>JAZKJV010005574.1:0-460896 GCA_037367405.1 Ottelia alismoides | reverse complement strand
AATAGAAATCTTCACAATTTTCTGCAGAGCTCACGCAAGTTCTAATTAACTTAATTCCAATTAGAATAAATTCTTTCCGTATTCATAAGATGTAAATATACCAAGAAATAACATATCCTAATTACCAAACTTCAAAGAACCATATATTCATCAATTGAACCCCAATAAAGCTATATTCACCTTTAAATTAAGGATTTGTATCAGTTGTGCCCCTCTGAGATTTTGTAATATCAGTTATACCCCTCCCTTTTTGGGAATATCACTTGTACCCCTGACTTCTTGTCGTTCTATCACTTGTGCCCTTTCATTACTTTGATCGTTAATAAGTTGAACTTAATTATGGTTTAATCAAATCATGGTGTAGTTAAGAGGGCATAACTAGAAGAAAAGTCCCCACCTCCCTATCACTATTCCCCCCTCTTCCTCATACCCCAACCCTTCCTCCTCCTCCGACCACCTCCTCCTCCAACCCCTTCTCCTCCGCCATTCTACCTCTAGCCCCTCCTCTTCATCCTTCTCGATCAGTGCACCCCTCCGCTTGGTTTTGCGTAGAGGAGTAGCAGCTGCATGTCGGCGACGAGGCCGCAAGTCATGGTCAAGTTCTTGAACCCATCGGCACCATCCTACTAACATCCCATTAGGTAGAGGGAGCAGAGGAGACGAGGGGCGAGGGAGTAGGGAAGCTAGGGGAGAAGGGGGAGGCATGGGGGCAGAGGGAGGAGCTCGGGGAGAACAATGCAGGGGCATGGGGAGGAGTTGGGGGCAGAGGGGGGTCGAGGAGGAGCGGGAGCAGGGGGAGGAGCTGGGCGCAGAGGGGGGTCGAGGAGGTGCGGGGGCAAGGAGAGGAGCTAGGAATGGAGGGGGGTCGAGGAGGAGCAGGGGCGGAGGGGGAGGAGCTCGGGGCAGAGGGAGAGGCGCAGGGGCAAGGGAAAAAGCTTGAGGGAGAGGTGCAAGGGCAGGGGGAGGAACTTGGGGCGGAGGGAGGCACTTGAGACGGAGGGGGAGGAGATCGGGGGTGGAGGGGGTGGTATGGCGGTGGAGGGAGGGGATGGGGGCGGGGGGGGGGAAGGCGATGGAGGAGCATGAGGCTGGGAGGAGGAAGAGAATGGGGAGGAAGAGGAAGAGGATGGGGGAGGAGGATGAAGAAGAAGAAGGGGATGGACACTTAATCCATTTTTTCAAATTAACTCCCATTGTGTCCTCAAAGTTAATGTCTGTTTGCATTGGAGATGGATAGCAACTAACCCGAGGTGCACAAGTGATAGAATGATAAGATGTCGGGGTTACAATTGATATTTCCCAAAATGAAGGGGAAAAACTAAAACTGCAATATCTCATAGGGGCACAACTGATAAAAACCCTTAAATTAACGCTAAAAATACACTAAAATGACGAAGCATTCTCCCATTTTAAGTAGGTTGGCTACATGGATTCTTTCTCAAATCCATGTTGAAAGATCCGACCATTTTTTATGATGGTTATCGACTACCTAAAGCAACCGTCATAAGGAGGGATTTGAACCCTAATCTTTTGGGCAGTAGGTACAGCGCTCATCATTCTCCTACTACTAAGTTCTTTGACTCCTACTACGTAGCCTGCTTATCCCTGCTGATCTTTCCTTCTGGTATGGAAAGTCAAAGGGCCCCTCTCATGCCCTCCGATGTGATCCTACCGAGTAGACGATGTCAGAGAATAAGATGACTGCTCTGCCTCATATCGAGTCCGTGGGGCTCTCAGAGTCTAACCTGCGACTGGGCGTCAACCAGATGAATTTGACTGTGATGTATCCCTATAAGCCCACTGGGAATGCCTAGCCCCCCTCGCTCACTGCTGCGGGCCCCCCGTGTGAAGGACCTGTGTGATCATCTTCTCTCTGTCCCAAAGAACCCGCATCCTTTCCGTGCACTACCACCAGACCATTGAAGTGGGGTACAATGCCAAAAATGTATTAATTTATAAAAATACCTCTTTGGTGGTAAGGGTTCACACATGTAAAATAGAATATGGACTTTATTGGTATTATATATCTTTGGTATTTCACATCTTGTAATTTCATTCAAGGCACATTACACTTCTTAATTACTTTCATATGTATGCTTCTTGTATTAGTGTACGCTATTACAAAATATAAGATCACAAAATACTCTAAAAATAATAAAATTGTAACCATATAAAAAATAAAAAGCTTAAATCTCGAATATCCAAAAATTCATCAACTCTCATTGTAGGCCGAATTAGAGACAGATTCCTTAATAAAAATGTAGATAGTTACTCCCAACTTTTTCCATTTTTTGAGTCTTTTGAAGTTCGTCCTGCTTTTATTTTTTCCTCCCAATTTTCAAAGTATTAGACTGAAGATTTTTGGGATAGCGGCACGTGTCGCCACCCAGGTCTCATCCTACCCCCGATTAGCCCCTCTTTACATGTTCTCCACCTCGAGTGCACTGATTTCAAGTCTACTCGTGACCACCTCCCTTGACCAAAACGACCACACGTACCAGTGATATCTTCCCCCACTCGATCCACTCTCTCTCCGACCTCTCGCTCAGCTCCATGACTTCCTATATCACCTCTAAGAGGTTGGCGAAATCAGCTATCACACCATTATTAAGAAACAAAACCACCTCCCGGTTAAAAGATGCGAGCTTGTGACAGAAGCACTAACCAACCACTTTAGGACTTGGGCAAGATGGGGAAGGACATTAGGCATTGACCCAGACCCTTTAGTGGTATGTCTAAGCTCGATTGGGCTTGGAAAAAGCTTCAGCTTTAGCCCAGCTTCAAGGCAATTATTATAGGATTCTCCTCATTTATAAACTGTTTCACGCATTGTCTTGCCATTATCCCTTCAAGAAAAGGTTTGTCTTCTAGTTCTTATTCAATTCCCCCCTTCAATATCGCATCTTGTTTACCCAACTTTAGGTGAAACTTTGCTCTTCATTTATGTTCAGATTTCATTTGTCATTGCCCTCGTTGATCACCAATTTCCCTCATCGATCATCCCCATCAGGTCACGGAGCTTCTCTTCTATCGTGTTGCGTATTAGAGAAGCTTTCAAGCACTGGAGACACATTTAATTCAAAGTTCACTGGAGGAACATCAGGTCAAGGAGCTTCTCTTCATCGTGTCGCGTATTAGAGGAGCTCTCAATCACTTGAGACACACTTAATTCAAAGTCGACCAGCAAACGAATATATATCCTTAAGATGTCCAAATATCGATTTCAGAGATGGCAAGTTGTAAGATGTGAGGAATTAATCCTCCACATTCTGATCAACGAGGATGTATCCCTGCAAGGAACCTGTGGACCTGCCACTTTGATCGCTCTGTCACTTGTTTAAGTCAACAGGTAGGTTGGAAACTAGCAAGCTCCTCGTAGAGTCCCAAGAGGATGCGGTAGTATTCCACAAGAGTGGATTCACCCTGGGATGCGAACTAAATATGCATATATTTAGTCGGGACTTCATGTTTGCTACGAGTATGTCTGGGTTAGCTCATCCCACATCTCATTTGCAATCTCTTTATAGAGGAGATTTGTTGTAATATGAGACTCCACATTGTTGGTCATCCAAGTCATGATACGGTAATTATCTCCGAGCCAGGAGTTATAGTCCTTATCTGTCTCCTTCAAAGGATACTTCGTAAGGATGGAGATCTTTCGTTGGCCGCCAGTAAACACTTTGAATGCATGAAACCAAAGGATTTAGTTGTCGACGCCCTTGAGTTTGATGGTGGTTCCTTCCACAATCATGGACGACGAGTGTATAGGAGCTTGGCCTCATTGGGGTTGGATGCCATGATTATTAGATTCTACAAAGGGATAGACACCTCTAGTGAGAATCACAGAGGGATAAATACCTTCGGTATAGATATCACAAAGGAATAGACATCTCTGGTGAGAATCGCGGAGGGATAGCTACTTCATGTATATATATATATATGTCACAGAGGGATAGACACCTTCGGTGAGAATGGTATGGTAATTGCATGATTTATGGTGGATATATGTATGCCCACTAGAACAGAGAATCACTTTGTGAAATTAATTTTTCTTTTGCAAGCATACCCTTGTTGATGTTGTAATAATGGAACTTCCGCTTGAATTGAATTTTATGGTTCCTTTTGAGAATGATATGTGTTGCTCATTGATTACCATGCATGAATCAGTAACGGCTCGGACGCGCGATCTTTTATCACATGCTTCTGCCGGTCGGCGACCCGTTCCGTTACAAATAGTATCAGAGCCGAAGTTCCTCTGGGTGTAGGATATCCACAATACATAGTGACCTAAGACTGAGATGAATAGAGTCAAACCTAGGTATTATATGTAACTAGTTGGCCCTTTGATTTTTAAATCAGATGACCCATCATTATGGAATTAAGGTGATCAGAGACCGCAAGTCATTTTGAATAATGGGATTGTTAAGAACTCACACCTATAATTACTATAGTTGATGACAATTATGAGTCAACAGTAAAAGTATCATGCGAGAGCTTTGGTGGATTACACTGAAGACCTTTATTCTCAACAATCCATTCATCTTATAGGGTAAACATGATATTGAGAAAGTTAAGCATTGAATATAGGAGATGGAGATGCCTTTCGAAGCTACAAACTATCTTGAGAAGGATAAATAATTTTGAGATACTTTGTCTGAAAGATATAGCTAATGGGTGACTGAGTGAATGCAAGATGATCCACCTTTCTGAGATGTATTCCATTAAATAAGGTGACTTTATTGAACTCTCATACCCTTGAGAATGTTGCTCATTATAAGAGATCAGGACTCTTAAATCTTTGATCTTGTTATAGGATTATTAAAGAGTGCAATAAAGTCATGGAGTAGAGAGGAATGAGAATAAGATATATGCAAATGAGAAACAAATGAACTATTGGCTAAGTATTACACACTATACCTAATTTGTACTTAATGCATAATCATCTCGATTACATCATGAAAGTGGGATGTTGTCGATTGTTATTAGCATGCCTTTCTAGATGATCGTTTAGGATGATCTTCTTATAGACAAGTGGACTCTCCATTAATGTTATCTTTAATTTTGACTTTTGAGAAGTCATGATCAAATGACACATGTTGAAGTTAAAGATATAAAGAATTAGTTACAGTGACAATAGGATAAGGGAGTTTTCTTTGGTGACTTAATGTTCCTCCACAAGAAGCACTTTTCTCTTTGTGAAAAAGGAAGGTAAATCACATATCTCTACATTAGGTACTATGATGTGGATAAGGTAACTTTGAGGGATTAATATCTACCGTTTGGATAGATGATTTATTCATTTTGATTATCGAAAAAATCTTTTCTAAAATCAATCTACTTGTGAGTAAAAGAGGACATTTCGGAAGTACCTTTAAGAGTAAGATTCTACTATTGTGAATTTTAGATCTCTCCTTTTGTTCTCATAAGGACTCTTTTAGCTTTTGTGGAGTTTGTGAATAGGACATTTTCAGAATACCTTGATGACTTTGTGATTGTAATTGTGGTTGATAATGCTATATACTCTTGTTATATGAAGAACCACCAAGTATATCTCAATATTGTATTCGAGACCCTACTCCAAAAACAGCTTTATGCATTGTTATCTAATTATAACTTCTTGTTGGACAAAATCATCTTTCTAGTCATAACACATTTATGGATGGTATTGGAGTTGATCTTAATCAAGATGAAATCTCTATTGACTTGGAGTTAGTAGAGATAATATTTTTCTCTAATTGGTGAGGTTATCGAGACAGTGAAAAATATTGAGGTAATATAAAGGTTCAAGGTTGCAGGAAAAAATGTTAATCTCTAAAAAATAATTGAAACGCCTTAGGAGAAAGAATATGATTTTATAAATTGAATCGATCAGGATGTGAGATATCGAAATCGAAAGCATATATCATAATGGATTTTGTTAACAATTTACCGAAGACAAGGATGCATCATTATGATACCATCGGAGTGATTGTTGTAAAGCCTTGAACTTGGCATATCTCGGATCCTATATAATAAGATCCGGCTCGTCAAGAGGAAACCAACAGAATTTGTTTCGTGTGAATCGGACTTCGTTTCGATTTGTTATGATTTTCGGAAGAAAGAGAAGTAAGGAAGGCTAAGATGTCATTAACCCATAATGACTGTCATTAAGACTAATTTTAAACATGATTAAAGAAACTAATGATCAATTAAAAACTGCTAATGATCATTAGCAAACACTAATCAATAGTTAGCAAAAGATAAGCGTAAGCCGCGAAAATTAAATCGCGATTAGTGAAAGTTAATCACGATTAGTGTTAATTAAGCGTCATTAGCGAATCTAGAATCCTCTGGAATGTTCTAACTTAAGCCCCAAGTTTGGGATAGGTTTTGGCCAAAACCATGGGCCAAAACTTTGGGCTGCTAAACCATGGTTAAGGCCTAAACCATGATTTTCTAACCATGGTTAGTGGTTTTCCGGGGCCTATAAATAGATCCCCCACCCATTCATTCTCTACGACTTCCACTACAACCACCACCCCAAGGGCTAGGGTCGAGAGGGCGGGAGGAGGAGGAGTGGGAGGCGAGGGAGGAGTGATAGCGAAGCGCTGCCGGGAGAATGAGGAGGAGAAAGGTACGATCCTCTCTTAGTTTGCTTCGTAAGCTAGGCTTTCAATTCATCATCTTGATCTTCCAAGTTTTGTTCTTGATTCATTTTTCTTTCCGATTCGTTTTCCTGTTGTGGTTCGAGGAGAAATCTGTGTAACACCCTACTTAAGTGCGGGCGGCTATGCACGTCAGTGACCCTGTGATTTGTCACACGTTCACTTATCTAAGACGCGTGGTGTCTACCGATTCTCCATTGTTTATATTTCTATTCTTCGCATTATGCTTTTATAGTTATTTTTATGGAGAAATATGTGTAATACCCTACTTAGGTGCGGGCGGCTATGCACGTCAGTGACCCTGTGATTCGTCACACGTTCACTCACCTAAGATGTGTGGTGTCTACCGGTTCTTCATCTCTTGTTGTTGAGTATATTCTTTCAGTTTCGTTGTTATTTTCCTCTCGATTGATTTTATATAGGAAACTCTTTTCGTTTTTATTTTGAAATATGTCCCGATATAAGGGGAAACTCTGTCGAAATTTTCCGAGAAATATGTCCCGATATAAGGGGAAACTCTGCCGAAATTTTAAGAGAAAATATGTTCTTGACGTTCTTCGTGTTCTTCGCGTTCTTCGCGTTCTTCATTCGTTCTTCGCGTTCTTAACATATTCTTAGCGTTTTGATACGAAAAATGAAATTCGATCTTTTCAAGAGCCTTAAAGTAGCCTTTCTAAAAACGAAACTCGATAAAGCCTTGCATACACGAGAGAGAGCTCGATTAGGTAACGGAATCCTTCCTTTTGCTGTTGGGTTTTCATATGAAATTATTGAAATTCTTGATTTTGTGTTCTTTGCTACGAAGAACCCTAATTTTGGTTATTTTTGAAAAAGTCTGAAGAATTGCTTTGTGATTCCCACTAAAATAAGATTTACGCATCAAATTGATGCGTTGGCTCTAAAAGTTAGGGTTTGGGAGTTAAAATAGGCATAAATAGGAGTATACATATGGTAATGAATAATATATATGTGAGTCGATACTAAGTATTGCGGATTATGCAAATCAAAGACTTAACGAAAGAATTACATCATGTGAATTGGTGTGATTTGAGTTGGATCCTGAAAAACATCATGTGTCACGTTAAGGATGACTGGGAGTAGAACTACAGGTCGGGCATGCAACCTGTAGGTTTGTCGGAAGGAACCCGTATTGGTGTTTCCCGACCTAGGTGGTACACGGTTGCCCTGTTATGATAAGTGCGCACGAAATGAATGTTTTACAACGCGTGGTACCGGGAGACAATATATTCGGGTTGGAACGACAGAAGATGTGGTCGTGCCATGTGGAGGCACGAGTGGTTCAATAGTGGCTGGGTCACGATAACATGTATTTAAAGCCGCTAGGTTATATGATTAAATGTTAGCCTAAGGTTTTAAGCAACCGAGTCCTCGAGGACGGTATGCTCATTTGATTTTCCAGGCTGAGGGTTGAGACCCTGTTTAATAAAAGAAAAGGAAATTGTCAGGGTAGTATTGGAGGATTGGTTGAGGCGACGTGCGGCGGCATAAGCTTACCAAGATCAACACAATCTCCAATCCCGAAGTGTCCACAGCTTCGGAGTCCAAGAATGGTGGGGTTCCCCTGGACTAATCCCTGATGTGGAATAGAAAGGAATAGGACTTAAATTAATGAGAAAGAATGAAATTTTTGTGATATCAAGTTTTGAAAAATTACACAATTTGTTTGCTTTTCTCTTCTTCGTTACTTAGCATTCGTTAATTTTTATCCTATGATTTATGGAAAACCCAACAAGTATCGGTGAGCCATCGCAAGGACTTTAAAAATTCATCTGGCTTACATACTAGACATCCAGCCAGCCACAGTAGCTTTACTCTTTAAGGTAGTTAGTAATCGTTTGTATATTTTCCTTTCAAGCTGATGTACATGTAATGGTTATAGTGGTACAGTGTATCATCTAAACTTTATTTTGTGAATGGAAAAGTGTTGAAATACTTTCTTCCGAGTATTTTTATTTGCAGTATATTTCTGAATGTTAGTTGTGATTGCTGAATAAATTATTGCTGAGTAACCAGATCCGGATATGGGAGGATCCGACGGTCCGGGAATCGGGGTCGCGACAGATTGGTATCAGAGCAAGGTTACTCCAGTAATTTATTTAGTAATTAACAACTATGAGCAGTATTCAGAAACTAAGGGTGTATTAAGATCATTTGATCTTAATAATTGACTGCAATACCATTCACAAGTCATTGTCCCTTATGTACATCATGCTAAGATGTGTAGGGTGTAACCTTTGGTCTTTACTGGTCCCAATGGAAGACCAAGATTTGTCTAGGCAATTAGCGACTTTAATAGTGATGACCTATGAGATGGGTCAAAGGTTATAAGCATTAGATCCATCACTGTAGATGAAGTCATGGACATCGCATCTCGTATTGAGATAGAGAGGGATGAAAATTGCCAAAGAAGAAGCTTTTACTTTACTGGTGGACCATCCAAACGTAAGGTGAATTATAACCGAAGAGACAGTCGTTATCATCTAGTCGGGTCTAATATAAGCTCGCCACAGACTTTGAGCCAGGAAATATCTGGAAGAAGGGGTTTCTCTAGACCTCCACTATATCCTCGCGACTCAGCAGCAGGAGCTAGCACCTCTGTGGCTGGTTCTTCAGCTCAAACAAGAGCACGTGTGTGTTTTTACTGTCGTCAGGAAGGCCACATCAAGAAAGATTGTCCGAAGTTGAGAGGATCAGGGTTTAAATCAACCCTAATTAACAGTATAACATCCACCTCGAGCAATGGAGCAACATACGGAGGAAGACATGGTAGAGGTCGAGGCTCACAAGGAGCGTCTCCTACACAACAACCACCACAAAGTGTTGCAGGTTCTAGCTTGCCTATTCCTAATGGCCAGCTCAATGCAATTACTGAAGAACAAGCCTACAATTCAGGCACAGTTGTACGAGGTACCGTTACTATTCTGACTTTTCAGTACATGCCTTATTTGATTCTGGTGCTTCACATTCATTTATTGCTCGACGGTTAGTACCCACTTTGGGTAAGAAACCAGTAGAAGTACAACAGTCCTATCTGATCAAGGGACCAGGAGGACAAGTGTTTATAATTCGAGAAATCCTGGATAATTGCATAGTAGTGATAGCGGGACATCAGTTACAAGTTTCACTACTACTAATCGAAATGGAGGGCTTTGATCTTATACTAGGAATGGATTGGCTAGAAATGCATCATGCATGTCTTGACTGTTTCCAGAAGACAGTAACATTTCACCTTTCTAACTCGATAGAGTTTCAGTTCATTGGAAAGACATCCAATGATAATATCAAATATATCTCTACATTGAAGGCACAACAGTTGTTAGAGCAAGGGTGCCAAGGTTATCTAGCTTATGTATCCACTACATCAGGGTCAGAAAGAATGATAGAAGATGTGCCTATAGTATGTGAGTTTCTTGATGTATTTCCAGAGGAACTACCTGGATTACCACTTGAGAGAGAGATTGAATTTGAAATCTCTCTTGTACCTGATACTGAACCTATCTTTATCCCTCTGTATAGGATGGCACCAGCTGAGTTACGAGAGTTAAAGGTATAGTTGCAAGAACTGTTTGAAAAAAGATTTATTCGTCCTAGTACTTCACCATGGGGTGCACTTGTGTTATTTGTTAGGAAAAAGGATGGGTCGATGCGGTTGTGCATTGACTATAAACAACTAAACAAGAGGACAATAAAGAATAAGTATCCTCTACCAAGAATAGATGATCTCTTTGATCAGTTACAGGGTTCAACTGTGTATTCCAAGATTGATTTAAGATCTGGATACCATCATTTGAAAATTAAAGATACAGATATTCCCAAGATAGTTCTTAGTTATGCCTTTTGGACTAACAAATGCCCCAGCAACCTTCATGGATCTCATGAATAGAGTATTCAAGAAGTTCTTAGATCACTTTGTAGTAGTCTTTATTGATGATGTGCTTATTTACTCCAAGGATAAGTATCTGCATGAACATCATCTCAGGAAGGCACTTGAAACTCTAAGGAAGAACAAACTGTTTGCTAAATATAGCAAATGTGACTTCTGACTATCTGAAGTATCTTTCTTAGGCCATGTTATTTCTGGGGAAGGTATATCAGTTGATCATACAAAGGTTAGTGCAATGATGAGTTGGGAACGCCCGAAGACTGTCACAGAAATACGATCCTTTCTGGGATTAGCTGGATTTATTAAAGATTTGTGAAGGACTTTTCACGAATAACATTGCCAATGACTAGACTAACTCAGAAGGAGGTCCTATTCTTATGGTCTGATACATGTGAAGCTAGTTTTCAGACACTGAAAAAATGCCTGACATCTGCACCAATCCTTACTCTACCCTCTGGGAGTGAAGGGTTCACAGTGTACACTGACGCATCTAAAGAAGGACTTGGGGCGGTTCTTATGCAACATGCTAAGGTAGTTGCGTATGCATCACGACAGCTCAGGACACATGAGAAGAACTACCCAACACATGACCTTGAATTAGTTGTTGTAGTTTTCACGTTAAAGATATGGAGACACTACCTATATGGTATTACTTTTGAAATATTCACCGATCATAAAAGCTTGAAATATCTGTTTGATCAAAAGGAGCTCAATATGAGACAGAGACGGTGGCTAGAGTTGTTGAAAGATTATGATTGCACTATCTCCTACCACCCAGGTAAGGGGAACGTCGTAGCAGATGCCCTTAGCAGAAGAACTTATTCACCTGGGTTAGTGAGTGCTATCCACTTCTGGGGTTTACTATCAACGTTAAGTGAATGGAAACCATTTGATAGTAGTGTTGATACTATAACTATTCATCATCGATACAAACTAGAGATCTGGGATAAGATAAAGAAAGGATAGGAGCATGATCCAGTCCTTAAAGACTTGAAACAACAACTTGAGAAGAATGAGAGAGGGATTCCAGATACAAGATGGGTTACTATATAACCATCACAGAGCTTGTGTACCAGACAAACCTGAACTAAGGAAAGACATTTTACGTGAAGCTCATTGTTCTAGATTATCTATTCATCCAGGAATTACGAAGATGTATAAGGATCTTCATTCATACTTCTGGTGGCCAGGAATGAAGAAAGATGTTGCTGAGTTTGTGAATTCATGTTTCACTTGCCAGCAGGTAAAGGCTTCACACCAAAGACCACCGGGATTATTGCAACCTCTTCCTATACCTGAATGGAAATGGGAAAGCATTTCCATGGATTTCGTTACTGGCTTACCTCAGACGACGGGTAGTAAAGATAGTATCTGGGTTATAATAGATCGTCTGACAAAGGTAGCACACTTCATTCCGATAAACTTATCTTTCACTCCAAACCAGCTTGCTGAGTTATATATTACACGTGTGATTCGCCTCCATGGTATCCCGAAGGAAGTAGTTTCTGATCGAGATTCACGATTCACCTCACACTATTGGGAAAACTTCATGAAAGCCCTAGGTACACAACTATGCTTGAGTACAGCATATCATCCACAAACAGATGGTCAGTTAGAACGTACGATTCAGACACTAGAGGATATGCTACGAGCATGTGCCTTAGAATGGAAGGGATCGTGGATTAAACATTTGCCTCTTGCAGAATTCACCTACAATAATAGTTACCATACAAGCATTAGCATGGCACCATTTGAAGCACTATATGGACGAAGGTGTACTACTCCTTTGTGTTGGCAAGAGGTCGGAATAAAGAACCTTTATGATTCAGATAGACTTCAGGAGACACGGGAAGCTGTAGAGCTTGCTAGAAAAAGACTATTAACTGCCCAGAGTCGCCAGAAAAGTTATAGTGATACCAGGCAAAGAGACCTTGAATTTGAGGTAGGTGACTTTGTATTTCTCAAAGTATCACCTATGAAGGGTGTTCAGAGGTTTGGCTTGTGTGGGAAGTTAGCACCCAGGTTCGTGGGTCCCTTTGAAATTATTCAACGGATTGGAAAAGTTGCCTATAGACTTGCACTTCCTCCACATCTTTCGGCAATACATGATGTATTTCATGTATCAAATCTGAGAAAGTACATTAGGGATCCAGATCATAAGATAAGTTATGATGATTTACATTTGAGCCAGACTTGACATACCAAGAGATACCTGTACAAATACTTGAAAGGAATATCAAGAAGTTGAGAAACAAAGAGGTGCCTTTAGTTAAAGTATTGTGGCGAAACCAAGAGTTTGAAGAAGCCACATGGGAACCAGAGGCAGAAATGAGAGAGAAATACCCCTACTTATTTGAGTAATAACACTGTGTATTGTATATCTTCTTTATAAATGAAATGACGTTCATTCTCTTTAAGGTTGTTATGCTTGCAATTCTAGTCTCGAGGACGAGACTTCCTTTAAGGTTGTTATAATTGTAAAGCCTTGAACTTGGCATATCTCGGATCCTATATAATAAGATCCGGCTCGTCAAGAGGAAATCAACAGAATTTGTTTTGTGTGAATCGCACTTCGTTTCGATGTGTTATGATTTTCGGAAGAAAGAGAAGTAAGGAAGGCTAAGATGTCATTAACCCATAATGACTGTCATTAAGACTAATTAAACATGATTAAAGAAACTAATGATCGATTAAAAACCGCTAATGATCATTAGCAAACACTAATCAATAGTTAGCAAAAGATAAGCGTAAGCCGCGAAAGTTAAATCGCGATTAGTGAAAGTTAATTACGATTAGTGTTAATTAAGCGTCATTAGCGAATCTAGAATCCTCTGGAATGTTCTAACTTAAGCCCCAAGTTTGGGATAGGTTTTGGCCAAAACCATGGGCCAAAACCATAGGCTGCTACACCATGGTTAAGGCCTAAACTATGGTTTTCTAACCATGGTTAGTGGTTTTCCGGGGCCTATAAATAGACCCCCCACCCATTCATTCTCTACGACTTCTACTACAACCACCACCCCAAGGGTTAGGGTCGAGAGGTCGAGAGGAGGAGTGGGAGGCGAGGGAGGAGCACTAGTGAAGCGCTGTCGGGAGAACGAGAAGGAGAAAGGTACGATCCTCTCTTAATTTTCTTCGTAAGCTAGGCTTTCAATTCATTTTTCTGTTGTGGTTCGAGGAGAAATCTGTGTAACACCCTACTTAAGTGCGGGCGGCTATGCACGTCAGTGACCCTGTGACTCGTCACACGTTCACTCATCTAAGACGCGTGGTGTCTACCGATTCTCCATCATTTATGTTTCTATTCTTCGCATTATCCTTTTATAGTTATTTTGATGGAGAAATCTGTGTAATACCCTACTTAGGTGCGGGCGGTTATGCACGTCAGTGACCCTGTGATTCGTCACACGTTCACTCACCTAAGATGTGTGGTGTCTACCGGTTCTTCATCTCTTGTTGTTGAGTATATTTTTTCAGTTTCGTTGTTATTTTCCTCTCGATTGATTTTATAGAGGAAACTCTTTTCGTTTTTATTTTGAAATATGTCCCGATATAAGAGGAAACTCTGTCGAAATTTTCCGAGAAATATGTCCCGATATAAGGGGAAACTCTGCCGAAATTTTAAGAGAAAATATGTTCCTGACGTTCTTCGTGTTCTTCGCGTTCTTCGCGTTCTTCGTTCGTTCTTCGCGTTCTTAACATGTTCTTAGCGTTTTGATACGAAAAATGAAATTCGATCTTTTCAGGGGCCTTAAAATAGCCTTTCTAAAAAATAAACTCGATAAAGCCTTGCATACACGAGAGAGAGCTCGATTAGGTAACGAAATCCTTCCTTTTGCTGTTGGGTTTTCATATGAAATTATTGAAATTCTTGATTTTGTGTTCTTTGCTACGAAGAACCCTAATTTTGGTTATTTTTGAAAAAAGTCTGAAGAATTGCTTTGTGATTCCCACTAAAATAAGATTTACGCATCAAATTGATGCGTTGGCTCTAAAAGTTAGGGTTTGGGAGTTAAAATAGGCATAAATAGGAGTATACATATGGTTATGAATAATATATATGTGAGTCGATACTAAGTATTGCGGATTATGCAAATCAAAGACTTAACGAAAGAATTACATCATGTGAATTGGTGTGATTTGAGTTGGATCCTGAAAAGGATCATGTGTCACGTTAAGGATGACTGGGAGTAGAACTACAGGTCGGGCATGCAACCTGTAGGTTTGTCGGAAGGAACCTGTATTGGTGTTTCCCTACCTAAGTGGTACACGGTTGCCCTGTTATGATAAGTGCGCACGAATGTTTTGCAACGCGTGGTACCGGGAGCCAATATATTCGGGTTGGAACGACGGAAGATGTGGTCGTGCCATGTGGAGGCACGGGTGGTTCAATAGCGGCTGGGTCACGATAGCATGTATTTAAAGCCGCTAGGTTATATGATTAAATGTTAGCTTGAGGTTTTAAGCAACCGAGTCCTCGAGGACGGTATGCTCATTTGATTTTCCAGGCTAAGGGTTGAGACCATGTTTAATAAAAGCTAAGGAAATTGTCAGGGTAGTATTGGGGGATTGGTTGAGGCGACGTGCGGCGGCATAAGCTTACCAAGATCAATACAATCTCCAATCCCGAAGTGTTCACAGCTTCGGAGTCCAAGAATGGTGGGGTTCCCCTGGACTAATCCCCGATGTAGAATAAAAAGGAATAGGACTTAAATTAATGAGAAGGAATGAAATTTTTGTGATATCAAGTTTTGAAAAATTACATAATTTGTTTGTTTTTCTCTTCTTCGTTACTTAGCATTCGCTAATTTTTATCTTATGATTTATGGAAAACCCAACAGGTATCGGTGAGCCATCGCAAGGATTTTAAAAATTCATCCGACTTACATACTAGACATCCAGCCAGCCACAGTAGCTTTACTCTTTAAGGTAGTTAGTAATCTTTTGTATATTTTCCTTTCAAGCTGATGTACATGTAATGGTTATAGTGGGACAGTGTATCATCTAAACTTTATTTTGTGAATGGAAAAGTGTTGAAATACTTTCTTCCGAGTATTTTTATTTGCAGTATATTTCTGAATTTTAGTTGTGATTGCTGAATAAATTATTGCTGAGTAACCAGATCCGGATATGGGAGGATCCGACGGCCCGGGAATCGGGGTCGCGACAATTGTAGACCAGATTGTCTCGCTTTTTACATTTGCTTGGATTGACTGGTCATGGGGTTGGATAAATTATAAGTGAATGACAACATCGGCATATATTGTATTCCACATCAATTAGGTTCGAAGAGATATGAGATACACAATGCAAGTATGGAAAAGCTTTCAAGATGCTATGGGTACTTGATTGAAGCTTATCACTTAATTTCATCCGTAGTACAACAATCACTTAGAATGGATCATTATGACACTAGAAGATATGCTGAGTACATGCACCTCAGTTGTCACACATGGTGTGGATAGGCATCTTCTGTTAGCTGAGCTATCTTATATTAATAGATATCACTTGAGTATCAAGATGGCTCGGGGCTCCCTATGAAAGATTATTTAGAAGATCTTGTAGATCACTCTCCCATCAGAATGATGTAGTGAGAACACATTTTGGAATCAAAGCTACTCCATGCCATTAAGAAGAATCTTCAGAAAAAAAATGAGATGCAAAGGAAATACATGAATCTACGGCATGTCTCTTTACTGAGAAATTTCGAGGACGAAGTTTTTTAAGGGTAGTAGATTGTAACGACTGGAGTTTTGGCACAACTCAACTTTCCTTATTTCCCAATCACCACCATCAAGGCAATAAAAAAAGGAATATAATGATGATTGAATGACACTTGAATACCCATAAAATTGAGCGTTAATGGCTCATTATTTTTTCCTTCACTGGAAATAATAAAAAGCCTTTACACTCTCCTCCCAACGTCACTTTCTTCCACATTCCCTTGTGCCTGAGAGAGAGAGAGGAGAGAGAAAGAGGGAGAGAGTAAGAGATCTCACGAGAGATTCGACTTCGTCACAAGAGATGATAGCGTCAAATCGTAGAAGGAGAGTGCGGATACGTGACCGGAAGGAGTCGCGGTTAGCATGATGGGGAGAGTCAAGCTTTGGGCATGAGGTATGTATCGATTTAGGATTTTGTATGAGCAATGATCACCTCTGAAATAGATCTATGAAGTATGTATTGAAATATATATACATATCATCAAAAGTTATATCGCGAATCATGATTTCTAAATGTATGTGTCGGTTTAGAATTACGTTTAAATAAAATTCAAATCTAAGATATAATCTATACCGTACGAGTTGGTTTCGTAGGATTATCGTACACATAATGACCTGATTGGGAACAAGATACCCAAATGTATGTATCGACCCCGTAGAACCATTACTCAAATTATGGCTGCCTTAAGTCAAAATTAAGTACACGAACTCCTTTCGATTTCATAAGACGTTGATGTATTAAAAAACAATTGTCAGTATTCTTTTTATCATCTCTGGAAGCATGTTGTTGAGTCAAAGATTGGCATTTGGAATGGGTGAAGCTGGAAATCCGTTTCTAGCCTTTTTATGTTTGCTTATATAGAGATGCAATATACATTGACTTGCTGGTGATCATAACCATCGTAGGATTATGTTTCCTTAAATATAGCAATAGCATATGGCATACTAATTAACGGATTGGATATCGATTGATGTTACACACACGTTTCTAAATTTATAGAAATTGGAGATTCCAAAAATGCGTTTGTGTTTTTGTATATTACGTTGCTAAGGGTGTGACCATATCGTAAACATCCAATTCACCTCTAAGGAGAATGGAACAGAGATATTTTAATCTCGCATTTGTAGCCCGATTATTAATTCATTTTTTCTACTAGAAAAGAAGGGGGAGCCCTCCCGAGGCGGGAGTTGCCACACCAAAATATTCATTAAGTAGCAAAAGGGTACATCAGTTAGAAATCCAGAAATTGTACACAGCATTACAGTGCGCGATTACATTTTCCCAGTAGAAACGCTGCCCCTTGAAAGTACGGTCATTCCTGCCAAGCCAGATAGCCCATAAAACAACGAAGGGCCTGCACACATCCCTAGAGGACCCAAGCCCCACCGAATGGATAGACCTCCAGAAAGGACCCGGGTCAGATGTCTGGACCCAAGAAATCCCCACAGCATCCCAAACCTGCGCCGATGTCCTGTAACTGAAGAAGATGTGGTCTGCGTCCTCCACCTCCTCCTTGCATCTGTCACACTGCAGGTCCGTCGTAGCCAGAATCCTCCCCCTCCTCACCTTATCACACAGACGGTTTCTCCTAAGGCACCAAAGGAAGACCTTGACGCGAGTAGGAATCTTGGTCGCCCAAATTACTTTCATTTCCGCGTAAAGGTCTTCATCAATTACCAATGTTCCAGCTCTCAACTTCCGATACGCCATCTTCACCGAGAACTTACCATCTGCCCAGACGAAGTGGTCTGGGTCACCAGACATCTCCCCAACAGAGGGAATCTCGGATAGTAGCCGCAAAAAGTCCTCCATCCTCTGATCGGAGAGATCGGAGTGGAACCTCGGAGCCCACGATCCCGAATCAGCCACCTCTACCACTCGCACCCGTCTGTCTGCTGCTAAAGCCACCAGCCTAGGGAAACGGGTGGCCAGCACCCCCTCCCCAGTCCAATCATCTAGCCAGAAACAGAACCGGAGACCATTCCCCAACCTCGGATGGAGGAAGGGCACGATCCCAGGAAGCACAGCACGAATACCCATCCATAAGGGAGACTCATGACGTATCCTTTGAGCCACCAAAACCCCAGCGACACCATAGATCGATCTCAGCAGACGTAAGACCAAAGAGTCGGACGTGCCCCAGATCCGCACCGCCTACTTCGCAAGCAAAGCTTTGTTCATCAGCTCCACATCTCGAATACCAAGCCCCCCCTCCTAGACTGGCACCGCGACATCCTTCCAAGCGACCAGGTGGAACCCCCTTCCCGTCTGCTTTCCATCCGACCAGAAGAAAGCTTTCATCAGAGCCTCCACCTTCCTTCTCACCCCGATTATTAATTCTTGCTACAGAGATTAGATACGTATTAGTATTAAGTAGAACCAATGAATTGGTGACAGAAAAGAAACATGTGAAAAATCTAAATAGAGTTAACATGGACCCACATACTTAATCTATGAGTTTCTGTTTAACATAGTAACTATATCTCTCTCCTTGTCATAAATCACAGTGATTCCTTTCATAGGTTTTTTTATTACAGTTTTCAGATGATATTTGTATGTTTTATTTTAATTAAAGTCATCAATGTTCCATCAACCAGTACCAAACCTTGATAGGATAATTTATTTAGGCTCATTCAGATGGTCAGTTAAATATCAGGTATAGTTATTAAATAATGTTGTGAGGTCAAGAAACCTAAAACATTAAGATGGTGGCAACCTGAATAAAGGAGAGTTACTCTCATCATTATGAAAAGTTTGGTTCATGGGAAAGAAAGAATATGTATATGTGTATATAATTATTGCATGGAAAAGGGAATACTATTACAAGAATTGAAATTTCCTTAAGCTGAATAATGGTATGATGACGATAAGTGAAGCTAAGTGCTACACCTAATGGTGGGAGCCACCTCTAGAGTCCAATTATAGTAGGAATTGCATGTGTAAGAAAATAGGAATGCGGAAGCGTATCAGATAAAAATGATAAAGAAAAAGAAAGAATACGGGATTTTAACGTGGAACCCTACTCCCTAAGGAGCGGATGAAACCACGGGAGAAAGACTCAAAGGGCCATATGCTTCATTGCTTTTTCTCAATGGATACAGGAGTCTGGGACTCCTTATATAGCCTCCACAGAGCCTCTAAGTCCCATCACTGGTAGATGTATGACTAAAATATGGGATGGAGTGATCCATTTACCCCTCTACAACTCATGTGGCGCACAACCAAATACTCCAACACTCCCCCCTCAAGCTGGAGCATGCAATGCTCATCTTGAACAAACAGAAAGAAACTCAACTCGCGCTACATGACGCTACAGACAATATCAACTCAACGCACACAACTGTCGGCGGCTGTCGAGGATGTTGTTTCTCACGCCATGCAGGTGAGGAGGACGAACGAGCTGGAGTGTGAGTCAAACTGAATCTCCTCGACGGAGAGCATATACTCTGTACTGCGCCTGTCAGACTCACTGCAACTGAAATGAGTTCTCCTCATCGGAGTACTTTAGCCCGCTACAACATGTGGACACTGCTCCATCTCTGAAAGGGTCGAACTGAAAAGCTGTGGAGTGCAATCCTCGTTGGAGTCCACCGTCGCTGGAGACTGGAGTCTGAAGAAGTCTCCTCGTCGGAGAACCGAGTCTCTCCCATTTGGCACGGAGAATGGTACTCTACCCTGGAGTCCCTATGATACCACATGAAAACCCCTACCCACATGGCATAGGGAAATGGTCCTCTACTCTGAAGTCCCTATGGCTTACATGAAAACTCTGGACGAAAATAAGAATGATGGGGACCACGACAAATGATGGCATACATACGCGAGTCTGAAACTGAAGACTCGGAATATGACGTCGAGTCTAAACATCTGAGAAACTGTAGAGTCTGAACAACTGGTTGGCCATGCAATCTGGACTGGAGAATCTGGATCTGAATCATCTAACAATCTGGCACAAACATGTGCCTCAACACAATACTCCCCCCTTCTCACATACTTGTCGGAAATAACATCGACAAAGTTGGGAGAAGACAAGATAATGGGGAGATACAAAACAAATAAGTCGTCCTATTTTTGGCTTCTTCTCAATGAAAATTTTCTTCTCGTCTATTTCATTTTTTCAGCCGTCATTTTCCCTTTTTAACATAAACCGTTCACATTTTTTTCGGCTTTCTTTTCGCAAATGGTCCTTTTTTTGCAAAATTTCCTTGCGTAGGGCTTTCTTTTATATGCGACTTCTTTTTTTTGTTTATCAAAACAAACACTTCTTTTTAAAAAACGAACCTAATGGACCAAAAAACTTGCAGCACTCTCCCCTCTTTTTTAAGCTGCAGTAGCCCACTTTTTTTTCTCGACTCATATGGGCCCTTAATTTTTTTTAATACCGTTGGGCTCATTTGGGAAACCTTCTCCCCAATTTTTTTTAAGAAGTTTGTCGGCCCACTTGGGCCGAACGCAGAGGCCCCCTTGGATTATAGGGTTCCCACTTGGAAACCAACTCCCGAATGCCGCCCTTAATTGGGGAATTCTGCTCTTGTTCATTTGCTGCCGACGCCGCCAAGATGGGGTTGCGGCACCGCCGCTTGCAGGGCCTCTCTAGAGATGGAGATCGCCTAGTGCAAAATGGAGAAGCAACCTAGAGTGATGGACGCGAGGAGCGCCGTCTGTACGGGGAGAGATGGGTCCAGGTCCAAGCGCCTGGGAGGAGACTTGGGCGATCGAAGCTCTCGCCCCCGCCTTCGATCTTCGCCTGGAATGCTTTGAGGGCAACGCAAGGAGCTCGGAGATGTGCCGCAACGAGGAGGACGGGTGCCTTTTTCGCCGCCTCCTGGGATTCGTCGCCGACAGAGGATGCGGCGATGCGCCTTGCATTCTCGACAGGGAGGGGCTACAGTAATGCCCTTGGATTCTCGACGGGGAGGGAGCGGTACGATGAGGAGAATGTTACGCCGCCCCACAGGCGGCCACGGAAGTGTCGCGAAAGAAGGCTCGCCTTTGGCAGCGTCGCCTGGAAGAGCAGGAGATAGGGTGACACCTGGAGGTTCTGAAAGAGGTGGCGATCACCTGCAGCTCTGGAGCTAATCACCGCCTAGGGTTCCCAATTGGGACCCTTATGCTGCTCCTGCGCGAGAAGATAGGGCTTGATGGATCCTGCGCAAAATTGGACGTGGAGTTCTGTCGCATGATGGGGCTCTAGCTGCTTGAAGAGGGCGTTGCTGGACTTGCGTGGCCTGATATCTGGATCTCCACCACCTGGAGATCTACTGAATATAAGGTGTCCCAAATACTTGAGAAATTAGGGTTTTCAACAAAACCCGAACATCGTAGAATCAGGGTTTCAAGAAAACCCTAGACATCTTCCGAACTTAATCATGGACAAAAAATGATACAAAATTAAATCTTCAAGAAATTGGATCTCCACAATCAACTTCAACAAGAATCGACTCTCGAACTTGATCCTGAACAAATCAAGAAAGAAAAAAAAAACAAAATAAACACTCGAGAATCGAACCCGCTCCGATACCATGTTAGAAAATAGGAATACGGAAGTGTATCTAATAAAAATGATAAAGAAAAAGAAAGAATACGAGGTTTTAATGTGGAACCCTACTTCCTAAGGAGCGGGATGAAACCGCAGGAGAAGGCCTCAAAGGACCATATGCTTCATCGATTTTTCTCAATTGATACGGGAGGTTTGGGGCTCCTTATATAGCCTCCACAGAGCCTCCAAGTCCCACCACTAGTAGATGTGGGACTAAACACTGGGATAGGGTAAATGGATCCTGGAGTGATCCATTTACCCATCTACAACTCATGTGGCGTACAACCAAATACTCCAACAGCATGGTTTATGGTGGGTATCTATATGCCAACTGGAACATAGAATCACTTGGTGAAATTAATTAGTTTTTCTTTTGTAAGCATACCCTTGTTGATGTTGTAATAATAGAACTTCCGCTTGAATTGAATTTTATAGTTCCTTTTGAGAATGATTTTTGTTGCTCAATTATTACCATGTATGAATCGGTAACGGCTCGGGCGTGCGATCTTTTATCGCATGCTTCCGCTGGTCGGCGACCTGTTCCGTTACATCTATAGTTTTACAGCTTGCAGATACATTCACCAATGAAGTCTCGAAGAAACACGCATCGTGGTCGACTTTCAAGTTGTGCATGATTGATAGATATGCTCCAACTTGAGGGGAAGTGCTGATGATATTTTTGTTACTTGGTTATTTTTTCCTTTGTTATTTTATTTCTATTTTTATTTTGTAAGCCTTTGGGGTCTTTTATGTAATTACTACCTCTTGAGTTCTAGGGTTCATGCTATATAAGAAATCACATATCCATTAAACAAATCATTTTGTTCATTCTCAGATTTTCTCCGCAATTACAAAGCATAATTGATGGTTAAAAGGGTTCAACCAAACATATGGTGTGGACCATCATAACATATTTTCTCCTATGGAATTATTTCTACCTTCGGATCATTCTAGACTGTACCAGAGATTGGTAATTGTTTCAAATGGATGTCAAGAACACATTTTTATATGGAGACCTGTAGGAGGAAGTATACATGTAGTGACAACCTAGGTTTAGCCATAAGCAGTGTTCGAAGATTTGTCGAGTCCATAATGTTATCTATGGACTTAAGGCAGAGCCTGATCATAGTCCCGAAAGCTCGTAGACCAAATAGAGCAATTCACTTGATCTACTCTCAATTATTCACTGTTTATGCATAGGACATCGAGAAGCACGATTGTCATTATGGTGTATGTGCTCGATACCATTGTTACATGAGATGACATCAATAAGCAAAAGAATTCTTTGGAAAACAGTTCATAAGCAAGGATCTTGAGGAGCTTAATACTTCATTGGCTTAGAGTTTGTTAGAAATCACAGAGGGCTTGTGCTGAGTCAAAGAAACTATGTGACAGATCGTTTTTCAAAAACAAGGATGGTGGATTGTAAACATGCTAATGTTCCTATGGACAACTAGTATGAAACTTTATGATGATGATGATGCATAAGAAGTTGAAAAGAGGAGGTCAAGAGCTTGTTGGGAAGCTCCTCTATGTGACAATCATCATACTTGATATTTCCTTTGTTGTGAACAGATTAAGTCGATTCAAGATGCAGCCATGACAAGCCCACATAGATGAAGTGACAATAATTCTTAGGTATCTGAAATTCTCACTAGAAAAAAAGACTACTCTTCAGCAAGGGAACATCCTTTGCCATATCACATCGCATTGATACAGATTACGATGATTGTCCAAAGGACTGAAACTCTACCATAGAGTTTGTTGTTTTCATTGGTGGTCTCTAGGCACATGGAAAAGCAAGAAGCATATAGTAGTTGTCAGATCGAGTGCAAAACTTGAGCACAAAGTCATGGGTTAGGTCGACACTAAGATGGTGTGGTTCAAGACGGTACTAACTGGGCCTAAATATGAAGGTATTCTCCCTAGGTAATGTGTGACAACTAAGGAACATTGTTCATTGCCAACAATCCATCATTCTATAAGTGGACTAAGCATATTGAGGACGACTGATATTATACCAAAGACATGATCCAAAAAGGCTTCATATATATTGTCCATGTCAACTTATCAAAATATACATGTAACATATTCACTGAAGTAATTTCTAGGAGATCAGTACCAAGTGTTCATCCAAGCTGAGCATGATAGACATCTATCCTCCAGCTTTAAGGGGGAGTTAAAGTAAAAGTGTTTATTGATAGTCTTTCTTTTCTTCTGTATAGTCCCAATAGGGCAACTATGTAGCTCAATAGGGTGGTCTATGTTCACCTCTAGGGTTTTCTTTCTTTATAATAATGAGAGACCTAGAGCTCCATAATATGTATTGGTTTTTTTCTTTTTCGCGTGTACAAAGAAGAATTATATGCAGATACCTCCAGGCCAGGAAATCTTTAGCAAGTGAAGAGAAAGTCCATATATCACATTAAGAAATCCTCTCGATCTTTGTCGAATTGCAACGAGAAGTTATGCAAAAATGTGGATACAAACAAAGGAAATGGAGGCTATACTCTCTTTATCAAACAAATTAAGGAAAGTTTTATTTATTATTGTCTATATGGATGGAACAATTATAATAAAGGATGACGACAATGAGATTAATTAAACTAAATATTTCTTTGGATTTGAGGTCATTGGATCTAAAAAGATATGAGCATTCATCGGAGAAAATTCACCCTGACTTGTTGAAAGGTACTGGAAAGTTGGGATCATAGTTTGAAAAGGCTATCCTACAGATGGGGCAGGTTTTTTAGCCCCAAGGCATATGCCATAGATAGTCTTGGCGAGACATGCACCTCAGAGATTGAAGCGCTCGAGGTGTTGAGGTGCAGTGAGGTGCACACCTTTTTTGCAATCACTTTTTCATAGCGATTTTCTTTTTCCACCCAAAAAAAATGTTTGAGCCACCTTACAATTGCTCGCTTCCCTTTCAATTTTTTTTTTTCATTTTAATGGAAGCCACAGATGCACAGATTTCCAATTGAACAAATAAGGAAGGCTGATTGTATAAATATATTTGAATTTCAATTTGTTAGCTTCGTGCTAATATTAAATAAGACATAATATGATATTAAAAGAGCCATTGTTGAAAATAGGCTTTAAAGATTTAAATAAACCATGTCATTGACCATACAAACATTTTTCTAGAAAGTCGAAAAAAGCATAACATTTCCACATGAAAGAGTTTAAAGATCCGATATGAAGCTCCCTAAGAATGATGTATCCAACCCTTTGTTTGTCTTCGAACATTGAAGAATCACAACTAAATTCCTTTAATTATTCTATATGCATGGAAACTTGTGTTATAATATAATTTTAATAATAAAATATAAACGAAAAAGCTTTTTACATAGGGGTTTTATTATGTTCCAGAAATGAAAAGGTATTGATATTTGCTAAACATGCCCACTTATTCCTGATTTGGGCAGCATTGCATTGTACATCATTGAAAGTAGCAGAAAAATTATCTTACCTGTTTAAAACCTGACAAAATCAACTTGAAGTCCAGTTCGCATTATGTGCATATGTAAGATATAAAAAACCCCAGAACCAAAAATAGAAAGCAAGAAAAAGGGAACTTGAACAACTTTCTCGGAATAAACAAGCATCGACATGATCTGCCTGAACAATGGAAGTTTTTAGTGAGATTATAAGGCTTCAAAACCATCGTTTCAGATTTCCCGACACCAACCTAGAGTAGATCTCAGTATCTCAAGGATTTCTCCAAAGCATATATTGATAGTATTAAAGTTGTAAAAGAAGTTTCCCCTCACCCGAGTTTTTTTTTTTCTGAATTAAACACTTGCAAGATATTATAGAAATATCCAGCAGAAACAACGTATAATGGTGAAATATACAAAAGAAACCTATAGCATTATCTACCAAAGTGTTTTCACCTGTAAACAGTTTGAAACGAGTAGGAAGACTCCTCGCTGGCTGGACCCAAAAGACATCCTTCTTCTCATTCTCATAAAACCCTGGATCAATGATGATTGGCCTCGCCCTCTGGTATCTATTTTTTTAACAGAGAAACACAACAATTCAATATATCTCAGCACATTCCAAACGGACAACATACATTGAAACAAATAGAAAGGACATTCTCTCTTACATACTCCTTCCACCCGATATCGCTGGTGTGATCGATAAAATTCAGCCCCCTTGGCAAATTACCGAATACATGCAGCAAATCTGCATTTACCAAAAACAATTAACAAGATTAATTGCAACAAAAAAAGGCAATGAACTTTCAGCTCGACCCTATTGGATGATTGTTATGTAACTGGATAACATGAATTTCTTTTTCAAGTAACAAAATAGAAACAGTATGCAATTTAGTGGAATTGCAAGCCACAATAGATCCTAAAGCATAGATAGTATTCACAATACGTCCTTACTAGCAGCTAGACAAGAAATGATGATCCAGCTCTAGACAATTAGATTATAAAATAGTTCAATTTGTAATATTTGTCAAGGTTAGTTCAATTGTAATATTTGTCAAGGTTAAGCTGTTTCCTACGAACCTGCTTTTCAAAAATGGAGGATATCTTGTTTAAAAAAGCAAATTGCAAAATTTTCAAACGACCCAATTATAATAACCACAGTTTTTTTGTTGCTTTTTTTTTAAAATGTGTTGTAATCTAGTTGAGATTGCATTAGATTCCGAAATTCTCAAGCAACTCCATTATAGTTGCGTCTAAGGTTAGAATATTTCACTTTAACTAGATCTGGAAATTGAGTATAATCTAACCAAACAAAGATAGATTACACAACTTTCCAAACTTGCAATTCTGATATATGGTCAAGTTCGTAACATTTCCACAATTGGCATTGCTAAGTTTTGAACATCTGATAGCTACCAAACTTTTCAGGAAAGTGGGAATATATATCTAACTAAAAAAGGTTATTATATTCCCAGAATTTCGATAATTAAGTCAATACCAATAATGGTTGTGCTTTTTTCCAAATTTGATATAAAACAGCCTTCAAACTTAATTGTGATCATTTTGCAAGTCTTGGAAGCATGCTCATGACATAAATTCAGAAAGGACAGGTGCACCTAAAACAAAATTAGAATGCATGAACATCAAACGACTGAACTACAAGGACCACTCTGAAGAAATCAAGTTACATCCAAATTAGCAAATAAAAGTCAAATTTAACTCAATAAATGATTGTGACCGCACGGAAACCAATTAAATCACATTTTCTTCTGATCTAATTCAACCAAAAAAACAGTGACAGTACAATAGAGACCGAAGTAGAAAAACAAACTATTATGGCTTTATTGGTTCAGCGTCTTAATATCACTAGGTTACAATATGTTTCGTGATCAAGCGATTTCGCGGCATTTTGGTTAGAACGGTTGCAGCTTAATCAAGTTCTCCGAACGTTACCGTAGTATACGACTTGAATTTTATTTATAAAACGCGTAACCTTCATCGCAGTGAAGTCAATGAACCTGCGGCCCATGTGTTCAAACCACAAACAAGCCATAGAACTATAGAAGAATCGGAGAGGAAAATATAGCTCATCATTACCATCTTGAGTGACGAGGGGATAATCGCTAGCACTGAGGTTGATGAACCAATCCCAGTCCCCTCCCTCCTTCATCAGCACGGCCGCGGCGTGCAGCGTGCTCACGACCATCGTCGGACCCCTGTACGTGACTAGGTTCGCCTTGGCGATCACCCGCACGTTCCCCGCCACCGCGAAAACCGCGTGCTGCGACACGAACAACGCAAGGTCGGCGCGCTCGGCCGCGGGCGCCGCGAGGTCGAGGTGGAGGGCGTACCGGTTGCGCGGGTGGTAAAGCGCCATGAGCGCACGCTTCATCATCCCCCCGTCCCCGACGGAACCGGAGATGAGGTACGCGATGCGCGTGACTGGAGGAGGCAGCGGGGGGGCCGCCAAGGGCTCCTGGAGGAGGTCGGGGGAGGGGGAGGGGCCCGCCACGAGGAGGAAGAGGAGGAGGAGGGTGGCGAGGGAGGCAGTGGCGATCGGGAGGAGCCAGCGTCGCGCCGCCCCGCGCAGGTGGAACCCGGCGGCGGCGCCCTTCATCGGTCTCTCCGGCTGGGGGTTGGAGACGGGGAGGATAGCTCGAGTGGGGAAGACGAAGAGGAGGAGTTGCCTTTAGCTGAAGTGGAGTCGTGATTGGTGCGCGGGTGATGGTCTTTTTCTTATAAATTAGTTCGACATTGGTTGGGTGGGCCTGATGTCGTTCGTCCATAAGTTATGGGGTGCGAAATACGTGAGTATAGGTTGGCGGGGAGTGGGGAGCTATCTTTTCAGACTCTTGGAAATTTGCATAAATGTCCTCCTTATTTCCTGCACATACCCTTTTCTTGTACTCTTTTCTCGCCCCCATCGTTTGACTCGTGTCGCATCATGCTCTTTCACCGGTCACCACATAGCGTTGCATGCCACCACCTCAACATGCTTTCCAAAAAAAAAAGCCCATATAGCTATATCCAACATCATCCTTCAACACACGACATTGATCATTTTCCCCACCACATATGCACCCCTTAGATCGGAGCTGACATAAGTTTTAACAGAGGTGTTGTAATTCTTTTTCTTTGTGATTTTGATTCCAAAAATCCGACTTTATAGATTGAATCTTAGATCGAGAGGAAAATTCGTGTGGGGGGTAACTTGGTAAACATATTCACTATATGCGGTCGAAATTATTTTTTTTACCGTAGATAAGCCGCCTCTTGAAGAGGCGGCTTTGGTTAAGTAAGAGCCGCCTCTTGAAGAGACGGTTTTAAACCAAAGCCGTCTCTTGAAGAGGCGGCTTTGTCGGGGCATAAACCCCAGCGGCCCGCCAGTGCCTCCCTCCACGCGAACAGAACCTCCGCAGCTGCGACCTCTTCTCCTCCGCCCAAGCCCCCTTGCGACCTCCAAACGGCCTCGGGCTCCCCTCCCGCCGACGTACGCTCTCCGATCATCTTGCCAACGTCCGTTGGCCCCATTTCCGCTATCCATCTCCTTCTCCACCTCAAGGAAGGTATGATTTGTCTATGGTGTAGGGTTTTGGGTACATGTTTAGGGTTTAAATAATTGTTTGAAATATTTTCTTCACTCTAATACATTGATGTCGACGTAATGGTATGTAGGATGTCTCGAGAAGTTCGTTGTTTCTGTCACTGTGGGGGTACAATATCGAAGTCTAGTAAAGACGTGACCTACGTAGGAGGTCGTATGAAAACCATCAAAATCGGTCTCGAAATGTCATTTTTGGGACTGATTGAGCACATTAAGTCCGTATTCAGGTTGGATTTAGCTCAAGGACTTGAGTTACAGGTCTTTCATAAAATGTCCCAAGATGGAGCAAGTTTTTATATTGGATGTGTCGAATATGATGATGTCCGAGAGATTGTCGAATATGCTGAGGAGATGGGTGCTGCATATCGGCCCGTGATATTTACTGTCGCTGTCTCTATACCCAGATCTGGACCTGAAGTTTCTGTACCACAATGTGGATCCATACCTCCAGTTTCTGCTCCCGTGGTAGACATGGATCCATTTAATGATCCGGAACTGGACAGGTTAATGGAACCCTCACCACAGAATACGGATGATGAGATGGAAAATGATGACAATGAAGAGGAGGATCATCATGTTGGAACCCGTATCGTTTCTGATATTCCATTTTTGAACATGAGAGGTGGTGATGGCTATATTCTGAATGGTGAAGATTGCATGAATTGTGATGATGGGATTAGTCTGTCTAACGAGTTGAAAAATGGCATGCTTTTCAAATGCAAAGCCGATTTGGTGTTCGTCGTGAAAGTTTTCCACATTAAACGTCATTACAACTTCACGGTACTGGAATCAGATAAGAAGGTGTGGGATATACACAGCAGCGAACGAGCTAGAGGTTGTTCTTGGAGATTGTGTGGTCATCGTAGACCAATAGATGGACAGTTTGTTGTCTCAATGGTTGAGAAGCCGCATACTTGCTTGAATCGTGCTGTTAATCAAGACCATCCTCAGCTGGATTGCAACTTCATGGCTGTCAGATTCTTGAATCAAATTAAGATATCTCCTTCAGTCAAGGTTTCTTATCTTCAGACATCAATTCAAGATGATTTTGGCTTCCATGTGAGCAGAAGAAGGGTTTGGGACGCAAGAAGGAAAGGCATTGAGATGGTATACGGCGATTGGAAGAAATCTTACAATGAACTTCCCTATCTTTTTAGGGCCTTTGAGCAGGCTATTCCTGTTTCGGTTACAGATATTGACACAACAACAGTTGACCAAGGGGAGCTATTTGAGAGGGCCTTCTGGGCATTTGGTCCTTGTATTGAGGCTTTCAGGCACTGCAGGCCCATTGTTAGTGTGGATGGTACACACATGTATGGAAGGTATAAGCAGAAGATCCTTATTGCTTGCTCAAGCGATGCAGCTAACCATATTTTACCATTGGCTTTTGCTTTTGTCAACGAGGAGGATGGCCCTAGTTGGGCGTGGTTTCTGGAGAGGCTACGTTTGTATGTTTTCCGTGATCGTGCTGGACCAATATGTTTGTTATCTGACCGTGCTCCTGGGTTACGTGCTACACTCAGATGCCCAGAGGTTCAATTTATTCCACCATACGTACACTGGTGCTTCTGTATCCGACATGTGGGTAGTAATTTCAATGACGCCCACAAAAATCAAACTCTAAAGCATATGGTCATGAGGGCGGGAAAAGTCTATTCCCAAGCAAAATGGCAATCTTACATGGACAAGCTGAAGGAATGCGACGAGAATGCTGCAAAGTGGTTTGACACACATGATTGTCCAAAGGAACGTTGGACAATTGCATTCGATGGTGGTTATAGATTTGGTTACACAACCACAAATTTTTGATGGTGCTCGAGTCCGCATGACTTGGCTACTAGAGCACTTCTCAGTTCTGCCAGAGGACGCCAATGATGATACCATTCTGCGATACACACGGGCGTACATTCTACAGCTTTTTGGTGGTGTGATCTTTCCGGACAAGTCCGGAAACGAGGTCTCCCTGATCTACCTACCCTTTTTGGAGGACCTGGAGAGTTGTGGGAGGTACAGTTGAGGCTCAGCATGTTTGGCGTACTTGTACAGACAGTTGTGTGTTGCATCGAAGGCTGAGGCAGTAGAGATTGGAGGTCCCTTGATACTGTTTCAGTTGTGGGCTTGGGAGCGATTCCCCTATATCGCTCCGGTAGTTCACCACCGACCTCTTTGACAAAGGAAGCCCTTGGGGGCAAGGTGGCATGCAGAGTTTGATATCTCAGCGGAATCTACACATGTGGTTCGGCCATATAGGGATGCACTTGACCTACAGGTAGATGAGCAGGTATTCAGTTATCACGTTATTACGCTTTATTTTCAATTATAACGGGTTTTATAATATTTCTAATTTAACGCAGGTGATATGGAGGCCATATACAGAGGACGTGTTGTCCCAGTTGCCATTGTATTGCCGTGGCAATGAGGATTTACATGTGGCTCGTGTCCCCCTGATTCATTTTTGTATTGTTGAGCTACACACACCGGACAGAGTACTTCCACAGTTTGGGGGCATTCAGGGGGTTCCAAGGGCTAGCGACACTTCATCTCAATTGCATGCAATCGATCTCCGAGGAAAGAGCAATGTGGATTGGACGGAGTTCCATGCATTCTATATTAGACTATGGAACATCCGTGGAGACTACGTGGTGTCGATGACTCCCATTTCATTGGGAGGACCAGATACGACCGCCGAGTACTTGCCATGGTATCGTCGAATTACAAGACGTTTCATTGGACGACATGGATGCACACTCGATTACGCGGTAAGATAGCATTTACATAATTTACATTTTGTAGTATGATTTAACATGTTTTAACAACATTTGCTCATATTGCAGGTGTCTCAATTCGAGGAGATTGTTCGACTTTGCGATGATGGTTCACCACGTATTAGAGAACTTGCTGCTGAAGCAAGTTCTAGGATACATGACTCTATACAACGACAGTTCCGAGATGGACCTACAGATGAGCATTCACAGGAAGACGCCGATGCAGAAGCTACATCTCATCCCCGTTCACGTGTTCGAGGACGGGGACGGGGACGTGGTAAACAACAAAGAGGAGAGAGGTCTTCTGGCGAGGGAGATGTCCCAGTGGATACACAACAACCCCCTCAGTCTGGCATAGAGTTTGAGACCCCAATTCCTGAGTGTGGGACATCCAGGGAGCCTACAACGCCGCCTGCACCACGGAGGGATCGAGCGGAGCACAATGCAGGACCTTCACATCATTCACCCCTCCCGTTGTCCTTCTTTGGAGTTGAAGGCCCCGAGATGACCAACATCGACGACATAGATCGCAACAGCCAACTGCATGAATTTGACCCTAGACCACCGGAGACCACAATGGCGGATGAAAGACCTGTCAAATTACAATACAAAAGGAGGAGGGAGCGTAGACCATAGAATGTGATGTTGGCAATTTTTTATAATGTAAACCAAGCATGTAATTTATAGTGTTTGCAACTATTGTCGTGTCGCTTGCGTTATGCACCTTCTATATGATCAAGTTACTTTCTATGAATCTCACTATTGTCTTCACTTCACTATTGTCTATGAATCTTATCTTTTAAAGTTGTCCTAATATCATACTTGGTATTACATACTATGCATGACGTTCACTTCGCTAACGTATCAATTACTTAAAAAAAAGGGGGGAAGCAGCAGCTCTGCGAGCAGCAGAGCTGCTGCTTCCCTCTTTTTTTAAGGTTCTGGCGCAAAGCCGCTTCTTCAAGAGGCGGCTTTTGTTTAGAGCCGCCTCTTCAAGAGGCGGCTTTGGTTTAAAGCCGCCTCTTCAAGAGGCGGCTCTTACTTAACCAAAGCCGCCTCTTCAAGAGGCGGCTTATCTACGGTAGTTAATAAAAAAAATAATGTCGACCGCATATAGTGAATATGTTTACCAAGTTACCCCCCACACGAATTTTCCTCCTTAGATTGATGTTTTACATATCTTCCAAGTTTCGTTCAAATCGGATATTATTTATTTACTATTTTATCTTAATGATCAAAAATTTGATTAACAATTAAGCAACTTAAATCCCATTTTTAAAGGAACCAGATATTTGATTATTAAGATAAAATAACAAATAACCTCGGATTTGAGTGAAATTTGAATGATATATAAAGCATTAATCTAAGATTCAAAGTATAAGGTTAGATTTTTTTAATCAAAATTATAAAAAAAGGTTAGAGAATTACAACACCTATGTAGTAAGTCACATTACACCTAGGTAGTAAGTCACATTACAGCAGAAGATCCACACCCCCTTAGACATATCTACAATGCCCAAGCCCCACTACATGCGATGATTGCCCGTCATGAACCCCACCATCAACGACTCCTATTGCAAACGCTATCAACCCTCTCTACGAACTCTCGTCTAGCGTTGTTTGATTACTATATAACGCATCACCATATTCATTATATTTTAACTAAAAGTCTTGGAAAAGACATGTGAATGCAACACAATAAAGAGTTACTTAGAAAAGGTTTAAAAATATAAGAATATGTTTTAACACCTTAAACATATCACTAAAAATCAACAAAAAAAGGAGAAGTGAATATTATATAATATAGACAATAGATTTATTTTAGAAGAAAATAAATTTTATGTAAATTAAGTTGTAGGATAAAATACTCAAATACGTGTTAGAACAAGTTGTATTAAAAACTAAAAAGGAAATAAAAATAAAATAAGTTCAAATTTTCTTTAGAACAACTATTCATTTGTAGATAAATCTTAAAATATTTTTATTTATTTTTCTATAATATAATTTGGCCTACTTATTTTTATATCTTCAAAAGAAAATAAATAACATTAGAAAAATATAAAAATATACAAAATTATTTGAAGGTTTATAAATAAAAATTAAAAATATTAAAATATAAATATCACCGTAGCAATTTCACCAAAGTAGCAACCAATAAACTTAAATCCCAATTTCTACTTCTATAAAACTCGTTTGTGTCAAACTCACTTTTAAAGTTTTCTATGTAGAATAAAAAGTCTTGTTTATGACCCTATATATAAGAAAAATTATAAATATTATTAACCCATGCTTATTTTAAAATCCTGATAAATAAGTAAATTCTAATAAAATATTAAAAATCATAAAAATAAAAAAATTCAAATGTTCGATTTTCGACCCCTTTATGCATATAGTATTAATCGTAAAAGAAACATTTTTCATCATAACTCTTTAATTTCGTATCCTTTTTAGTTAGTTTATATTCATAATAATAATTATTATTAAAATGTCATATGTCATTAAAATATAAAATAAATACTTTAATAATAAAGGTAAAATAAGAAAAGATTGAAAATAAATTCACAAGTATAAAATTAACAACCAAATCTTTTAAAACACATAACATCATATAGAACTCAACATGGACAGATAATCCTTGATACACTTTGATTTCTCTCATTAAGAGGAACAACTTTCATATTAGTACTTTTGTTAATTTCTCGTTGGTTTTACGTTCTATGCATTAACCATTCCGACACTTCATCATTTGCAACCACCTTCTTCCATGTTCTTCTTCTTTAGCAATCTTCATTTTTCTAGGCTGCTCCGACAGTCTATTCATAGGTCTATAGCCTCATCTGTAGCCCTTCAATCTTGATTGTGTTGTGTCCTAATCCTTCCCAAAATATTATCTCTTCCAGCGTAAAATAATTCTCGACCATTTCATCCACTGTATGCCTATATTTATCCCATAAAAGTCCCAACCATGCCTCTCCTTTTAGATGTATTCTTCTATCTCCATTTTTAGTGATCTCATAAATTAGATAGTGATAGGTGAAGGGTTCATTGTAAATGTAGCGCGAGAAAGAAGAGCATGTAGGATGTATCAAAGGCTTCCTCCAGCCTCTTTGCCAAGCTTATGCGCGAAGATCATGAAAGCTAGTTTTTGTAGTTGCAAGCCAAGTTGAGGCAAACATCTCTTTGCATGGAGCTGATCAAGTCTGTGTTATTTCCTAATTGATCAATCTCTGTGTATTTTATATGTTCCTTGCATTGATTTCATTATTTTTTCTCTCAATTATATTTCAATTCCTTTCCAATTTTAATTCTATTTGGAAAATCCCAATCTATCATTCATACTAGTTCTTTCTTCCATCTTTTTTCCTCAAATTAATCTTCCTTAACCAAAGATCCAGTCCATGCCAACCCTTGTCACTTTCACCATTCATTTGAGAGATCCATCCCTTTTCTTTTATATAGTACATCATATTGATCATCTGAGATATTTCATGAGTATATGTACAAAAACCTGCAAGTGGACTTGAACTTCTAGATTGAACATTTGGGTACAATAGAGAGCTTTGATTAAAGCTACACCATATAGCCAATCTACGCAAATTGGAGTTTTGCTTTTTAAGGAAGAGTCATTGAAGATTGCAAAGAACCATGATCAGCGAAGCCCCATTGCATATCTTCTTCATTGCATATTAGCAATTCCAACCTTAAGCAAACTTTAAAGCAATCTATGGGGGGAGATAAAGTTCCAGTGAGATCTAAGGTCCATTTGAGAGCAAATTAAAATTAGGAGGATGTTAGGTTCGGGAATAAGCAAGAATAAAGATGCGGAATAATGAGAATAATGATCTATTCTCTATTTGGCTAAAAAGATAGGAATAAAGAAAATAAGGTAGAATAAGATAGGTAAGGTGGAATAAAAATAAGAAATGGATGAAATAAGGTGAAATAATGGGATGTGGATGGGAATAGTACTCTTGGGAATCATGTCGGACGGGGAATTGACTCCTTATTCTGGTGCTTATTCTCCAAACCAACAGGACCCAAAAGTTTTAAGCATAAAAGTTATCATCATTCATTGTTGTGGAGAAGTGGCTCGTTCACATTTAATAGCAAAAAAAGGTGTTCTATTATAAACTAACCCCTCCACTTGCTATGAATATATTCAGCTAAAGAAAGCTTTTATTAGAATCACCGCCTTATGCTTTTACGAAATTATAATATCGAGCTAGGATTTATTAAGGTCCAAAAATAGGTTTTAAATTAGCATTGCAAACTCTTGTTTGGGTACTTTTATAATTTCCCTTTTTGTCTTTCATTTCCTATTTTTATTTTTTAAATTCTTGTAATAATGTAGAGATTATTTTTTTCCCGCATTGATTGCTTAGAATTAAATCTTAGCGTAATTTACGTATGGGAAGACTGTAGGTTCATCTAAACTTTACTTTTTAAATTTATGAAAAATATTTTTTTCCTTATCCAAATTAAAATTTAAAAACTAAATGATGTATTTCCCTATTATCTTTCTTTAATACAAAATATAATATAAGTACATGAATAACCTATTATTTTAGTATACATTTAGTCTAAGTACTATTTTTTACAATTTGAAATCCTTTATTACTTCTATATATTTGAAAGATCACTTTGAAATTTTTGTAAATTTTCTATTACACACTATATTTTTGTGATATTATAGCATAACATTTTTCAAAAAATATTATAATTATTATCTTAAAATATTACAAAATCTAAAACTTCAAAAACAAATTAAAAATCCGAAATACTAGATTACAAGTAGAATACTAGTAAAAAATCCAAAATTATTTACATAATAATAGGATACTATTCACCTATTTCATATCACAGAAATAAATAAAAAACAAAAAATAAATTGGAAGCACGTTATAAAAAGATATACGAGATATGAAATATAAAAAATGGCTCAAAAATATTGGAATCTCATAATCCATTAAGCATGCATTTACTTGATTTTTAGCCAATATTATCGATCATATGTCATGAGAAGGGGGTTGATTTGCATACCCCAAAACAAGCAAACTATACAAATTTAAATTACATGACTGATTTTTATGTGAAACGCCCACTTAATTAAAACCACGACTTATAGCCACGTTTTAAGATTTCTCCACTGTACATCGACAAAGTCACTTACTTTTTGATCAATAGATAATCATCATAGATAATAATCACCGCATATATATATATATATATATAAATTGATGTACTTTATAGAGACAACCACAAGAGACAAGTATTTTAGCATGGAAACCCCACTAGGTACAAATCATAACCCAAGTCTCATAATCTAGGATTTTCGGTTGATCGAGTTGATCAACTATTCCACTCCAAATTATCTCTGAAGATAACTCAACTGCTTACTAGTACTTTGCATCACATACACAGACAATCCGCAACTTGGATCACACACCAACTTCTTAGTACAACTAGATCAAACTCCAAGTGTTACAGTACACTAGTAATGCAAAATAAAAGCATAACAATCTACAAAAGTCTTAAATATAAATATACAATGAATAACAAGACTAAGAGATATACACTATAATAAACAATGGAATGCACCCAACGTTTAGATGAATGGCTCTCAAGATTGATGCTTGAAATAGAGAACTAGGGAGACGACCTTAAATGGAGCATTTTGAGGCAGACATGTATTGTAGAAATGATGTTTCTATGTTATGATATGGAATGTGTTCTTTCAACAATGATCAGAGGTTTTATTTATAGTGCTCATAGATGCCCATTCAAAAACATGACTTTTGATTTAGAAAAGGAAATAAATTAAGGGGATTCATAAAACCATGAGGCAAAGTCGCTCGTTTAGATATATAGATGATTGATCATAATAGAAGTTAATTGATCGATCGATCTCTTGTTCAATAAAAAGTATTTGTTACATGGTTGTTGCATTTGAATTTGAAAGTTGATTGATTAAGCTCAAATATTGATCGATTATGAGCCGATAAATTAGAAGTGAAAGGGTGACCGATCAAGTCAGTGATCAATCAAATCAGATAAGATGATTGATCATTTACTATTTATAGCAACTCGATCTAATCTCATAACTCGTAATCACAAAGTGTGATAGTAGGTTATAAGTAGCGGGAACTACTACTAAAACAACTTGAGCTCAAGCATTTGGGTCGGTGGCCAAAAGGGATCTAGTTGGGCTTGAGCCTAACAAGTTGTAAAGGTTAGTTATCCTCGAAAATGACTCATGTCTAAGAACGAGGCGTTACAAATGATACCAAATGTGCCCCTCTGATAGTGAAAAAGGTTATCCAATAAGTGGGGCCGACCCTATTAAAGGGATACAAGGAAAGGGCCACCCAAAGCATGCAGTCACCACTAATTGCAAGGAATAAATGACGGACCATATGGAAATGGGGATGTTTATATAAGTACAGGGGATTGTAGCACCTCAAACATAGTCTCACATCTAGTATTTACAAAGTGTGATAGTGGGTTATAAGTAGCGGCGACTACTATTGAACAACATAAACTTAAGCACTTTGGGCTTTGATTAAAGGGTCTAGTTGGGCCATATCCTAACAAGTTGTGCATGCCAGATGTCCTCCATAATGGTTTAGGATAGCACCTCAAGCATAGTCCCGTATTTAATAATCACACTATTTGATGGTGGATAATAAGCAGTGTGGACTACTACTATACAACTTACGCTTAAGCATTTAGGTATGTGGTCAAGCGGTCAAGTTCGACCTAAGTCCAACAAGTTGTGTGAGTTAGTTATCATTGATAATGGCTTATGTTGAGGCCAAGGATGTTACAAATATGGTATCAAGGAAAATTCCCTCTAATGATGAAAAAGTCTACCTAAGTTGTGGAGACACCCCAGTTAAAAGGCCAATGATGTTAGAAATATTATATGTCACTTGTACGATGTATTACGTTTTTAATACGTCCCCTCCTTAATAGTATTATAATTAATGATGTTATAAAAAGGTTGTAGAATCATTAAATGGTCAAGTGATAAAGTAAATGGTTATTATTTTGGAGATCATGGTTTGAATCTTTTCTCCCTCAATTTTACTTTCTTTATATAGTTCATCTAATCACTTCCAAACGTGATTACTATATATATCACTCGTACAATGTATGAAGTTTTTAATACGACCATTCCTTAATAGCATTATAATTAATGTTGTTAGAGAAATGTTGTAGAGTCATTAAATGGTTAAGTATTAGAGTAACATGATTACTATTTTGGAGATCATGGTTCAAATCTTATCTCCATCAGTTTTACTTTCTTTATATAGTTTATCCAATACATCCAAAGTAGCAAAATAATTTGACATATAATTGTATTTGAGTTTATTTACCTGTCTCATTATTTTTAGCACTCTTTGTAAAAAATAAATTTTATTATTTCTTTTTAACCATGAACTTTTTGATTTCAAAATTTTACTTGATAGTTTAGCCTTTTTAAGATGGATTTAGAGAGGCTTAATTATTATATTTATCAAATTTTAAAAATCACCACTGAAAATACCAATATATTTAAAAATATAACATTAATAATAGATTTAAATTGTAAGTTTATCAATTCATTTTAAAATATTAATTCTATTCAAAATAGCATTAGAAAATATATAGATTTTCCCCTTTTGAGCATACATAATAGTTGTATACTTGGCCCCTCCTTGATGAAATTTCTAGTTCCACCCCTGGATGAAAAACACATGACGTAAATATACTAAATGTACTTATATCGTAATAATTATACCAAATATGAGGGGTTGGAAGAAAACATTGTAGTTGTGTATGTAGATTCTTATGTTCCTTGCATTTGCTTCCTTTGTTGAAAACTATAGTCTTATAACACCTACTTATGAGTTATGACAAAGTTTGTTTAATTGTTTCTTCGTAAGTCTCGCTTTTTTCCCTCAATCTTTTAACTCATTCATTTTTTCGGGGACTTCTTTATATCATGTTCAATTTTATATAGGTCAATTTTTTTGTCGCAATTCTTTCTACTAATGCTAAGGTGGATGTGTAGCATGCACACGTAAAGATCGGATTCGGAATGATGCCATTAGAATGAAAGTAGGTGTAGCTCCGATCGAAGATATGATGCGCGAAAATTGCTTAAGGTGGTTTGGCCATGTGCAAAGAAGGTCAGCTGATGCATCGGTGAGGAGATGTGAGTTATGAAATGTTGAGCCGGCTAAAGAGGGTGTGGAAGGCCTAAGAAGTGTTGGAATGAGACTATATGAAGGGATCTTAGTTTTTTAGATCTAAGCTCGAGAATGACATGAGATAGATCTGAATGGATGTAAAAAATCCATGTAGCCGACCCTATTAAAGTGGGAAAAGGCTTTATTGTTGTTGTTGTAATTCTTTCTACCAATATCTTCACTAATTTCTTTATGTAGGTTTTAGTGCCCACTTAAATGGTCTAGTGGTACTGCAGTGTGCCTATCACTCAAAAGATCATGGTTCAAATTATCCCTTGTAGTTGTTGTGTTCGGTAGTCGACGTCCAACTTAAAAAAATAGTCGAATCTTTCAGCATGAACTTGAGCAAGATTCCATGTAGCCGACCCTACTTATAGTGTGAGAAGGCTTCATTTTTTATTTTACGTAGAGTTTATACCATTTCAAGTATGCATGTTTCAAAAATTATAAAATCTAACTTGAATAACGTTTTAATCTTGATTATAAAGAAAACAATTATTTCCTTAAAAGTATACTGACAACTAGTGCAATCATTAGATCTAATTACTAAAATTATTGTTCAACTAGCTACTATAACTGTAGTATCACACGTAAAAATATATGCACACACACACACACGCATAAACATGAATATTTGTTCATGCTCATGTACGCAAACATAAACAAAATGATTTTTAGCAATTTTGCCCCTCTTAGATTCTACAATATGAGATATGTCCTTCCTTTTTTTGCAATATCAGTTGTACTCCTATATTCTTGAAAAATTCACAGGTCTGTTCTTCCATCAAGATAAAGTAGGAGCATTGTGAAAATAAAAAAGGATAGAACTGTGAATTTTATAAACTTTGGTTATTTTGTGTTGGTCACAAACTTTGGTTATTTTGTGTTGGTCCTAGGAGTTAATTTCCCAATTGTACAAAATATTATAGGCTCCTAGGAAGTTATTGTTATTCTGAGTACAAACATAATCTTGGGCTGCTTTTGTGGTTGTTTGCTGTAACTCTATGCAGTGGGCAACAAGTGCCCATATTTCCTACTTTTGATGAAATGAATTTGATTGTTTGTCAGAAAAAATACGCATAAACATGATGGGTTGCCCCCTGAGGTAGCTATGTTAGCTTTTCTCAATTTTTGTTATTTTTTGGTAATTTTTAATAACACATAGAGATATTAGATCACTTAATATCATTATGTTATCTTTCGAACTCAATTAAACTCACATTCCATCCATCAAATCTACAAATTTTAACTATGTCAGAGTAGCCGAATTGTCCCCCTCCAGAGTAACAAGTTAAGAATATCAATTTTATGCAAAATTTAAAACCCACATATTCCTTGTATCAATCTAAGATAATTCCTCCATAATTAGTTAAGAAATATCTCAATATTTTTTAAGGTATATTACAAAAAGGGGCCTCAACTGTACATCAATTCCCAACTAGGGGGCTTCATTTTTCGATTGTAACAATAAGAAGCCTGAACTTTTAACTTCATGGTTTAATGTCGACTTATAAGGGTCACATAAACTTAAGGAGGACTGCATTTGAGATAAAATTTAAAGCTCATGCCATTTTTATTACATATGACAAATGATGCCCCTAATTGTGAATCGTTATATAGTCGGAGTCCTTTTTCGTAATTTATCATATTTTTTAAAGACAAGGAAAGTTAACTTGGCTATTCTCAAAAGAAAGCTAACTTTGGCGTGTAGATCATTGTTTTAGTTCATGCACTTTTGTATTCTCACAAAAAATTATTCCAACCAATCTTTGAAGTTTGACATGCAGAAAAAGGATTATGTCCGAAGATTGGTAAGTAATTTTACCTATTCTTTGATGAATGTATTGATTTTTTCTAAAAAGAGAGGATATAGACCAAAGAGATGGGAAGAGGACGGCATTCTAAGTAGGTATTTTCTGCATGTTGAGACCCATGTAGGCAATTTTACAGTTGAAGGTGTTGTAAGCAAATCACGACCATTCAGATACTATCTGATGGCTAACATCTTCTTTCAAGAACGACTCGTAAATGTGGTACCTTTTAATTATAAAAATTCAACATGATGTGAAGGAAGAGGATCTTTTGCTTTAATGGCACTACAAAAAAAAATAAGCTATAGTGACGATATTATTCGTTGCGAAATGAGTTTTCGTACTTAAAATTAGCAACGAATATCATATATGTCGTTATATCATTAGCAATGGTCCACATAGCGACGCTTATCTGTTGCTATTTTTCAAAATATCAACTAATCATCGCTATTTTTTAGTTCAAAATTTTGCGACGATTAGTTGATTTTTTGAAAAATAGCAACGGATAAGCGTCGCTATGTGGACCGTTGCTAATGATATAACGACATATATGATATTCGTTGCTAATTTTGAGTACGAAAACTCATTTCGCAACGAATAATATCGTCGTTATATATTTAACAACGGCTAATTTAGTGACAGAGTTTTAAAAAACCGTCACTGTAGCTCAATTTTGTTGTAGTGTGGGTATTACAACAGAGGTGTTGTAATTGCTAAAGAAAGATCTTGCTTATTAGATTTCTAAAATCCAACTTTATAGATTACATCTTCGATAATGTTCCATATATCTTCCAAATTTCGTTCAAATACGAGTGTATTTGCTATGTTATTTTCATGCTCAAAAGTTCAGTTCCTTTTAAAATAGAAATTAAGTTGCTTACATGTTGACCGGATTTTTTTACCAATAAGATAAAATAGGAATTGCCGTTGGATTTAAGCAAAATTAGGAAGATACGTGGAACATTTCCAAGATGTAATCCATAAAGTTGGATTTTAGAAATCAAAACCCCAAAATCTTTCTTTGGCAATTACAACACCTCTGTTGTAATACCCGTTACAACAGGGGATCCTTTTCCTGATGTGAAATGTAAGAAACCAGTTGGATCTCATATACGTGGTTATAATTCGCACATCTGTTGTTGTAACACCAACTAGGGCTTCGGAATTCAACTAGTGTAAAATTAACTTATGATAATGAATAATTCAATATACCTTGTCGTATCTTATATTTTTTTAAGCTGAAAGGGTGGCCTCCCAATTAGGGAACCACCTCAGAGTATATTTAGATAAATTAAAGATAAAAAGATTTACACCTGCTACATTTGTCATGAAACGCACAACGTCCTACAATGCTCGATCACATTATCAGTGTAGAATCTTTGCCCCCTAAAGATGAGCCCATTCCTAGCCTGCCAGATAGACCAAACAACAATAAACGGAAAGGAGTTGTCCTCATGCCCAACACCACAAACTGTTCTTATACTCCTCCAAAAAGTGGCGCAATCTCTAATCTCCAGCCACGCAACATTGACCCTGTCCCACATCTCCGCTGAATACTGACAAGCAAAGAACAGGTGGTCCGCATCCTCCACTGTCGCACCACATCGATCACAAGAGACGTCCTCCACGCCCAACAAACGACTACGACGACCTTTCGAGAGAATCTTCCCCAGTCTGAACAGCCAAAGGAAAACCTTAATCCTATTCGGCACCTTGCATCTCCAAATCATCCCCATGTCAACCCCTATCTCATCCAGCTCTGCCATCCCATCGTCCACCAAAAAATGATATGCTTTCTTAATCGAAAATCTCCCATCTCCCCACGCCAAGTGATCTCTGCCCGTGGAAGGTCCCATGGTCTGCAACAGGTCTATCTGAAGCGCCAAGAACTCCACCACCTTCTGATCCGAAAAAGCCGAAGTGAAGACCGGAGACCACGTCCCATTGTCCCAGATATGTTGCACCGTGACAGCACTGTCGCGCGTCAATCTCAGCAGACGCGGGTACCTCTCTCCCAATATACCATCCCTTGTCCAATCATCTAACCAAAATCTGAATCCAGCTCCGTCCCCGAGCACAGGCCGCAATTTGGACGAAATCTCTGGCACCACTGCAATAATCCCCTTCCACAATGACGACGGCAACCGCCCCGGAGTTACCTCCAGTGATAATTTCACCCCATAAATCTTCCTCGGCAACCGACATACAAAATCCTCTGACTTACCCCATAGCCGGACCACCCACTTTGCCATAAAAGCCTTATTCATCTCTCTCATCCGCAACACCCTCAAGCCACCCTTCTTTTTTGAGCTCGTCACCTTGGCCCAATCTACCAGGTGAAAACCTTTCTTGCTTTGTCAACCGTCTGACCAAATGAACCTTCTCATCAACGCCTCCATCTTATTTCGAACCCCCACAGGTAACGATCTCGTTGAGCAAAAGAAGATTGGGATCGCCGAGAGGACATGCTTCAACAATACCAGCTTCCCCCCCAGAGAGCAAAGTCGCCTTCCAACCCGCTAGCCTTGCTTTCAACCTCTCCAGCAAAATCCTCCAGTCCCCCACCTTCGGCTTTCCCGCCACAAGAGGAAGCCCCAAGTATGTAATCGGCAGAGACGAAATCGAGCGCCCCAACACCTCAGACACACTCCGCTGCTCCATTTCTGAGAGATCGAAAGGAACCACCACCGACTTGTCTCTATTAACCCGTAGGCCAGACACATCTCCAAAAATGTCCATGACGAGAGAAGCCCGTCTAATCTTCTCTGGTTCAGCCCCCATGAATAAGATTGTATCATCGACATATTGAAGCAGAGCGATGAAAAGCTCCTCCTTCGAAAACCCAGAACACCAATTTTCAGCCACCACCAACCTCATCAGCATCGTAAGAGCATCAGATACCAACACAAAGAGTAGTGGAGCCAATGGGCAACCCTGCCTGATTCCTCGTTGCGGTTGAAAGAATCCACCCTCCGGTCCACCATTGATCAACACCGCATGAGAGGCAGTTGTAATACAACGCTTGATCCATGTAATCCACAACCCAAGGAACCGTCTTTTCTCCAACGACGCCCACAGAAATCTCCAATCCACGCAATCATATGCCTTGGAAAAATCTACCTTCCGGAGCACCCCTTTACCCCCCCCCCCCCTTTCTTTTCCACTCCGACACCACCTCCGAGGCCATAACCAACCCATCTGCCATAGCTCTACCAGGTATAAATGCAGACTGTTCAGGCGAGATGATCCCGTGTAGCACTGTTCTCAACCGATTTGCCAAGATCTTAGAAATCAAAAGGTAAATAGCATCTGACAATGCAATAGGTATGAAATCCTCTACTTTGATCGGGGCACTTTTCTTGGGTAGAAGGAAAATGAGCGCCTTATTCAGTCTGTCAAACCCCCTATTCCCTCCAGCAACAATTTGACCCCATAATATCTTCTATAGTTAAATGTATAACGACGAATATTATTTGTTGATTGATTCTTAAATCCATGGCGTATTCGTTGCCATATTTATAATTATAAATTATAGAACAATGGTCATCCGATGATTTTTTTTTCATTAGTGTAAACTTCTAAGAAAATGCCAACGAGCGATCGTCATATAAAACATTAGCAGGAATATGAGAATCATTGCAAATGACAAGAATGAAAGATAATTTTACAAAAAAATATCATTCATTGTCATATACTTAATATCGCAAGATAAAACAATTAATATGGCAATTATTCATTGTCATAGATCAATTTTTTGTGCATCGGTTGAACTATAAGCTCATGTTTTGTTGTCCCCAATTTATTTAATGTCACCATTGTACTTAAAGCAGAATAATTATATAATTCCCATTATTTATAATTTTAAAATCAAAGATTGTAGTTTAGTAAACAACAATTATTCTTGAATGAGTGCAAGCAAACTAAGAAGAGATTATGGGAAAGGATCCCACGTAATGGATTTTACAAAAGAGGCATTGCAATTCTCTTCTTTTTTGCGATTTTCATTTTGGAAATCCAACCTTATGTATTATATCTTCTACTAATGTTCCACACATCTTCCAAATTTCTCTCAAATTCGAGGTCATTTGCTATTTTATCTTAATGATAAAAATTCAGTTTCTTTTTTATATGGGATTTAAGTTTCTTAAATATCAACTGAATCTTTAACCATTAAAATAAAATAACAAATGACATCGGATTCCAACCAAATTGAAAGGTACCTAGAACATTATTCGAAGATATGATCCATAAGATTGAATTTTCAAAATGAAAATTGAAAAAAGAGAGAGATAGTACCACCCTGAACCATCACTGAGCAATTTACAACTCCTCACCATTGAGGTTCAAACCATAAGCCGCCATCTTCACCCCGACCATCTCACGCAGCCTCTCCTCCATCTCCGGCGTCAGCCGACCCAACCATTCGCGATTCTCCGCCTTGCTAAAGAACAGACAATTCCTCAGCTTCATCACCCCTAGGTCGAACATGCCATCCTTGTTTACTTGTAATCTGCTCAGGCTCCCAAAGCTGCACAGCTTCACGATGTCATCAGGCACCCCTCGCTTCTCTTCTTCCTCGGAGAACGGGCATCCGAGAAAGCTAGCCAGTATCTTTACATGGCTGACGGTATCCTTCTCCACCTCCTCGTATCTTAAGAACAACACCTTCTCCGGGGCCTTCAAACTCTCCTTCCAGTAACCACCGACGTGATCCCACACCGGCCCAAAAGCGGAGATCCCTCGAGCGTAGAGCTCCACGGCCTCGTCGATCGGCAGCGCTTCTTTCTCCAGACCCCGCATCAGCAGGAACATCCGCCAGAAGGACACGAAATTGGCCCTGGTGTTTCGGGCGACGTGGATGATCTTGCATCCGGAGAGCCTTACGGATTCCGGCAGCGCGGGGTAAGGGAGATGGGTGGCGTAGAATCTCGGCGACGGCATGGAGGTCATGTCCGGAAGCTCCTCCTTGGAAGCGTAGAGAAACTCCAGGAACGGAACGAGCTGGTGGGGGTTGAGGGAGAGGAGGGGGTGGGATCGGGAGGAAGGGTGGTTGGAGTTGCGAGTGAGGGTGGAGAAGACGAGGGCCTTGAACCAAGTGGTGCCGGAGCGAGGGCTGGTTGAGAGGACCACGTCGTCGGGGAGGGCCGTGAAGTGGCTCTGGAGGGCCATGACGCCGGGCACCATGAAGTCCGAGTACCAGAAGCCCTCGTGGTTGAGGAGCGTGGTCACGCGCCAGCCGTCGTTGGACGGCAGGTTGCTTGCGGCGTTGGCGTAGCGCTTGTAGAGGCGGCTCTCCTCGTCCTTCTGCTCCTCTGTTTTCGATGGAAAGTAGCTCGTCACCTTCGCATGGGAACCCATGGCCAAATAGCTGCAGGGTCAATGCGAAGGTGAGAATGTTAATTATATATAGCAGTTCCACCAAAACCTAAACTTGTGTTCAAATAATTTGCTTATATTCCAATCTGAAAGACGAACTGGTCGGGAGTCGGGGCAGGCGGCATGAGTTGGAGCTCTAGGCGGAGCTCCCAAAGGAGGAGAAGAAGATGGAGCTCATGGGCAGGTTTCATGGTCCGGGTGGAGCTTCCACATGCGTTTGGCACCTTCTTGCTCATATATGATCATGCATAAATCCACGTCGAGGGGATGGAGTGCAGCGGAGTCTTGCTGCAGGGGTGTGCGCCGCTTCATCTTGATCGAGCGGTTCACACTATCTTACACTTTTTGTGACCCGTACGTGCAAAATCGTGTGAACCGCTCGATCAAGATCGAGCGACTCACACGTCTACAACATGCACAGCAGCACAACAGAGGATCCATCTTCTAAATCCACGTGTTGCTTGATACTGCACCATCTTGCTCGAAGCTTTGTTAAATTATTTTTAACAGTAGCTTCCGCAATTTCAAGGTTCGGAGTGTTCTCTTTGAGATTCGAACTCGTGTTCTTTAAAGTGGAGCTACACTGTCGGGACCGAGTATGTAGCTGGTATCGTAGCAGACTCTGCAGTAACCGCTTGAGCCACTCGATCTTGATCGAGCGGTTCACACGATTTCGCACTTTTTGTGGGTCTGTACCATGCAATTCGTGTGAACCGCTCGATCAAGATCGAGCGGCTCAATCGATTACTGCAAAAACAACAACACAACAGACGATCCATGTATGTATAGCAGACGATCACCCAAAACACTTCTTGGGTTCTCATGGACGAAGCTAGGATTTCTGATTTGGAGAGGTCAAATAGAATAATAAAAATACATTCCTTTGTAGCATAAAATTTATGGAAAAAAATCAATGTAAATATTTGCATGTCAAAATCATTTATTATAATGTTTGAAATCAAAGTTTTTTCTAATATTTTTATTTATATATAAAAAACTAAATTTTAATTAGCATGTTCCTGAAAATAAAATTTTAATCATGTTTTAATATTTTAAATAACAAGATAAAAATAATATGATATAAAATAGATTGGATATACTATGGTGGTACAAATTAATTTCTCTTACTACTGTAAATAAGGTGGCTTTTGTCTTAGACTATATATATTTGTTACCTGTACTATTACGATTGATAGAATTTCTTAATGGTTAAGTACTTGTTTAAATATTTATATTATTTGATATTTTAAGTTTCTATTTTCTCAATTTTTTTGTGTATTTTTCATGGTATTTTCTCTTCTCATGTTCATACTTGATATTTAGTCACAGACAATTTTTATTTTTTAAAATAATTAAGCAATGATTTTTCAAATGACTCATATGATATATATTTTTGATGTTAAAGAAAAAGTTAGTTTAGTAATGAAATATCATCTTACTATAATTTCAAACAATAAAATATTAAAAGAAAATGTTTATCATTACAAGTTATACAATGTATACATTGCTACCAAAGTTTTTATATCATAGCAAGATCGAAGAAGATTAGAAGATATTAAATTTTGGTGCTGTCCCAAAAGAACGGTAAGAATAAATATCCTATAAGAATGAAAATATGGAAAAACAAAGGAAATGATGATGTTTTTGGTTTATAAAAGAGAAAGAACGGATACGTATTGTGTGGCCATTATTCTCAATTGTGTAGCCATTATTCTCAATGAAATGTATGTTAGTAGAAATTCATAAGTAGGGCTGCTAATCGAATCGAACTGTAGAACGGACCTATGTTCGAGTTCAGTTCGATAAGGAAGTTCGAAAGTTCGAGTTCGAGTTCGGTTCGATAAATGTTCGATAGGATATGTTCGAGTTCGAGTTCGTTTAGAAAAACGAACGTTCGAGTTCGGTTCGATAACACTTCGTTAACAATTCAACTTAACTAAAACTTGTTTATATGAACAAGTTCGAAACGGGAGTTCGATAAAAAGGTTCGATAAGAAGTAAAAATAAGAAATTATTCAAATTAAAGTGGTACAAAGTCCAATAAATACCACAATCTCTTTAACCTCCAAATTATTAAGTGTATAAATACCAAGTTACACATACAAATACACACACACACATATACATATATCGAACTCGAACTTTTATCGAACGAACATATGTTATGTTCATGTTCGGTTCATTAAGCTATCGAACTAAAATTTGGAGTTCATGTTCAGTTCATTTAGAAACGAACAAACATTTTTCGAACTATTATCGAACGAACTCTAATCAAATACGAACATGTTCAGTTCGATTAGCAGCCCTATTCATAAGAGGGGAAAGAAAAGGGTTCATGTTGGAGAGAGAGAGAGAGCAAGAGATGTCTGATTTAAATTAGCAAAAGCAAATTTCTTTCTATGGAGAGTTAAAAAGGGAGTGAGAATAAACATATATAACAAGAGAATTTTTACCCCATGAACCCTAGAAACATTGTAAAATACCTCCTCGATCTTTTAAACATCGTTATCACCCACTCGGCCCCATAGACTTGCTAACCCTTACGCCACAGATCATGTGGTTATCTCCCATCCATTTACCTGTTAAATTTAACCGGACTCCGTTAAAAAGAGATGCATATTGCCCTCTTTGTTTCGCAAATTTACAAAAGATGGCATCGCTCTTCCTCCCTTACCCTCCTTCTTACATCCCCTTCCCTCCATCAGCCATCTCCAGCACCATCCCCTTCCCTCGTGTCGTCCGACCCCACCCCCCATGCGGCACCCGAAGCTCTAATCCCCTCTCACGCTCCTTGTCTTGCGAATGGGAATACGAACCTAGCACGCAGGAGCACGGGATCTGCAACAACATCGCTTCATCCCCCCCCCCCCCCCCCGAGAGAGTTGGGAGACAACTAAAGCAGAGAGAGGTCTCGATCTCTCCTAGGACGACGACGACAATCAAGTTAATATTTACATGTAAAATATAGGTATAAATAAATGTATTTTATATTTTATTTTTATTTTGTATTATATATTTATTATTTTATACAAGTATTTTATTTTTATACACATTTAGATGTTTTTATTGTATTTTCTGAGTTTGTATGTTGACTTAATTAATTAGGTATATATACATTATAGGTATATACATGTATATTTTACCTATGTATTTATATGATTTATATATTTGATAGTTTTATTTGAATTTAATTATGTACATGTGTTTCAAATATCGTGTTCTTGATCCTACGGCTAGGAGGTGGGTTGGAGGAATATATAAGAGCACCGCTTGAGCTCGCTTTGATTTCTCCGTTCTCTTCCTTCTGGCATGCTTTCTTCAATCTAACAGTGGCTAAGGATGGTTGGGACTCCTCCGCAACTGTAGGAGATGGCCGATGGGCTCCAGATGACTCAATGGCAGATCGGGGAGCTCATTTGGCTCTAGGTGACCTGGAGCATCTCTAGGAGCGATTCTCGACAGTGGATGGGTCTTCAAGGCTCTTATCCTGCACCAAAGCGTTACTCGACTCGAGACGAAGCGTCTCAACCAACAAAATGAAGCCAAAAAGCAAGATGGACGGAGAGGCGGTGAGGTTATGGCGAGATGGCGGAGGGAGAACCTCGATTCGCCAAATCCATGATGGATTTGGGTTGGGAAGATGGCAATAAGATGGAGAACGCGACATATATCGAGATGGAGGTGGGATCGAGTCGGGAAAACAGTCGAATAACAAGATATTTGGCCTGGATCTCGAGCTCCAGGTCAAAAGGAGTTGAACAAATAAACTTAATCTAGTAATTATAACTAAAATTAAATGTAGGAAATAAATATCTATGTTAAAGGGCCAGTGAAGCTGAACCGTCGGAAGGTCTCTCCAGTGATGGTGTGGATCAGTACTCCTCCGTCGCTCCTTCTCGATGGAAAACCTGCCCAATCGTCTGTTGTCACCAAGTGAAGGGTATTTGAAGGTTTATGAGGGGATAGGAACAACCAAAGAGTGATCAGTTCCAAAAAGATGGAGAATGGGGGAGTTTTAAGGATGGTGGAGCAGCGGACTTTGAGGCGCGACTGCGTGTCATGGAGAGGTGGTAGGTGGAAGACATATGGTCAACATAAATCGTGTAGGAGCATGATATGGAGTGATGAAGGGCTCGAGGGTGAGGGAAACATGGTGGAGGCATGAAAAAGGGAGTAATAAGCATAGTCAGATGCTCTGACAAAAGGCAGAGGAGAAAGAAGGATAGTTGACCTGGGTCAATGAAAAACACCACCCGACCACTTCTTTATCCCTGCAAAAAGACACAAAAATAATTTTACGGTCGTTGTATCGACCGAGTGGGTTTTTTAGAAAAGATTAATTTGGATTAATCTTTTTATTTTTATTTATACTCCTAAACATAAGTGTATAGCGGTTAAGCACATGAGTGTCGAACTTAGGGAGGCAAACTATTTTAAACTAGGTAAAATCGGCAGAAAAGCTTAGGTTTTATAGGCTTCCTAATTTTTATTTTATTATCGAGGATTTTTTTTATTTTTATTTGAATTTTATTGAAATTTATAATATTTTTTGTGATTTTAAGTATTATGTATTTTTATTATTTTATAGAATGTTTTTAATTTTTATTTGATTTATTTTGTTATTTTTATGTTTATAATTTGTTTTCAAGTTTTTAAGGATTTTAGAAAGTTTTTAGGATGTTTATAAATGGTGTTGTATTTTTAATTTGAAAAATGTATTTTTTATTGAAAACAGAGACGTATTTTGAATTTTTAAAGGTAAAAACAGTGACAAAATCTTTTTATTTTTTTAATAAAAAGTCGAAATTACCTTTAAAATGATATATTGTGCGTTTTTAGAGGATTTTTAGATATTTAGTTATGAATTTTTAAAGTTTTAATGAGTTTTGTGTTTCTTATTGGTTTTAATATTTAATTTTTATTTGGTTTTTTATTTATTATGCAAAAATATGGTAAAATACAATGTAACTATTTTTTATAATATTCTAAAAGTATGTATATGTTTTTTATTATGTTTTATATTTTGTGTTTTTGTTTATATACAGTATAGGGGCTTATACACAATATACTGGAAAGTTTTGGGCACGCGTGAAAATGCAGGAATTTGCGGAGTGTTGTGCATAAATCCCAGATATCGCGTGCTTCGCACGTGATTGAACTTCGGCCTGGACTGGTTATAAATTTGCTAAATCGCCGGGAGTATAACATAAAAATGGATAGCGCCGGGGTCGTGTTCGTAAATCTTCATGTAAGGCACGTGCTGACGCGCGTGAGTGAACTGCTCGGGTCCTTCTTGTAAATCAGATATTGTCAGGGGTACGTTACGCAAACTCACCAAAAAAAATGTGCTTCCCACGTGCACCGATTAATAGTTAAGCGGTGGACGGTGGTCAAGTTAGCATGATATGAAGTGTCGATCCGTGGATTTGAAGATTGTTCTTCCCCCTTTTGGATTCTGCAAACGATGTTGTAGCGCTCGATCTCGGAGGCGGCGCTTGATGTTTCGTTCACGGCGGTTCACATAGGAAAGTGCTCTTCTAATGCCCGACGGTTCTTCAAGTCGAAGACGACAGTGTATGGAATCCGTAGAAGTGCTTCATACTGGAGCTTTCAATGGCGGTGGATTTGTTCAAAAGCAAGTGGAGTTGAAAACTCCAAATACTAAAGGTGCTTCATTTAATGGGTATGATCTCCAGGCGGTTTCTGATTTCCGAAATAATGACTTCCTTTATGCTGGAAATGGAATCCGTGTGGTTATGCCCCTCGTGCAGATCCTCCAAGGCAATGGCGATTGATGTGTTAACAATTCTCTGATCAGATCTCAAGCTATAGGTTCTGCTGTCTGTTGGCTTGAACAAGGCGGCAACGGCATTTCAATTGGATGATTTGCAGGTTGTGGTTCTTCCTCCATATGTTCCTATTTGCAAATGGACAATTCGTCTACAGGTGTTGCACCTTATCTACCAACGACGAAGCTCGGGTCCATTAGGTGATTAGAGACGCCGCTACAGTTCTAGATGTGATGGTTAACCCTTCTCGTGGTGGCTCAGGTGAATGCAATGGTCAACTTAGGATCGAGAGATCTATTCCTCGACTAGGAGTGTGAGAAAAGGATCAAAGGGGGATGGAATCGAATTGGATGATAACATGAAGGATGCGAAATGGATTGGGTAATGAGAATGGAGATAAGATCAGGATCGATTCGAAGAGAAAGCAAAAATAGAAGAGGATTTGGAGGAGATGAATAGAAACGGTGGAATCGGAATAGTTTTGGTTGAATCGAGAAGAAAATTAGCGAGAGAACAATGGATAGAGGAGAGTAAACGGAAGGATTGAAGATAAAAAAAATAAAGGACTAACCTGGATGTGCCGAACGACGGAAGTGTTCTCCAGGACGTTGAACTCGGCTGAATCACTTCCGGGGTCGTTGCCTCGACGGCACGGCACATGCCGGAGGCTCAAGCTCGTGGACGGCAGAGTTATTCGTCGGAGCTGGATCGCACCTTCTCTCCTCGCTCGACCTCGCTCAACGACGGAGGAAACCGGAGCTGTCACCTCGAGACCTCTCACCGGAACTGGGAGCTCAAAGGAAAAAATGGCGGATCTCCCGAACGGTGGGGCGATGCCGGCTATTTATAGGCAGATGGGAATTGGGGTCACCGTGGCGGTGACCAGATCGTAGGTAGTTGAGACAACGGCCGGCCAACGGCCGACCGTTGGGTGGTTGGCTTAACAGCGGAGCGGTTGGCGGCAATGTGGAGGAGAGCGGCGGAGAGAAAGGAAGAATTGAGAGGAAGGGGAGGAGGAATTGGGAAAGTAGGAGAGAGAATAAAGAAGAGAGAAAATGGGAAAAGAAATTAAAAATAAATATATAAATAAATAAAAGTAATTAATGAAACTAAATAATTAATAATAATAATTAAGTAATTATTATTTAAGTTTTAATTTTGTAATTAAATAAACAATTAATAATTAAATATAATTAATAAAGTAATTAAGTATTAATAATTAAGTAATTAAGTATTAATTAAATAATTAAGTATGTAATTAAATTAATAGATAATTTTAATAAATAAAAGAAATATTACTTATTTATAAATAAATAATAAATGTATTAAATAATAATATAAGTTACAGCTTATTATACAATATACCAATACGGACCCGAAAAACACGGTTTTAGCATTAGCTCTGATTTTAGCGAAACTAGTGTCGTTTTGTAGATAATTGAAAAATATAATCTCGATCTTTGGTACCAGTTAGATATATATATCGCGTTGGTGTTCTTTTTTTTCTACTTCTTTATTTAACATTCTCTTTCCCTTCCTCAACCTCTAACTTGTTTACAAGTCTACATACCCAAAACAACACAATCAAGCAGGCGTCAAGCTATCCTTCTTTCTGTAGATAACCAAAATCGACTCTTGCTTGACCGGACTTTCATTCGAAGCGGAATAGGGTCCGAGTTTACTTAATTCAGAGTTCATACGGCCGAGTTATGAGGCTCGGACGAAAAAAGTAGCGGCTTCGAGCCTTCGGATTTCATTGGTATTTTAAGTTACTTTTATTTTTATATTTTTATCTACAATTTTAGATGATTTTAGAAAAAAGAATTAAGTTAATACGGTTTATGTTTATTTAATTAAAAATCCCGTAAGTTTCTACATATAGTACAAATATACAACGGGTCCAAAAGCCGAAACTCACGGATTTTATCCGAATATTTTTCTGATATTTTTAATAAATAATATTATGTACAAAACAATAAAAGTGAGTTTGGTCATTTTGGAGTTTTCTATAAATAGTTATGAACCTTGGAAGCCGGCTTTTACGGCTTTTACGGTTCATTGCGATTATTTTATTTTTATTCCGAAAAAATTTTCTAATATTTTTTTAAAAAAATAAATATTTTTATGAACAATTTTTATAAAAGGAGTATTTTGATTTGAAGTGATTTCGATGGTATATAAAATAGGTGAAATATTTACAAAGTGAAAAATGGGTAAATTATATTTTTGATCTTGATTTTCTGAAAAAAAATTTATAGGTTATGATCCTTATCTCTCCCTACTTATTTCTCTTGTCGATCCGGTCAATATTAACCTGGTCTCGGGGTTAGGATCAGTCTGTATATCTTCTATATATACATCATTCTTTTCTTTTCTTTTATTTTTCTTTTTATCTTTATTCTTTTATTTTGGTAAAAATAAGTGTTAAATATATAATATTAATAATTATGATTAGAATGATAATTAGTGAGAATTAGTAGATATTTATATGTATTTTACCAATGATTTTAGCTAAAATGAAAGAATAAAGGCGATGAATCAGTCAACTATCGAAGAGCCCTGGTTGGTCCACGTGAACCAACCAGGAAAAATAGAGCAAGAAATTATTTGTAAATTCAGTATAAATATTAAATAAATTAATTAATTCTTGTTTATAAAATAAAAATGTTTCTAATTTTTATAGTATTTAATTTATATATTTATTTATTTATTGAGGTCATTTATTATAAGTTAATATTTACAAATAAAATATATGTGTATATACCTGTAATTGGGTATTTTTTATTTTTATTTTATATTTTACATTTTATTATTTTATACATGTATTTTATATTTTTTATTTATTTTAATACACATTTAGGTATTTTTATTTTTTCTGAGTTATATACTTAATTAATTATGTATATATATACACATCATGAGTATATACAGGTATATGTTTCCTATGTATTAAAATGTATTATTTTTTGATTTATTTTAATGGTTTTATTATATTGTAATTATGTACATTTGTTTTAAATAATATCTACAATTTTATAAAAAAAATAAAAGGAAGTGAAAAATATAAAGGATGAATATATTGAATATTATATACATGTCTATTGCACTATAGGGACCTAAAACCTAAATTTTGCATATTAACTCAAATTAAATGAAACTCCCTTCATTAAATAGCTTATTAAAAGCTATATACAATTAAAGGTGATTTTGGTCCATTTTGATATAGTATGGAGAAGATACATGTATATGAAGTTTTTATTTTGACTTTTTATTTCGTGTGTCCTACGCACACTGTGAATTATTTTCAAGTGAACTCAATTTTGTATTTTTCTTTGTATTTTCATCTACAATATCCATGTTCATGATTTTATTATTTGAGGTGTAAGAATAATAAAATATGTCTCAAAAATCAATTGAGGAAAATGGGGCAGCCCCTAGGGGGAGCTAACTTAGCTCCCCTCGCCCTATTTTCTTCAATTTTTTTATTTTTTTGAATATTTTTCCGTGAATATTCATCACTATATCCCTATATTATGTCATAAAATTTTTGTGTGAAACATAAACTCCTACGGCCTCCATCCAGACAGTCATTTTTTAACGGTCTCAAGATTTTTTAAATCGACCCCGTCTGGATGGAGGTCTGAAAAAGCCACTTGATCTGCTTCTGAACTCCTGCAAAAGAGACAAAGAAAGTTCGTGGTCGTTGTATCGACCAGGTGAGTTTTTACAGGAGAGATTAAGGTGAGTTAATCTTCTTTTATTTATTTATACTCCTAAACTTAAGGTATATCGGTAAGCATGAGAGTGTCGAACTCAGGGAGGCAAACTGTGTTAAACTAGGAAAAATCGGTAGAAAAGCTTAGGCAAGGGGGTGTCCTAATTTTTATTTTATTTTTAGGATTTTTTCTGAATTTTTATTTAATTTTGTGAATTTTATATAGTTTTTGTAATTTTAATTATTTTTTTGATTTTGTTATGATTAGAAAATGTTTTAATTTTTTATTTGGTTTTTATTTTGTTATTTTTATGATTTAATTTGTTTTTATATTTTTATGGATTTTTTAAAGGTTTTTTTATGATGTTTACGGAGTTTGATTTGTTTTTAATGTGAAAAATGAAGTTTTTATGTAAAACTGTAACGTTTTTGTGATTTTCAAGATTGAAAATATTGCGAAAATATTTTTATTGTATTTTCTGTAGAAATTAGATGAAAATACCTTCAAAACGGTATGTTGTGCGTTTCTAGGGGATTTCTCTTTATTTGGTTATTACTTTTTGAAGTTTTTGTGTATTTTATACTTTTTTATTGATTTTATTATTTAATTTTGTTTTGTTTTGATTATTTTTTTAACGTATTTAATCTTGTATATTACATAAAATATAATGTTTTTGAGTATTTTAGTGCATTTTTATATTTTTATTTTTTATTTATTATGTAGAGTATATAGTGTGATAGTTATATACAAACAAGGGGTATATATGTAAGAAACAGGAACTAGAGGTGCATAAATGTAATAGTCCACTTAATCACGTGCTCCTTGCACATGCTCCTCCTGAAGTGGGATTTGTGCGTGATTATGATTTTTTTTGTAGTTGTAAAATGTGAAAGCTGAAGGGTCGTATGAACGAACTCTGGTAGAAGTGTGGGGGCTTCCGTACAAAACTTCCGGCAAATCACGTGCCAAATCACATGCAGAAACTTAATCGAACCTGTTTGTAATTGTTCCGAGCTCCGAGGGCCTTCGTGCAGTTATCCAGAGAAATCACGTGCGTATCTCGTGACTAAAACCTTCCCTATCCCGGGGCATGTTTGGTTGCAGGGTTGAGCAGGGTTGGCCCAACCCTGGTTACTATTCACAAGGGTACTTCCTCCTCACAGATTACTATTCACCCAGCCCAACCCAGCCCAACCCAACCCTGCCCAACCCTGCAACCAAACAGGCCCATACCTGTACGAAAATTTATAGAATTGGAGGGAATAAATCGCACTTATGCCCAGAATATCTCCATCGGTGCACGCGCTAGTCACGCGCGCGACGTTCCATACTCGATCGGTGGGGCGGCGAGGCTGTTGAGTTCTCCTGGTGGGACACGTTATGAACGGAGGAACCTTGGATCAAATCCGATCCGAAGGTTGATGTATCACCTGGGCCGGGAGGTTCAGAGATGAGATGCGCGGCGGTGTGGGTTCGTGTGTCTCGCCGTGACTCCCCGATAGGAGGCTCTTCACGCGCGGTGGAAAAATAACAAGGCTTTGCGGACTCCGGCGGCAGTGGCAATCGGTGATTCGAAATGTGCGACGAGAAACCGTTATCGCTCCTCGGCTCCAGGCAGTCTGAATCGTCTTCCTGTGAAGCTCAAACACGATCAGATTCTGTTGCGTGTGGATCTGAAGACGGTAGTTGCTAATCACGTTCTAGGAAGTCTCGTCTCGATCAAGGCATGCAAAACAACTGCAAGTGATCGTTTAGCAAACTCCAGATCCTCCGATGATTGGATGCGAGATTCGTTAACAACCTGCACGATGAAATTACGGCTCGAGGACTCAATCCTCGGCCAATCGTTACGAGAAAAAAATCAATGACAAAATAGCGATTGGAAATAAAGTATTTGCTTCATATCTCTCATGACAACTTCTCGTTGCACTGTTTATATCCAGATTACGAAGACAGTTCCAATCGTAGATCAGGAACAAATGTGGATGACGTAGGAGGTAATGATAATTGGAATGGTTTTGGATGGAATCAGTTATAGGGAAATGGATCGAGAACTGATAAGGAAACGAGAATGACGTGACGATCGGGTGAAATTTGTTTCAAGTTTGTGGAAGTTGATGAAATTCGGGATTGAATCAGAGGTAGAATGGAAGGATTGAGAAGAGAAGAGAGAGACTGAGAAGAGAATAGAAGAAGGGGAGGATGGAAGTCGGCATACCTGGAAAACTTTGAGAATCGATGCGGCCTGAGGAATCGGAGATCGAGCTCCAATTGATGATGACCTCGACGAGGTGGCCGGTTCCCGGAGGTTGTTTACGGTGGAGCAAGGCTGCACCGGTAATGATCTCGCTCTTCTCCCACTCGACCTCGCTTCGACGGAGATGGAGATCTGTCACTCCTCACCTCGCTCCGGAGCTCACTGGAAGGATTCGGGAAAAAATGGCGGATCCACCCAAATGGGGGCTCGGCACCCTATTTATAGAGTATAAGGGGTCGGTTCACCGCCGGCGGTGACCGGATACGCGGTGGTTGAGGTCACGGCCGGCCGACGGCCGGCCGTTGGGTAGTTGACTCAACGGCGGAGACGGTTGGCGGTGGGTTCTCGGCCTGGAGGAAGGAGGAGGAGGCATTTTGGGAAAGCAAGAGAGTAGGTGGAGAGAGAAATGAAGATGAGAGAGAGAAAAAATGAGATTAAAATTAATTATTAAATGAAATTAAATTAAATAACATTAATATTAATAAGGAATATTAGTTAATTAATTATATAATTAATTTCGTAATTAATTAAGTATTAATGATTAATAACTTAATTAATTGTTATTTAAATACTTAAATATGTAATTAAGTAGTTTAATTAATAAGTAAAAATTTAATTAATTAAATAAATAAATTTAAATAAAGAAAATGAAATATTATTTATTTTATATAGATAAATAATAATATTATTAATATATTAAATAATAATATAAGTTACGGTTTGGTGTACACTATATACCAATATAGACCCCGAAAACCGCGTTTTTCGCATTAACTCCGATTTTAGCGAAACTAGTGTCATTTTGTAGATAATTGAAAAAGAAAATTTTAGGGACCGAGTTTGCTTAATTCGGAGTTCATACGACCGAGTTATGAGCCCGGACGAAAAAAGTAGCGGCTTTGGGCCTCCGGATTTTTTCAGTATTTTAAGTTTTTTTTTATTTTTATATTTTTATATATAATTTTAGATGATTTTAGGAAAAAGAATTAAGTTAATCCGGTTTATAGTTATTTAATTAAAAATAATGGAAGTTTCTACATATAGTACATATAAACAGCGGGTCCAAAAAGCCGAAACTCACCGGTTTTATCCGAATATTTTTCTGATATTTTTAATAAATAGTATTATATACAAAATGGATTTTAAAAGTGAGTTTGGTCATTTTGGAGTTTTCTATAAATAGATGAACCACCGAAGTCGGCTTTACGGCTTTTCTGGTTCATTACGGTTATTTTATTTTTATGCCGAAATATTTTTCTAATATTTTTATAAAATAATATATATTTTTGTGAACAACTTTTATAAAAAGAGTGTTTCGATTTGAAGTTGTTTTGATGATAAATAAAATAGATGAAGTATTTACATGGTGAAAATGGGTAATTTATATTTTTGGTCTTGATTTTCTTTATATTTTTATAAATTAGGATCCTTATCTCCCCCTACTTATTTCTTTTGTCGACCCGGTCAATATTGACCTGACCTCGGGGTTAGGATCAGTCTGTATATAACATATACATCCTTCTTTTATTTTCTTTTTATTTTTCTTTTCTTTTTATCTTTATTCTTTTATTTTGGATAATTTTAGTGTTAAATATATAATATTCATATTTATGGTTAAAATGTTAATTAATTGGAATTAGTGATTATTTACATGTATTTTACCAAGGATTTTAGCCAAAATGAAAGAATAAAGGCGATGAATCACGGATTCATCAAGGTTGTAGGAGTCTCTGTTTTGCATGAAATTTGAATGACATAATATAGAGATATAATAATAAATTTACGTAATTTTTATTTTCAAAAAAAAATAAAAACACACGCGAAAAATTGGACGGGGGGAGCTAAGTTAGCTCCTTCTAGGGGGCATACACATTCTACCCAAATCAATTATAGATGAATTTAGAAAAATAAGGTTTTCATGTATTGTCTGTACAATTCCGTAAGTCGGTGAATCCCAACTCAGGATGTCACCCTCGCTTTATTCAAAAAAAAATTATATTGTCTATACAATTTCTCAATCCTATTTCTCCGTACTTTATTCCTTGTCGACCAAGTCATCATAATGATTAGGTCTCGGGATCTAGGGTCAATCGATATCTATGGTGTTTCATTTCCTTTTCTTTTCTTATATTATTCTTTTATTATGGATTTAAATACAGTAAATATAAAGTATTTTATATAGTATTTTGTACAAATTATATAGTGTTCATTTTGATAAATTAATAATATATGCATGCATTTAACTAGAGATCTATGGCCAAAATGAAAGAAAAGGTGATGAATTTGAAATTCATTAGAACCTAAGACAGATATGAGAGAGAAGAATCCCTATCTGTTTGTATAATAATATCATGTATAGATTTGTATACACTAATCTTTAAATGAAAGCGAGTTCATTCTCTTTAATGCTTGTATGGCTTGCCTCCTCTTTAAGGTTTTCACATCTCTGTTCTCAGCCTTGAGGACAAGATCTTCCTTCAAGGTTTTTATAATTATAAAGCTCTAAAAAATGAGCCTCTTCGAATCCTACCATGTATATGGATATTTGATCCAACCCGACGAGACGAATTCACCGGAACTTTTTTCGTCTGAATCGGAAGCAATTCCGAATTGTTATGAATTTCATAAGTAAAAGAGGATGAAGTTGGTTAAGCTATCATTAACTCTTAATCACTATCATTAGTACTAATTAATCATAATTAAGATGGCTGGTATGATTAAAAATACTAATCATGCTTAGTAAGCATTAATCATAGATTAATAGGTATTAATCGTAGTTAAGACTAATCATGATCATTGATAATTAATCATGATTAGCGTTAATGAAGTTTCATTATGAAAACCATAGGCTTCGTGATAAGCTTGGGCAAAACCATGGGTTCAATAGACCATGGTTTTTACGATGACGAGGCAACTGACTAGGATCGTGTTGCTTATCAGGTGAATAACGATTCGTCAGTCCTGCTGACTGAGTACTGACTGGGATGCCACATATGCATCCAAATGGATTATAAACACCCCCACCCCTTTACTCTATGATCCATTCCACCACCACCCCAGGGCTAGGGTTGAAAGGCTGAGAGAAGAGGAAGGAGGCGGGGAAGAAGCACTAGCAAAGCACTGTCGGAAAGAAGATGAGAAGGAGAACGGAGCGCTCCTCTCCTCAACGGCTTCAGGAAGGAGGTAAGTAGATGTTCGATCTGTTTCTTCGGAGACTCGTGTCTTCTTTCGAGTTTCTCTAGATATAAGGGAAAACTCTACCGAATTTTTCCTTGAAATATCTTTCAATATAAGGGGAAAGTATAACTAAATTTTCCCTGAAATATCTTCCGATATAAGGAAAAACTCTATTGAAAATTTTTCTAAAAATCTTCAAATATAAGAGGAAAATTTGCCGAAATTTTCCTTGGAATATCGCTCGATGTAAGTGAAAACTCTGTCGAAATTTTTTCTGGAATATCACTCGATGTAAGGAGATACTCTACCGAAATTTTGAGAAAATTCTCGATCTTCACATTCTTCATTCCTTCATATTCTTTGTGTTCTTCATGTTTTCCATATTCTTCGTTCATTTTTCACGTCCTCCGTGTGTTCTATGTTCTTCACTCTTAAATGGAATTTAATCATTTTAGTGAAAACCCACCAACATTTATTGATTGAGTGCTCTTTCACTATGCAAATTTTATCATTGTTTGATATATGAACCAATGAAAATCTTCTAGAAAAATCCTTTCATATCTCAGACGATAATGTAAAGTTCGTTTCCAATCAAAATCCAAGTATAGCATCAACTTGGTGGTTGATATTTAATGATATATGTACGAGAGCATTGATGGTAACTCTCACCGGACCCTCAAAATTGTTTACGACATTGTTTTTTACTGAGAACTTCCTAAGTGACTTTATTATTTTCGCTTAGTTATCCGTGATGCACATTATTACTTATGAGCTATATTCACTTCCTAAGTATACTTTGCCAAAGGGATGGGCCCCCGGTAAGATGTAGACATCCGTGTACCAATTTCCTCATGCTTGACTCCGACGGTGAATCATATGATAGCTACATCTAGGGATAGGCATTGGGCTGGGCCGGCCCGACCCAGCCTGAAACCCGACCCAAAAAGACCGTCCCACCACAAACCTAAAAGGATATTAATTGGGCCAAGTCTGGGCCTAAAATATCGGCCCAGATTTATTTTGAGCCGAGCTCGGACTTGGCTCGGCCCAACCTGACCCGGCTAGAGGCCCGGCCCGATGTATTGCCCGATCGACAGCCCGGTACCCGACCCGAAGTTGGGCACGGGCCTTAGCCAGGAAACACACCATGCCCGAAGTCAAATAAAGGCTTTAGCCTTTACCCCCTCCCAGGCTCCCCCACACGACACCCCATCTGCCCTAACCCCACCACAAACGTCTGCCCTAACCCATCGCCGCCACGTGCACAAGGTTCCCAGCGGACCCAGCCTTCCACTCCTGAGGTTCCCGGCTTGCCACTCCCGTGCGGCCCTTGACCTAGCTCTAGTCGGCGTCCCACTCTCGCGTAGTCACATGAGGTTCCCAGCCTCCCACTCCCCCGCAGGCGCACGAGGTTCTTGCGTGGCCCTTGCCCTAACCCTAAGCGGCGAGGTCGTGGCCCGTCGGTGACACCGCGTACGAGGATCTCACTCCCCAGTTCCCAAGCTCCTCTCGCGCGGGCGCGTCCCCTTTAGCCCTAGCCTATGCGGTGAAACTTGTGTTGTTGGTGTTTTGATCTAGGTAGATGTACTTTTTAATGGGAGCGTACCTCCTCCATTGGTATTCATGTTACAACTATGCACTATGGTGGCCTTCTCTTTCGGGCATTTTGTTATATGAATGATCATGGGATCGTTTTGAAACACTGCTGTAACAGCAGATTCGCAGTAGCAACAGAGCCGTTCGATCACGATCGTGTGGTGCACACAGGTTCCGAGTTTGGATGGGTCCTTTCGCGTGCACAGCCCGATCTTCGGAACATCGATAAAGTCCATTTGTTGCATGTGGAACTCGAATCTAATTCTCACAATGTCGACTCAGTGCACGAGGGAAGATACAAGACCACCATAATATAGTGATCATTTATGTCCAATTAGTATATCATCCAGAGATGGTAGGATCGAAGGAACATCGATTCCACAGCCATAAACATCTAGGCCAAATTGCATCAACCTATCTCGCTCTCTGAATTCTATTGAACTTACCATTAATTATCAACCTCTCAAGCTCGATCGTCCCCACTGCATTTACTGCATCATCATTCTCGCTTGCTATTTATATCCCCACATGATAGATCATCAGCTCCCAATCCCCCTCCCCTCCCAATCACCATGGCCACCATGCTACCGCCGTGGCTTTGTTGCCTCGCGCTGCTCGTGACTGCGGCTACGGCGGACTACAAGAGCGACTTCAACGAGTGCGCCGGCACGCTCATGGCGTTGACGGTGTGCCAGGCTTATGCAAGCAACCAGGCGCCCAAGCCGACGCCTGATTGCTGCAGGTCATTGCAGAGTGTCATGGACACCGATCGCAAGTGCCTGTGTGTCCTCATCAAGGACCGCAACGAGGAAGGCCTCAAGGCCTACAAGATCGACCTCCAGCGCGCCTTGTCCCTCCCCGCCAGCTGCAACGTCCGCGCCAACATCTCCGAGTGCCCTCGTATGCACTTCTCCTTCCACCACTATTTGATCACTGATCCTGCTATATTTTTCTAACAAAAATCAAGTAAATCGTATTATTGAAAAATACTATTATGGATTTAAGACAAAGAAATTGTCTTGTACAGTCAAATCCAAACTTGGTTCTCTAGGGTTTGTTTGGTGGAAGCAGAAACAAGTTCCACATATTGGATACGCGAGTGATTGATTAGATGTGTCTCCATGGACACCGTGCATGAACAGGAAACGGATCCTCCGCTGTAGGGAGGATTGCAGCAGGAGCGTGTATCGTCTGTTGTAGTGTCATGAGCCGCTCGATCAAGATCGAGCGGTTCGCATGAATTCGCACGGTCGGGCCCACAAAAAGGTGCGAATTCATGCGAACCGCTCGATCTTGATCGAGCGGCTTGGACACTCTGATGTGCAGCAGACAATCCGCTCCCTTGCAGCAGAGGTGTTGTAATCCTCTCTAGGCTAGTTTTATGATTTTGATTTCAAAATCTAACCTTATAGAATGAATTTTAGTTTAATTCTCTACCTATCCTCCAAATTTCGTCCAAATCCGAGCTTTTTTGCTATTTTATCTTAATGGTCAAGCATTCAGATCTTTTTTAAATCGAATTTAAGTTGCTTAGATTATGATCAATTGTTTAGTCATGAAGATAAAATAGCAAATTAGATCGGATTTGGACGAAATTTGGAGGATATGTAGAAAATTAAACTAAAATACAATCTATAAGGTTAGATTTTGAAATCAAAATAATAAAACTAACCTAAAGAAGATTACAGCACCTCTGCTGCAATCCTCCCTACAGCATAGTATCCGTTCTCGCATGAACACACGTATTTTTTGAGCTCTTTGCTTCTTGATGTCTTTACTATAGTTAATTTGAGATTAGAGGTCAAATACTTTATCACAGCAAGAAAGAGTTAACAGTGACCTTCAAAAATCGTCTCAGGTGAAAGAATAAAAAGTAAAACACCTATTTTAATACTAATTGAAGTACACGATAAAAATTTTTGAGTATGTCACTGTATAAAGAGAGAGATGTATCCTAGACAATTAGGGCGTTTAGATAAGAGCGAGAGGATCGTTTGCAGTACTGCAGACTCTGCAGTAAAACTGTGGATCCTTGGAGTCGCTCGATCTTGATCGAGCGGTTCGCACAAATTCACACTTTCTGTAGGTCCGTACATTGCAAATTCATGCGAACCGATCGAGCGGCTCCAACGGTTACTGCAGAGTCTGCAGAACTGCAGACGATTCGCCTCCTAGACAAGAACACATATTCGAAAATGTTTTCGTGATGTTGTCCTTGATGCTACCGTTGCTCTAACTCCTTTCGCTATATCGCGATGCTCCAGAGCTCCTGAACCTGGATCCTAATTCACCTGAGGCGCGAGACTTTCAACAAGTGATAAGCAATCCTCCTGCTAGCGGTAAGCCGTCTCGCGATTTCCGATTATAGGGATCGACTATAAATCCGTTCAAATGGATCAGGGATGACCCTGAATATTTATGGATCGATTAATTAACTAACATTTGTGATTACTGCGTGGTTGATTTATTGTGGAGTTCCAGCTGCTGGTGGGAGTCAGAGAGAAAAGAATGGCTGTGGTGAGAGGAGCAGCTATGACAAGGGCCGTGGATTGATGTGGTTGCCATGGGTAGTACTTCGTGGCCTCTTCATTGCTTCCATAATGGCCATCCTTGCTGGCTAAATTTAATGTGGAATGTAGCCAGTATCACTACATATTTATGCTCCAAGTCCTTCTCCATCATTTATTGTGGTATAACGGCGAGCTCCCAAGTCAACTTCGTCGTCGTTGCAAACGTCTGTGTTGTGGTTGCAGTGGTGTTTCGGATTACGTGTCATCTCACTGGTTATTTGTATGTTTGTAGTTCAGGTTGTGAAGGATCGATAATGCAAAATATAGTCTGTTTTGATGGAGTCTGTGGTTTGAACGAGAACTGAAGTATTCCTATGCCCAAGGACGGATAGAGAGGGGGACAAGGAGGGGCAAGTGACCCCCCTAATTGGTTTAATTCTATGGCAAGTTGGATTCTAAAAATAGAATCCAACTTTGAGAAAGAATAGTAACTCTCTCTCTCTCTCTCTCTCTCTTCACTGTCTTTCTCTTGTTTATCCCTTCTCTCCCATTCATTTTGCTCTTTTAGCCTTTGGATAACTAAAAAAAGCATATGGCAACATTGCTTTTAATGTCGTGAAAAAATATATTTTTTTATTAGTTAATATTATGCCTAACATTAAACTTTTGACTTGTTTAAAAAATTATTATATATTAATTTTATATCTTAATATATTTTTAATTAACAACTAAATAATAGTCTTGATTCAGTTATTTGGTCATATTATTTGACCAAAAACATTAGAACTTTTTTGAATTTCTCAAAAAAATAATATGAGAAAAGTGAGATAATACTAATTAATAGTAAATAATATTTGCTTTCTTTCTAAAAAAGATAAAAATGATCGAATAAAAAAGAGTAGGAAAGAAATAGTTGTAAATAGATTATTCAACAATTTGAATCAAATGGATTTTATTGTCTCTATTCTGTATTTTTCAATAGAAAGAAGAAAGATAAAGAAAACTCTATCGCAGAGCCCTATGTATAAAAAAAATATAACATGAATAGTTCAATTCTGAAAGTAATTTTTACTATGATGAAATTCAATCTGAATGGATTTCAATTATAAGCTATTGTTTGCAAATCTTAGAGATATACAGAGATAAAATTTATAGAAATTATAGTAATTACAAATCTTGATTATATTATTTTTCTGATTATATTTAGAAACTTTAAAAAAAGATATTTTATTAGTAATGTTGCTCGTTGAGAAAGTTTTATCAAAGTTATATACATAATCTGCACTTTGTTAAGTTTTATTGAAATATATGATTGTACTTGTCAACATATATAATAGTATAAGAAGAAACTATGCAATACATAAATGTGAAATGGTGATTGCATAATTTGGTTATTATTATCGCATGAGATATAATTTTGTTATAATAAATTGTTACTTGCAAGTCAAGGAACCAATAATTCTACTTTGTTGCATTTAAAGAAAGGAAAGATATTTTTAAACAAGCGTGAGGTAATTTGATGAAGAGTTATAATATGTTTTTTATTGTACTTTTTCATATGTTAAATATTTCTATTACATTAATAGATATATGATTATTTTTAATTTGTACCTAATGAATACTCATTCATCACTCTTTATTCTTATATTTAGCAACAAAAACCTTTGCAAATGCATGTATATATTTGTAAATATAAATAATTACCAAAAGCATGCATGGTGTAAAAAGTAATAATTAGCATGTTTTTGTGCAAAAATAAAGAATAAAGATTAAAAAGAAAAAGAGAGAAATATTTAGAATAAATATTGAGCGACCTAATCCCAAGGGAGGGCTCAGCATGGGCCTGACCGCATAAAAGCCAAAGTATAGGGAGATAGGGGCTCATGTGTGTAAATATATTTGTAAATAAAATAAAAATATTTTCCTCTAAAAAATAGAATAAAACGACTTGTAAATATTGTGTATATAGTTATTAAAGAAATCAAAACAAAAATAGAAAAATCAAAAAGAAAATAAAAATAAAACACTTGTACATAGTCACCTTGTATATAGACCACTCATTTATATTTATTTAGCCTTGTAAATAAATAAAATTATTTTTTTTATAAAATTTGTATATGTTCTACTTTTTATGTTGTAAATAAATAAAATAAAAACCATTAAAAAAACAAAACAAAAAGGATAAAAATTAAAAACCAAAAATACATTGTAAATATACCATGTATATACATGTACATATATATTTATTTAGCCTTTGTATATAAATAATAAAAATAAAATAAAAATATCTTTTTATTCCTAATTTTATGCTATAAATAAATAAAATATAAAATGGGGATAAAAATGTATAAAAATAAATAATTAAAAATCAAAAATAAAAACCCTATATTGTACATATACCTATATATAGCCCTATTATGTACATACCTTATTTTTTATTTTGAAAAATTAATTAAAAATCACAAAAAATAGAAAAAAAAATAAAATAAATATTTTTCATGTTTTAAGTTTTTTATTAATTTGATCATTTTCTATTTTAAAATAAATAAACAAATAAATTGGACTTGGTGGATTCTGATTGGTCCACGGGGGTTTGTTGACCCCGGTCAGCTTCCCCCGCGGACCCTCTGCTCTTGCGGATCTGATTGATGACCCGATTTCTCACCCTTTTAGCAACCAGATCCGATCGTCTCCCACTCAAACCCAGGGCTCCGATTGCCAAGGGAAGATCCATGATCCTCGCGCACATCTCGATTTAGGGATCCGCTCCTTGGATTGCTCACCCGATCATCATCTTATCGGACCCCTGGGCATATAAAGTGTCTCCTCCAGCGACCTTTTCCCGGATCTTTGGATCTCCCCCTCGACGCCTGTGACCTCCTCTGGTGAGCCTGAGTGACAGCCGTGCCTGCCGGAGTAGCAGCGAGGCCCGGGAAGCCGGAAGCCACTAATCCGGCTGCTTTCGCCGCCGTGCGCCGCCGCGAGCGCGCTCAGCCTCGGGGAGACGACGCCCCCTTGCAGGCAATGACCCAGGAGCTCCCCGAGCTCCAGCCCAGTCGACAGCCTCTGCCAGGTAGCCCTTTTAGCCCGTAGATTAGCTTAGAATAGGATTTTTCCGTTTTCAGTAGTGTAGCTCCGCCGCCTCCGCCTGTCGTTTCCGTCCACCTGTTCACCCATCCGACCGTCGCTTCACGTCCACCAGACTCCTCTCCACCTTCTCCAACCTTCCATCCCCCCTGGCTCGCCCCGGAGTAGGGACATCGGTTCTTCCCTTCCGCCGCTCACTGGAGAACCATCATCTCGACACACCACCATCCATTTCCCGCTCTGACGGGTCGAGGCAGTTTGCCCTCGACCCAGCTCTCTTCTTGTGCAGGTTACATCGTCCGTAGAGCCTCATCTGGAGGCCAGAAGCTCAGGAACAGGAGCTCCAGGTCTTCCGCGTCGTCGGAGCTCTCCAGAGCTCTCCGCCTTCATCGGAGCATTTGCATCAGCTGCGGACCTTCACGGCGGAGCCTTTCCGCACTTCAGGAGCAGCAGGGGAGGTCCACCGCACGTGCATCGGGCCGGCGAACTTCACCGGCCGACAGTTCTTCCAGGACCTTCGCCGACCGTCAGATCAGCCTCGTCGCTCCAGATTAGATCTCGTCCGTTCATTCACGGAGCAGCGCTGACCGCCAGATCCTTGAGGTTGGATCGCCACCATTGATTCAGCGAGGTTCAGCCACGACACGTTTTAGCCGTAAAATCTAGCACGTGGTCGCACCTCCCCCGTCCGATCCGAGCCAGGCCTCCTTCGCAGACCCACGTTGCAACACCACCGTCTGATCTTCCACGTGGACGTGTTCCAGCCGTCGGATCGCGCCGAGGGTTTCATTTGTTGTGCGCCCTCTTCTTTCCACCGTTCGATCTGCTACGTGGCACACATCCAACCCTCGAGATTTAATAAGGGGTATTTGCTCGTAGGCCCCTCTACTTTTCTCATTTAGTTTTTAGTCTGTAAATACATAGTTTAGTTCTTTTATTTTTGTAGAAATTGCACTAAGGACCCTATTGTTTATCAAATTTGCATTTATACCCCCGTTTGTTGTGTACACGTGCATCGACACGTGGTTTTTGGTGTATTTGCATTATTGGCCCTGCGTTTTTGGCTTGTTACTTTTTATACTTTTATAAATAGGAATGACAATCAGGTCCCCCCAGGCCTGAGTCACGTGCATCATGCGTGGCCCGGGGGGTATTTTGCATTCCTTACCCTATAGTTTCCAAGCTTGTTCCCCAGGTGGCCCAAAACTTTATTATATTTGCAGTTAGGTCCCTGTGCACAGTAGCTTGATTTTTATTTTTAGTAAATTAGCAAATTAACTCCAAATTCCATGAAAATTGGACACATGGCTCCTGCCATGGTGTAAAATTTTCTAGAATTTTTGGAGACATTTTTGTTTTTATTTGATATTTTTAAAAAATCAAAAACAGCCATTTTCTTTACTATTTGATTTAAAAATTCACGGAAAAATATTAAAACCTATCTAAAAATTACAAAAAAAGTAGCTACTATTTCTTTTGTAGTGTTTGATTTTCTGGCCAATTTTGGCCATTTTTCATTATATAAAACTTGTAAAAATCACAAAACACCTAAAAGCTTATAAAAATTATAATAAATAATTTAAAAATTCAAAAATCATAAATCCAGTACCCAAATTTTCCTTAAACTTTCTAGTTTATAGGAAAAATTATCTTCAGGAGCTAAATAGGCTCTTTTGCATTTTAAATTGGCCTTTTACTCCTGACTGGACAGTACCTTCAGTTTTTTACCTTGTTTGATTTTTTAGAAAATTAAATAAAAATCAGAAAAATCCCAAAAATTCACTAAAAACAGTAAAAATTATAAAATACACAAAAACATTTTTATTTGAATTTTTGCTTGATTTTTGATGCATTAAATAATTGCTTGAAGTTGGTTGTTTTCCTTGTTTATTTATTTTCTTAATTAGTTAAAAATCCAAAAAAATATAAAAATTAAAAATCCATCAAAACTACCTTTTATGTTATTTTAGTTTATTTTTTGACTACTTCGTAGCCCGCGAGGCCATCACGTGCTCCTTGTGTTCGACCCTGGTCGTTATACTAGGTTAAAATAATAGCAAGACCGCTATTTGATTTTGAGTTGATTTTATCTTATTTGGTGGTCTCTTCTTCTCGATCGACCACCCGAGTGACTAAGGTCGCAACGACCGCTTGAGATATACCTGATCTACCTCGCTCGCTCGGTTTTCGTGATCATCATAATGGCGACGTTGCCGGGGAGCACGGCTTAGTAGTTTTTTATTTTTCTTTTTCATTTTCTCTTTGTTTTATTTTTCGCGGCTTTCCGCGGCTCTTTCAGAGTCCGCGGCTTTTTGCGATTTTTTTTTCCTTTTATTTTTGTTTTATTTTTTTTCGCTTTATTTTCTCTTCTTTTTTGTTTTTGCTTGATTTTGAGTGTTTATTTTATTTGGCATTTTTGTACATATACCTTGTTTTATTTTCTTGCTATTATTTGATTATTTTATTGGTCTGACCACTTGTTTCTTTCTTGCGAACCGAGGCGGCAGCTTTCGAGAAGCCGGCGCAACCGCGAGACTCAGAGGCGGCTCCCTTCTGCACAAAGCCGCAGTAAAGCGTGAGAGAGAGGCTTAGTGGGAGAGGATTAGAGTAGGATTAGTTTAGACTTTATTTTTATTTTATTTGATTATTGTAATAATACAGGGACAGACTCAGACACTTTGGACTTGGCTTGACTAGCGGGTCTGTTTCGCTGAGCACCGGTGTGCTCGGGGGACCCTTAGGTTTTTCGCGGCTTTTCACGGTTTTTGGTTTTCTTGCTGCCTTTTACGATTTTCAGCGGTTTTTCTCGAGCTCCTAGACTTAGGATTTTCTGCTTGACTGTGCCGTAATTAGTAGGATCCCCACACCTAATTATCTGCCTGTTCCTATAGTGCGATTAATTGGACCTACTAATAATTCATTAATAAAAATAACTGACTCACTCCCTTCGTAGCCTACGTGCCGTAGCCTGCTATGCCAAGCGTTGCTCCTGAACCCGATGTGTCGGGAGGAGGAGGGGTAGACCGAGACCGGACCTTTGGCTTGAAGGATCGGTGACCATTTAGACGGTTCTGCGAGTAGAATTGCTTATTTAGGACTCGGTTTTCACCGATGCACCATATAGGTAGTTTATTTCAGTCTTTACATTTCTGCGCGGATCACTTGCATGTAGAGTGCTGACGACAGGTACTTATTTCTATCTTTGCATGCATCATTGATTTCTTCGCACATCGGCTTTTTCGTCTTCTCCCCCTGTTTTTGACTTAATAACCAGGAGAACCGAAAAATTCGTTAGGCATTGATGACCGACCTGATCACTAGGGTATGAGGTACAGAAATAGGGTCGTTGTGACCCGAGCAATCAGACCATGCATCAAGAAAAAGATCGAACCACTAAATAAATCAAAGATCAAAACAAAACGTGAAGCGGTCCCGCTATGAGATTAACCTGGTATAGCGCCCAGGGTCGAACACAAGGAGCACGGGTTGGCCAAAGGCCTACGAAGTAGTAAAAATAAAGTAAAATAAAGGCAAAATGTTTTTAGTGGTTTTTAATAATTTTTATATATTTTTTTTTGGATTTTTAAATGTGAAGAAAATAAAAGAAACACAAAATCAAGCAAGCTTCAACTAATTATTTAATGTATCAAAAATCAAGAAAAAATTCAAACAAAAATGTTTTTATGTTTTTCAGGTTTTTTAGTGTTTTTGGTGAATTTTTGGGATTTTTATAATGTGTATTTTATTTTCTAAAAATCAAACAGTACTGAAAATGCAAGGCACTGTCCAGCCAGGACCAAAATCCAAAGATAAAATGTCTAAGGATCTCAGAGGGACCTGGAGGTAATTTTCCTGTGTACTAGAGAAAACTAGGAAAATTTGAGCACCAAGATTATTGTTTTTGGGTTTTTAGATTATTTACTAGAATTTTTATGAGTTTTTAGGTGTTTTTGAGTTTTTAGGGTTTTTAAGCAATGAAAAATAGCCAAAATTGGCTAGAAAATCAAGAAACACAAAAGAAATAGTACCTAATTTTTGTGGAATTTTTGAGGGGTTTTTATATTTTTTTGAGATTTTTAATTCTAGACAGTAGCTAAAATAGAGGTTTTTGAATTTTTAAAAATAACAAATAAAATCAAAAATGTCCTCAAAATTCTCAAAAATCCTACAACATGGCAGGAGCCATATGTCAAATTTTCATCGAATTTGGAGGTGATTTGATATTTTATTCAAAAATCAAAAGAGGGCACTGTGCATAGGGACTGAAGTGCAAATACCCGAAGTTCTGGGGGTCCAGGTGCAATTTTCCCAGCAAGTCACGCGTGTGGCACGTGCCTGGGGCACTCAGGGACCTTCTGGTAAGAAAAACAAGTCCGAGGACCTTTTGGTAACTCGTACCAAAAAGTCCAGGGGTTGTTCTGCAAATAACCCACTAAAAGACGCACATGCGGAATTTCAACACTCACAGGGGCATATATGCAATAACCAAAAAGTTTTCATTCATTAACAAACATCCAGAACTACAGGGATAATGTCGCAAATACACCAAAACTACACGTGACGAAGCACGTGGCTCATACAAACAGGGGCATAAATGCAAATAAACTAAGGTACGGGGTCCAGTGTGCAAATAACCCAACATAAATAAAAGGCACAAAATATTTACAGGACTGAATCTAAAAACATAAACTAAGAGGGGGCCTACGGTAAATTACCCCTTTATTACGTCGAGGGCTAGATGATGGACGCGTGGCTGATCGGACGGTTCTGGACGCGGGCGCCTCTCTCCTTCCGCACGTGGGCCCAATCGACGTCCGAGAGCGAGACGCGTGGCAGATCTGACGGGTGCTGGTGAATGGCGCCTCTCTCTCTGCTCTAATGGTCCAGATCAACCCTCGAAATGATCGGACGGTGACTGCTCCTCGATGGATGGATGGTCACGATGGAAACTGGAGCACGGAGGGCGATCGGACGGTGGTCAAGGGGTCCTCAAAGAACAGGTGGCCGGCGAGTTTCGCCGGCCTCGTGCGCGTGCTGTGGTCCTCCTCAGCTGCCTCTGAAGATCGGAGAAGGTTGGCGATGAAGCTCCGCAGCTGTTGGTGGCCTCCGATGGCCCAGCCGAGCCCTGGAGGGGCTCCGGCGAGGTCGGCGGAGGAAAGCTCCTGGCCTGAATGTAGGGACGCCTCAGATGGCCTCCTATGGACCTGCAAAGTAGCTCAGAAGCGTCGCGGGTCGAGGGCAAAGTGCCTCGACCCGGTTAGGCGGCGTGAAGGTGATCTGTGCGTCGGGATGAGCGAGCTCCGGCGAGCGACGGACGGTGGAGCTCGAACCCCAGCTCCTGTGCGAGCTGGGTTGAACGAAGGGGCGGAGAAGGTGCGTGGAGGAAAGGCGATGGTGAACGTGGGTTCCGATGATCGAAAGGGTATGCGAGATAGCCGGAATCGACGGAACTCGGCGGAGCTACGATTTGGGGCAACCTAGAAATTAGGCGAAATAGGAAAGCTAGAAGGTTACCTGGGTGGCGAAGTAGACTAGGCTGGAGCTGAGGTAGCTCCCGGTCGTAGCCTCGAAGGTCGTCCGGTCCTGAGGCTCGAGCTCCTGCACTGGGCGGAGCACGGCGGCGCTACGTCGCCGGATCGATGGTCCGGCCACCCCCTCCTCGCTGCGACACAGGCAATCGAGAGCTGTCACCTCAGGGACTGCTGTGGAGGTCACGAGATGAAGGGTGGAGAGCCAAAGATGGAAAAAGAATGCGGCGGAGCTCAGACTATATACCGTGGAGGGTCCGGCAAGATTCGATCGGGTAGGGTAGCGTGAAGCGCGGATCCCAATGCAATCCCCCGGGCGATGATCTCAGATGCAAGAAGAAGGATTAGGACCCGGGGTTTGCGCGAATGGCGGGCGGATCAGGCGGGGAAAAATCGGAGAAATCGGGTCGACAGCCCGATCCGCGAGAGAAGAGGGTCCGCGGGGGGAGTTGACCGGGGGGTCAACATCCCCGTGGACCAATCAGGAGAGGCCACGTCATAAATAATTTAAAAATTCAAAATAAAATAGGAAATGACCGAATTATTAAAAACTCAAAACATAAAATATTTTTATTTTAATTTTTTCTATTTTTTGGTGATTTTTAATTAATTTTTCAAAATAAAAATAAGGTATTTACATAATAGGGCTATATATAGGTATTTGTACAATATAGGGTTTTTAATTTTGATTTTTAATTAGTTATTTTTATACATTTTTATTCCTATTTTATATTTTATTTATTTATAGAATAAAATGAGGAATAAAAGGATATTTTTATTTTATTTTTATTATTTATATACATAGGGGAAATAAAAAGTTATGTACAACTATGTACATGGCATATGTACAATATATTTTTGTTGTTTTAATTTTGTTATTTTTATTTGATTTTTTTGTTTTGTTTCTTTTTATTTATTTTATTTACAATATATATAACATAGAATATTTACAAAAAGTTTTGAAAATAAATAAATTTATTTACAAGGTTAAATACATAAGGAGGCATGGTCTATGTACATGGTGAAAGGGCATTTTTGAATTTTTGATTTTTAGATTTTTATTTTGTTTTTAATAGTTTCTAAATATATACAAAATATGTACAAGCATATTTTTGGGTGAGGAAAATATAATTTATTTTATTTATATGGATATTTACACATGAGCCCCTATCTCCCTCTACTTTGGCTTTTACGCGGTCAGGCCCATGCTGAGCCCTCCCTTGGGCTAGGTTGCTCAATATTTATTCTAAATATTTCCCTCTTTTTCTTTTTCATCTTTATTCTTTTATTTTTGCACAAAAACATGCTAATTATAGGTTTTTACAAGATGCATGCTTTTGCTAATTATTCCTATTTACAAGTATCTACATGCATTTGCATAGGTTTTTGTAGCTAAAATATAAGAATAAAGAGTGATGAATGGGTATTCATCACCCCCCTATACTATACTTTGCTAGTCCCTTAGCAAACACTTATTTGAAAAAGAAGTGAAAAAGAAAGAAAGAAAAAGAAAAAGAGGATGTACATGGATCAAGGTTGATTATACATTAAATTGAGGTATGGAGCTTAATCAGATCTTTGGATTATTAATGTGTCGGAACCTTATTTAGACTTAAGCTTAAAACCTAACAACCTCTAAGTTCCACTAATCTATAACCAAGACTCCTCAATGCTCCAGATCAGAACAAGTCATCAATCACAAACCCTGAAGACCACGAATCTTTTCTTGTCCTGTGAAAGTGAGGTCTAAGCTCTCCACCTCAGAAATGGCAACTTGACAACCCTCCCCAACAAGGTAACTCTATGACCTTAATCTAGCCACTCTTTCCTCGAGGAGCGGGTATTCCCTTCTAAGTTCAAGTACAACCGGCTCAAGAAGAGGGGGAAGAAGAGAATGGGTCAAGGCCAGTGTAGCCAAGTACCCTTGGGAGCTTGACTAGTGTAGCCAAGTCTCCCTGCTGCAGCTACAACAGGTGGATCATGAAACCAAGCTTTGCTTATTGCACTTATATGCATACTCCGGTGGGATTATCATTTTCTCTCAGACCCACCACTTTTTTGGAGTTCTTTTCTTTTTGCACCTTTTTTTTTAGTGTGCATCTATACAACATATACATGTGCAACATATATATATACAAGGAGTTTTTCCTCTTGAGCCAGTAGACTATCCCTCTTTTGAAGCTTTATTGCAACCCACAACTCCTGTCGTTAGACTTCATGGCAACCAGACCAAGTTGAGACGCACTTTCTTCACTATAAGAAGAAGAGAGGTTCCGCCTAGAAGTACTACCCTCATATGCTACCCCAAGTCAAGGAAGACTGCCTCCTCACCATCTCATCCGTAGAGAGCTTGGTGCATAGTGCGGTTGTCCAAGTAAGGCCATAATCTATATGAGTCATGTGTTGTTGTTAAGTGCTCTACTTAGGCTCATTGAGATGACATGTGATCATAGCCTAGTGGACTTAAAGAATTAAGTCACCATGGACCTGAAAAGCCTTAAACCTAAGCCCTATAAGGTTCCTCTTAGAATTAGGTGGATTAAGATCTTAATCAAGCTCCATTTCTCAATTTGATTCCAGGCTAGTTTAAATGTCAACTATCATCCAAGAAAAACTATATGTATATGTACAAAAAGATGCATATTTACACAATGGTTTACAATCATGCAAAATTTTTGAGAAATGTTTTGAAATCATGAATGATGATGCATGAAGTGCAAGTTTTGCAAAAAGATATTTACACACATTTACACAAGATTTTTGCAAACTTTTTGATTTTCAAAACATTTTGGAAAAATTTTGTACTATATGCATAATTTTGATACAAAAATATTTACACAAGCTTTACACAAAAGATTTTTGAAATCATTTTTACAAAAATAATTTGTACACTAGCTATGTATGTGCAAATAAAAGACGATTATGTACATGAAAAATTTTTAATTTTTGTGGTTTTTAGCCATTTTTATTTATTAACACACTCACACAAAGTACGAGTTATGGCTAAAGTATATATGAAATATATACACACCCCCCTATACTTAGCTCGAACGATGTCCTCAGAGTCAAGAACGATGAAGAAGACATAACTCGTGCTATATATAGGGAAGTGAAAAGAAAGGCTATACAAAAGGGAAATGAAAAGTCAAGAGGGACTCAGGTCTCCCCCCTATACTTAGGATCAAGTAATCCTAAGTATAGCAGGCTGTACACGAAGGGAAAACCGAGTGGAGAATGTACAGGGTCTACCCCCCTATACTTAGGGTGAAATATCCCTAAGTATAGGCAGCAAAACAGGGGTAGACAGAAACAAAAGAAATACCCGAAATGTCTCACATCCCCCCTATACTTAGGGTAAAGTGCACCCTAAGTATAACATAATCACAAGATGAAGAAAGGGATGTGGGACTAAAGAATGTGATGATATGGACATCTGGATCTATATACAGCGGAAGATCAGTAAAGCTCAGGCGTGAGATGCATTAGATGTGAGTCAAAGACCACATCTCACGCAAAATGAATAGGGGCAATATCAACGACCCGCGGCTCATGATCTAGAAATGGCTTGAGCTGCTGGCCGTTCACTCGGAAGGTACTCTCAGAAGACAACTCAGATATGTCGATGCTACCGTTGTCGTGTACCTTCCGAACCAGATAAGATCCTTTCCATTTGCTCTGTAGCTTCCCTGGAAATAATCTAAGCCTCGCATCAAACAGCCATACTCTCTGTCCAATCTCAAAATGTTTGTGGCTGATATGAGAATCATGCCACTCCTTGACTTTCTCCTTATAATGTAGGCTGCTCGAGAAAGCTGCATCTCTAAGCTCCTCCAGGGCAGCTAGCTCTGCCCTCCTCTGGTCTCCTATACCATCTGAATCCATAAGTATGTTTGTAACTGCCCAAAGTGACTTGTGCCTCAGCTCAACAGGTAAATGGCATGGCTTGCCATATACGAGGAGAAAGGGAGATGTGCCCAAAGGTGTCTTGAAAGACGTCCTATATGCCCATAAGACCGAGTCCAAAAGCTGTGACCAATCCTTTCGGTCAGGGCGGACGACTTTCTGCAGAATAGTCTTGATCTCCCTATTCGACACTTCGGCTAGACCATTCATCTGTGGATGGTACGGTGTAGCAACACGATGATCTATGCCGAACTCGCTAGCAAGTGCCTTCACCTGGTCGTTGATGAAGTGAGATCCCCCATCAGAAATAAGAACTCGTGGAACCCCGAACCGCGTGATGATATGCTTCCTCAAAAATCTGCAAACTGTCCTCGCATCAGCGGCTCGGGCGGGGATAGCCTCCACCCAACGACTCACATAGTCAACGGCCAACAGAATGTACTCAAATCCCTGACTCTTAGGGAAGGGACCCATGAAATCGATGCCCCATGCGTCAAAAACCTCACAGAAGTGAATGGGCTGCATCGGCATCATATCACGCTGTCCACAAGTGCCCATCCTCTGACAGTCAGTACACCTCTTCACGAACTCATCTGAGTCCTTGAAGAGGGTAGGCCACCACAAGCCGGATTGGAGCACTTTATGTGCCGTTCTCCTCCCAGAATGATGTCCTCCTGCCTCTAGCTTGTGGCAGTAAGTGAGGACGCTATGGTGTTCCTCCTGAGGAATACACCGACGCCAGACGCTATCCCCTCCTTCGTGGTAAAGGATGGGATCCTCCCAATGGTAAGACTTGGCCTTCGCTAGGAAGGTCTCAAGCCTCTGCCTGGGCCAATCTTGTGGGACTTTCCCAGCAACGAGAAAGTTCACAATATCGGCGTACCATGGGAGTGAGGCGATAGCAAGGATCGCCTCATCTGGGAAGGTATCTCGGATAGGATCAGTCTGCTCAGTCTCCTCAGGCTGCTCTAATCGGGAGAGATGGTCCGCCACCACATTCTTGACTCCAGGCTTATCCTTAATCTCAATGTCGAACTCCTGGAGTAGAAGGATCCATCTAGTCAGTCTGGCCTTGGCATCCTTCTTTGCCATGAGGTACCTGATGGCGGTGTGATCTGTAAACAAAGTCACTCTAGATCCGATGATATATGATCTGAACTTATCCAGGGCAAACACCACGGCTAGCATCTCCTTCTCTGTGACCGTGTAATTCCGCTGGGCGGAATCCAATGTGCGGCTAGCGTAGTGTATAGCAAATGGCACTCCATCCCTCCTCTGTCCCAGCACTGCCCCTACGGCAAAATCGGAGGCGTCCGTCATGATCTCGAATGGGAGAGACCAATCAGGCGGCTGGAGGACAGGAGCCTCAATCACACACTGCTGGAGAGTAGCAAACGACGAAAGACACTTGTCATCGACAAGGAACTCGGTGTCTTTCGTCAAGAGGTCGGTCAACGGCCGGGCAATCCTGCTGAAATCCTGAATGAATCTCCTATAAAATCCAACGTGCCCCAGAAATGACCGTAACTGCCTCAGATTGGACGGCGGTGCGAGTTTCCTAATGACATCAACCTTGGCCGGATCAACCTCCATGCCCCTGTTGGAGATGATGTGGCCAAGCACCATCCCTTGAGTCACCATGAAGTGACTCTTCTCCCAAGATAGCACCAAATGATACTCAATACATCGCTGGAGTACTCGATCTAGGCAGTCAAGACAGGAGTTGAATCCATCACCGTAGACCGAGAAATCGTCCATGAAGACCTCTAAGCACTCCCCTACCATGTCCGAGAAGATCGACAGCATGCACCTCTGAAAAGTCGCAGGGGCATTGCATAGCCCAAATGGCATGCGTCGAAAAGCGTATGTGCCGAAGGGACAGGTAAAGGTGGTCTTCTCCTGATCCTCAGGAGCGATGGCCACTTGGTTGTAGCCCGAGTACCCATCCAGGAAGCAATAATGGCTCTTCCCCGTCAGTCTCTCAATGATCTAGTCAATAAAAGGCAAGGGAAAATGGTCCTTCTTGGTGGCTTGGTTGAGTCTCCTGTAGTCAACACAAACCCTCCAAGAGGTGGGTACTCGTGTAGCGATCTCCTCTCCCGACTCACTGATTACAGTCGTGATGCCCGTCTTCTTGGGCACCACATGCAAGGGGCTGACCCACTTGGAGTCGGAAATGGGATAAATAAAACCTGCACCCCACCACTTTGATATTTCCTTCATCACGACCTCTCTCAGGTTGGGGTTTAGTCGCCGCTGGAACTCACGCGACGGCTTCGCCCCATCCTCGAGATAGATATGGTGGGAGCACACTGATGGATCAATCCCATGGAGATCTGCTACGTTCCATCCGATCGCCTTGCGGTTCTTTTCAAGAACCCCCATCAAACGGGATTCCTGCTCTCCAGTCAACTCGGCGGAGATGATGACTGGGTACATCTCAGGCTCGCCCGCAAGGAATCGATACTTCAGCGAAGTAGGGAGCGGCTTCAGCTCTGGAATGCTGGGTGCCGGCAAATCTGGCTGCGGAAGAAACTGAGTGAAAGCTGCAAGGTCGGCCAAATCTTCCTGGGAAAGTGAAAGCATACTCTCGCAAACTGAATCGGGAGAAGGCTGCTCTACTGCACTGTCTCTGCTCTGCTCTACATCTACCTCCTCCTCATCTATAGGCTCAGATGGACTCAGGTCTTGCATCTGATCATAGCAATCAGCCCAATCAGACTCTGAATCCGAGGGATCTGTATCAGAAACGGTGGCATCAGTACCACCGGAAAACAGGGTGGCCTCAGCACCACCATCACTAATCATCGTGCTGCGATCGAGGACCGGCTCTGCTGCCTCAATAGTATCCTGAACCAGGTCTGTGCTCTCCAGACTCTCCTCTGCTATCGTCTCTGCATCAGCTCAGCTGTATCTGAAAGTGAGAGGGTGGTCTGTGTCTCAAGATCTGCCCAAGCTGCCTCATCATCTGTGATCACAAAATCACAGTCCTGGTGGATGTCTGGCTCTGAGTCTGTACTCGCATCTGAGCGGGATCTGAATCTGACTCTATAGTCCTCGACCGTCTCTATTTGTATACTCTCGCCCTGGATGCGAAAGTACACCTTCCCGCTATCATGATCAGTCACCGCCTTGGCTGTGGCCAAGAACGGACGACCAAGGATGATGGGGGTATCGGCCACTGACTCAGGGATCTCCATGTCCAACACTACGAAGTCCACGGGGAATTGCAGGCCCTGAATAGTGACGATAACGTCTCGTAATAACCCCTTCGGCCTCTTGACAGATCGATCAGCGAACTGAAGGACTGTCCTGCTCTGTCGAAGAGTGCCCAACTCGAAGCGGTCGAGAAGGGCTGCCGGAAGAAGGTTGATCGACGATCCGCTATCTAGAAGAGTACGGTCAAACCTCTACTCACTGAACTGGCATCTGACATACGGGGCCCCTGAATCTGGCCTCTTGGCTGGCAGTCGGTTCTGGATCGCGAAGCACGTGGCTTTGGTCAGCACATGGATCTCTGAAGTGTGGTTCCTCCTTCTCCTCCTGACTGTAGTCCTCTCTCTCAAAGATCGCTGGAGAAGGGGGATGTGCTGCAAAGCCTCCTGGAGGGTCAGCTGGATATGGAATCGATCAATCATGCTCTGGCTGAACTCCTCAAGCTCTCTCTTTTTGGGATTTTCTTTTTTCTTCCCCTTCCCCATCTGAAGGGCTCTAGGGAAGGGGATCACTGGGTCCTTCTCAGATGAAGGACTAGGAAAAGGTCTAGACGGTTCAAGGACCGGATCCACATATACATCATGCACCATAGTGGGACCAGAAGAAAGTAAACCTTTTCCTTTATTCATAGCAGAGTTCCGAGATACATGAACACGAGGAAAAACAACATCACTGTCTGTACAAACACCGGTGGCCTCAGTACCACCACGGGCTGGCTACTCTGCTGCTGCTGCTGGTAGACGTCGTGCGGCATCAGTACCGCTGGCTGGCTCGGCTGAATGGGTGGCATCAGTACCACCTCCTAGATCTGGTGAAGCGGCGGCCTCAGTACCGTCGGTGGGATCCGCATCCTTGGTGGCCTCAGTACCACCGTCATCGTCTGGAGCGGCCTCAGTACCGCTCTCCTCCTCCTCCTGTGGCGCCTCGGGATGAAGCTCAGATGAGGCGCCGCCACCGGCTGGGGTCCTACCGCTCCTAAGTGTGACAAAATCAGCATCAAATAGATCTGAAGATGTATCATCAAATGGGTCACTAGGAGTGGCTAACTCAGTATGTACTACCTGCTCAGATTTCCTCTTGAGGCTGTTCGGATTCGGCTCTATCTGGGCTGGTATGGCGGCCTTCCCTCTCACCAGGTCCCGCATCTCCTGGCGGAACTCGTCCATCTCCCGTCGGAATGTAGCCTGCTGGTCCGTGAGGAGGCAGGCGATGTCATCCAAAGCGGGGCTCTCGTGGGAGCCCGACGGGTGGCCTCTCTGTGGGTGAGGCTGCTGGAACTGCTGCGGGTAAGAGGGGTAGGATGGAGGCTGCTGCTGCTGATATCCCTGGTGAGCCTGCTGCTCACGTCTCCATGACTGTCCCTGCTGCTGATAGGGACGCGGACCGTAGGATGACTGCTGGTGCTGCTGATAGGCTGGGGGCTGCTGCTGCGACTGGTGATGGTCTCTCTGCTAGGAGTACTGCCCTCCCTGTCCTGACGGCTGCTGCTAGGGCTGGGCACCACCACTCCCCCACCTGAATCCGGGATGGTCTCGTCGGATCCCAGGCTGGGGGCGGTCGTACCAAATCCCGTTGACATCCATCAACGGCTCGGCATCATAGGGGGCTGGCGGGAGTACTGCCAGAGGCTGGTCCGGCTGGTAGACCACCATCTGCATCTCTGGAGATGGTGGGGACTGGTAGGTGGGCTGCAGCTGCTGGTACGGCTCCGCCTGTACAAGGTGAACCTGTCTAGGCTGCACTGGGGTGCTGGAGCGCTGGGACGAGCTGCTGCTGCTGCCGGCGTCGCCTCGCGACTGAAGACGGGGCTGAGAAGCCGTCTGTGCCTCCTGGAGACACATGAGCTGTGTCTTCATATCGCTCAAGACCTGTGCCATCTGCTCCATCTGCGTGATACTCTGGCACTGCTTCTTCTCAATCAGCTCCATGCGGTCCAACTTCTCGCTGATGATACCTATGTCCGCAGCTGATGACTCGGCCTGTGCTACTGCGGCTGCGGATGAACTGGATGGACCTGCATCTACCCGTGCTATCCGCTGGTACTGCACGGGTCCTGGCTGATGTGGCTGGGTCTTCTGAGTATAGAGCCTGGTCTGAGACATCACCATATAGTTCTCTGCCATCTCCTCAAAAATGGCCCAGACCTGGTCGTGGTCCTTGGCGAAGTAGGACCCGCCACAAGAAGCATTCACCAGGCCCTGTAGCTCTGGTGACAACCCGCTGAAGAAGCTCTGCACAAGGTTCGGCTTCGTGATGTCGTGGTGCGGGCATCTGTCCAGAAGCTCTCGGAACCTCTCCCAAGCCTCGTGAAACTGCTCGTTGGGGAACATGGAGAAGTTGCTGATCAGGGCCCTCGCTGCATTCGTCCGCCCGAGTGGATAGTACTTGTTCAAGTACTCGGTGCGGAGCTGCTCCCAGGTGTAGACAAACTTCCCCAAGTGTTTCAGCCAGGTGGCTGCTCTGTCTGCCAGTGAAAAGGGGAAGGCGATCATCCTGATCGTGTCCTGGTCCACATGCCGGTCGTGGACAGTGCTGCAAATCATCAGAAACTCCTGGAGGTGGAGGTGGGGCTCCTCTGTAGCAAGTCCATGGAACCGAGGAAGCATCTGCAAGGTGTTCGGGGGGAACTTGAAGTCCCCCACGATAGCTGGAACCACCACCCAATGGTGCATCAGTGTAGATCCGGGGTTGTGCAACTCCCACATCGGTCTCGGTGGTCCTCCTGCCGCGACGGCTGCCGCTGCGGCGGCCACGGCTGCTGCTGCGGCTGCTGCTGCATCATCGGGCTCATCGGGCTCGCTCTGTCGGTCTCGCTCTGCTCTGAGCCTCTCCAACTCTCTCCTCATCTCTATCATGAATGCTCCCTGATCGCGGAGCTGCTGCTGAACGGTCTCAAGTGATGCGATCAGGGTGGAGTTGATCGCTCCCTGGTCTAAAACGAAGTGCTCGGGCTGTCGGGAGTGATCGTCTGAACTGCCGGCCATAGCGACGTCTGCAAAATCAAACGAGCCCAGCTCAGGTGCTGTCAAATGTATCAATCTCTCCTCGGGCTCGTGTCTCTCAGGAAGGTCAGAAAGGGGGTCGAGGGGGAACAGGGTGGAGTCGTACTCGGGCTCGGAGAGCGGGTCTGAGCTCTCACGAGCCAACCTAGATGAGGAGGTAGACGCGCCCGAAAGCGGTGCAACCAGAGGCTGCCTAAGAGATCGTCTACCCATCATCTTGATCTGGCGAGTAGGGCGGATGAGATCTGGAAAAATTATGATCTGAAAACAAACCCCCGGTTCACCAACGCAATGCGAGCTGAAGACCGTGAAAGTTCGGTCAAATTATCTTGTCAATTTTATTTTGGTGACCACACAAATATCAGAGCGCTTACGTGACCTGTTGGGATATCCGCTGCTAACCCAACCGACTGGCCCGCACGGAAGAGTCGGTAATCAGTCGGGTTTAGCAACGGGGGGCTCTACCTAGTGTGCGGGTCACTCTCTCGCGCATCGAAACCAAACAATGAGGGGGTTGCTCTCCCCAAGACAAAATTTTTAGGGTGAGCGAGTTTTAAGATCACTAATTTTAGCAGTCCCAATTTTATGGTTTCTCTTTTTAGTCTTTTTCAAAACAAACAAATGGCCTAACGATTTTTTCGATTCTCCTGATTATTAAGTCCAAAACAGGGGGGAGAAGTCGAAAAAGCCGATGCACGAGAAATCAATGATGCATGCAAAGTCAGAAATGCGTACCTTGCTCCAGCTCTCTACATGCAATATGATCCGCGCATAAAATAAAAGACAGAAATAAAACTAACCTAAATGATGCAGCGGTAAAGCCGAGTCCTAGACGAGCAACTTCTAGCGAAGAACCGTCTAACCGATCACCGACCTCCAAGCCAAAGAGTCTGGTCTTGGCCCGTCCCTCCTCTGTCCGACAAATCGGGGGTAGGAGAAAGCGCTTTACAGGACGGGCTACGGCACGTAGGCTACGGAGGCTAGCGAGTCGGTTATTTTTATTATTGATTTTAAGTAGGTCCAATTACGATCTATAGGAACAGATATGCAATTAGGTGTGTGGATCCTACTAATTACGGCACATTCACCAGAAAATCCTAAGTCTAGGGGCTCGAGCAAAAACCGCGAAAAACCGGAAAAGACAGTAAGAAAGAAAAAGAAAGCCGCGAAAAACCGCGCAAGTCCTAAAGGGTCCCCCGAGCACACCGGTGCTCGGCGAAACAGACCCGCTACGGTAGAAGTCCAAGTCCAAACAGTCCAAGTGTCCCTGTATTATTACAATAATAATAATGAAATAAAAACCTACTCTAACCTCACCCACTCAACTCTCTCTCTCTCGCTCTCTCCTGCGGCTTCGTAAAGAAGGAAGTCGCCTCCAAGTTCCTCGGCTGCACCGGCTCCTCGAAAGTCGCCTCCGCGGTCCTCGGGCCCTCGCAAGAAAAAGAGAAGAGTGGTCAGACCGGCAAAAATAATCAAATAATAAGGAAAAGGAAATGGAAATAACAGTGAGGGTATATGTGCAAAAATATAAAATAAAATACACACACAAAATAAAACAAAAATAGAAATAAAAGAAAATCAAAATAAAACAAAAAGAAAATAGATACAAAAGCCGCGAAAAGCCGTGAGCTCCGAAGAGCCGCGAAAAGCCGCGAAAACAAAAAGGAAAATAAAATGAAAAGAACTACTAAGCCGTGCTCCCCGGCAACAGCGCCATTCTGATGACCGACCTGATCACTAGGGTATGAGGTACAGAAATAGGGTCGTTGTGACTCGAGCAATCAGACCATGTATCAAGAAAAAGATCGAACCGCTAAATAAATCAAAGATTAAAACAAAACGTGAAGCGGTCCCGCTATGAGATTAACCTGGTATAGCACCCAGGGTCGAACACAAGGAGCACGGGTTGGCCAAAGGCCTACGAAGTAGTAAAAATAAAGTAAAATAAAGGCAAAATGTTTTTAGTGGTTTTTAATAATTTTTATATATTTTTTTTTGGATTTTTAAATGTGAAGAAAATAAAAGAAACACAAAATCAAGCAAGCTTCAACTAATTATTTAATGTATCAAAAATCAAGCAAAAATTCAAACAAAAATGTTTTTATGTTTTTCAGGTTTTTTAGTGTTTTTGGTGAATTTTTGGGATTTTTATAATGTGTATTTTATTTTCTAAAAATCAAACAGTACTGAAAATGCAAGGCACTGTCCAGCCAGGCCCAAAATCCAAAGATAAAATATCTAAGGATCTCAGAGGGACCTGGAGGTAATTTTCCTGTATACTAGAGAAAACTAGGAAAATTTGAGCACCAAGATTATTGTTTTTAGGTTTTTAGATTATTTACTAGAATTTTTATGAGTTTTTAGGTGTTTTTGAGTTTTTAGGGTTTTTAAGCAATGCAAAATAGCCAAAATTGGCTAGAAAATCAAGAAACACAAAAGAAACAGTACCTAATTTTTGTGGAATTTTTGAGGGGGTTTTTATATTTTTTTGAGATTTTTAATTCTAGACAGTAGCTAAAATAGAGGTTTTTGAATTTTTAAAAATAACAAATAAAATAAAAAATGTCCTCAAAAATTCTCAAAAATCCTCCAACATGGCAGGAGCCATGTGTCAAATTTTCATCGAATTTGGAGGTGATTTGATATTTTATTCAAAAATCAAAAGAGGGCACTGTGCACAGGGACTGAAGTGCAAATACCCGAAGTTCTGGGGGTCCAGGTGCAATTTTCCCAGCAAGTCACGCGCGCGGCGCGTGCCTGGGGCACTCAGGGACCTTCTGGTAAGAAAAACAAGTCCGAGGACCTTTTGGTAACTCGTACCAAAAAGTCCAGGGGCTGTTCTGCAAATAACCCACTAAAAGACGCACATGCGGAATTTCAACACTCACAGGGGCATATATGCAATAACCAAAAAGTTTTCATTCATTAACAAACATCCAGAACTACAGGGCTAATGTCGCAAATACACCAAAACTACACGTGACGAAGCACGTGGCTCATACAAACAGGGGCATAAATGCAAATAAACTAAGGTACGGGGTCCAGTGTGCAAATAACCCAACGTAAATAAAAGGCACAAAATATTTACAGGACTGAATCTAAAAACATAAACTAAGAGGGGGCCTACGGTAAATTACCCCTTTATTACGTCGAGGGCTAGATGATGGACGCGTGGCTGATCGGACGGTTCTGGACGCGGGCGCCTCTCTCCTTCCGCATGTGGGCCCAATCGACGTCCGAGAGCGAGACGCGTGGCAGATCTGACGGGTGCTGGTGAATGGCGCCTCTCTCTCTGCTCTAACGGTCCAGATCAACCCTCGAAATGATCGGACGGTGACTGCTCCTCGATGGATGGATGGTCACGATGGAAACTGGAGCACGGAGGGCGATCGGACGGTGGTCAAGGGTCCTCGAAGAACAGGTGGCCGACGAGTTTCGCCGGCCTCGTGCGCGTGCTGTGGTCCTCCTCAGCTGCCTCTGAAGATCGGAGAAGGTTGGCGATGAAGCTCTGCAGCTGTTGGTGGCCTCCGATGGCCCAGCCGAGCCCTGGAGGGGCTCCGGCGAGGTCGGCGGAGGAAAGCTCCTGGCCTGAATGTAGGGACGCCTCAGATGGCCTCCTATGGACCTGCAAAGTAGCTCAGAAGCGTCGCGGGTCGAGGGCAAAGTGCCTCGACCCGGTTAGGCGGCGTGAAGGTGATCTGTGCGTCGGGATGAGCGAGCTCCGGCGAGCGACGGACGGTGGAGCTCGAACCCCAGCTCCTGTGCGAGCTGGGTTGAACGAAGGGGCGGAGAAGGTGCGTGGAGGAAAGGCGATGGTGAACGTGGGTTCCGATGATCGAAAGGGTATGCGAGATAGCCGGAATCGACGGAACTCGGCGGAGCTACGATTTGGGGCAACCTAGAAATTAGGCGAAATAGGAAAGCTAGAAGGTTACCTGGGTGGCGAAGTAGACTAGGCTGGAGCTGAGGTAGCTCCCGGTCGTAGCATCGAAGGTCGTCCGGTCCTGAGGCTCGAGCTCCTGCACTGGGCGGAGCACGGCGGCGCTACGTCGCCGGATCGATGGTCCGGCCACCCCCTCCTCGCTGCGACACGGGCAATCGAGAGCTGTCACCTCAGGGACTGCTGTGGAGGTCACGGGATGAAGGGTGGAGAGCAAAGATGGAAAAAGAATGCGGCGGAGCTCAGACTATATACCGTGGAGGGTCCGGCAAGATTCGATCGGGTAGGGTAGCGTGAAGCGCGGATCCCAATGCAATCCCCCGGGCGATGATCTCGGATGCAAGAAGAAGGATTAGGACCCGGGGTTTGCGCGAATGGCGGGCGGATCAGGCGGGGAAAAATTGGAGAAATCGGGTCGACAGCCCGATCCGCGAGAGAAGAGGGTCCGCGGGGGGAGTTGACCGGGGGGTCAACATCCCCGTGGACCAATCAGGAGAGGCCACGTCATAAATAATTTAAAAATTCAAAATAAAATGGGAAATGACCGAATTATTAAAAACTCAAAACATAAAATATTTTTATTTTAATTTTTTCTATTTTTTGGTGATTTTTAATTAATTTTTCAAAATAAAAATAAGGTATTTACATAATAGGGCTATATATAGGTATATGTACAATATAGGGTTTTTAATTTTGATTTTTAATTAGTTATTTTTATACATTTTTATTCCTATTTTATATTTTATTTATTTATAGAATAAAATGAGGAATAAAAGGATATTTTTATTTTATTTTTATTATTTATATACATAGGGGAAATAAAAAGTTATGTACAACTATGTACATGGCATATGTACAATATATTTTTGTTGTTTTAATTTTGTTATTTTTATTTGATTTTTTTGTTTTGTTTCTTTTTATTTATTTTATTTACAATATATATAACATAGAATATTTACAAAAAGTTTTGAAAATAAATAAATTTATTTACAAGGTTAAATACATAAGGAGGCATGGTCTATGTACATGGTGAAAGGGCATTTTTGAATTTTTGATTTTTAGATTTTTATTTTGTTTTTAATAGTTTCTAAATATATACAAAATATGTACAAGCATATTTTTGGGTGAGGAAAATATAATTTATTTATTTATATGGATATTTACACATGAGCCCCTATCTCCCTCTACTTTGGCTTTTACGCGGTCAGGCCCATGCTGAGCCCTCCCTTGGGCTAGGTTGCTCAATATTTATTCTAAATATTTCCCTCTTTTTCTTTTTCATCTTTATTCTTTTATTTTTGCACAAAAACATGCTAATTATAGGTTTTTACAAGATGCATGCTTTTGCTAATTATTCCTATTTACAAGTATCTACATGCATTTGCATAGGTTTTTGTAGCTAAAATATAAGAATAAAGAGTGATGAATGGGTATTCATCAGGCGTTTCTTTTTATTGAAAAATATTTAAAAACAAAAACAATAAAATCGGGACTGCTAATCACACTTGACCTAAAAGACACTTCACTAAAAATCTGTCTTGGGGAGAGTAACCCCCTCCTTGTTTGGTTTGGATGAGCGAGAGAGTGACCCGTACATTAGGATAGAGCCTCCGATTTTTCTTGACTGATTACCGGCTTTCAGTACGGGACAGTCGGTTGAGAAATATCTGGATACCTATTTAGCTCACGTAATCGCTCTGATAGATTGGATGATCACCTAAAATAACATCGACAAGATAATTGACCGGTCCCTTCGGTCTTCAGCTCTGTGTACGTAGGTGAATTGGGGGTTTGCTTGTTCATCTTGTTTGATTTCCAGATCCCTTCGATCCTCCCTTCTATCCATCTGTTCCTCACCCTCCCTCCCTTCACTCTTCTTCTCTTCTTCTCCTTTACCCCTGGATGATGAATCCCCCTCACTGTGAGCCGACTCTTGCGGCTTTTTCTTCGCTATCTGACCATCAGTCCAGTCCACCTTCTAGGGAGGTCGGATCTCCGACCAGCCTCCTGCTCCCTCCCTCCCTTTCATCTCACTACTCTGGGCATGCTGCGCGAGACGTCCGAGGATACCAGATAGAGCAGATGCGAGACTCGGACGATGTTGTTGCTGAATTGAGAGCGCACTTCGTTGGTGACCAGAGAGAGCAGTGGAGATCAGCAGATGCATCCTATTCCAGAAGGATGGAGGAGCATATAGCACAGGAAGCTGAGCCAGCTTCTACACTAGGTCCATTCGTCTTGGATTTGGATTACATTCAGCGACTGCCGACATTTTCAGGAGAGGCGCACGAGGAGCCTTATCTTCACCTGTCCGCATTCGAGGAGTTTTATAGAGTACAGAGATATTCAGATGTCACTGCAGAGGAGCTGATGAGGAGGACCTTCCCATTCACACTTCACGAGAGCGCCATGAGATGGCACCGACGATTGGGGAGGACATTCGAGACGTGGGGAGAGCTACGCCAAGAGTTCTTACAGAGACACTTCCCCCCACGTAGAGCAGAGTTTATGCGGTCTTTGGTCACGGACTTTTCAGTTGACCCCCAGGAGCCATTGCACGAGGCATGGCCGAGGTTACTTGACCTCTTGAGGAGATTTCCAGACCATGGACTTCCACTGACAGACTTGATAGAGATCTCCATGCGGGGGATGACCGCAGAGCAGATAGCGCTGGTGATTACCACATGTGGCGGTTCACACCGCAGTTCCGACATTCACTTCATGGACACCATCTCGAGTTTACTTTCACAGAGATCTTCTTCACGAGATGCCTTAGTCGGAACAACACATGTGGACGATGCAGTACCAGTGCGGTGTGTCACTTTACATGATGAGTCAGCTTCTACACACCAGCCCAAGGACTTGGAGCAGACAGCACCACTGACAGAGGAGATGACAGCCATAGTAGAGGTTCAGACCTAGAGTCTTCTCGAGTTCCCGTTGGTTTTACAGCTGGAGTTCGAGGCAGCCCCAGAGTTTCCAGTCGATGAGTCTTGGATATCAGATCTTCTGATACTCCAGGAGCCAGAGGAGCCCCAACTTTTGCAGCCATTGACTCAGCTACTTCAGTTTCCAGTCCCGGAGGAGTCAGTTTCCTTCCTGCAGAGACACTTCTTGGATGCAGACAGCTACCAGGACTCAGCCCAGCAGCCACAACTCGAGGAAGGACACCACTTTGAGAGTACAGACACAGAGAGTCCTGTCTTCGAGCCTTTTGTCCTCCACTTTGTTGAGAGAGATACGCTTCCTGAGGACCAGCTGACAGCCAGCATAGCCGCAGAGTGAGGATCAGCCACAGACACTTTGCCAGCTTCCGCGGTGTTGACTAGTACCTTCTCTTGCTTCCAGATAGCCGAGACCTACACTTTCGATGATGGTGCAGCCTGGTGCACCGAGTGGATACTTGATAGCAGTGCAGATGCCCATCTAGATCCTGATCCTCTTCTTGTCACTTCTGATCATGCATCTCTCCCCGAGGGTTATCTGCGGGAGGATGCCGCACTCGATGAGTACTCGGTTTCACCTGCTGACAATGTTTCCGATCTAGCGGAGCATGGAACCGAGTCTTTAGATCATTCTGATTCTGAGTCTTCTCACCTCGACGACCCTCGCGAGGATGAGCCCATTATGGAGATATTCGATGATTTGCCTGCTCTAACTCTATTTCATGCATCGGATATCAGTCTACTTAGAGAGTCTCCTGATCTTGACTATACATACCTTTTTGAGACATTGATTGACGTGGAGGATTCTATTACTGATCCATCCTTCTCCACGTTTGATTTCTTCGGCTCTATACTCTCACTCCAGTCTGACCTAGAGCCGCTGATTTCTTTTGTGCTACCGGATCCCGATCACTTCTTTCCATATCACTGGCCGGTAGCAGACACCCGCTTGATTGCATACCTGGGTGTCTTTGTTTACACTGTTGACTTCGTCGCTGTTCTCATACCAAGACTGCGACGACAGTACGACATTCGCCTTACCGATACCGTACTGAATCTCGATACTGCTTTATCCTAGCCTTTGTGCCCAGCTAGGGGCGTAAAAACTAGCGCTTGTTGAGAGGCACCTCAACATTGTACTCTTTTGTATATACGTGTTTCATCTTACTTTGATCTTTCTTTCTTCTATTCCTGTTTTCACCCCAGGTCTCGCTTAGGAATATCTGTGCTATACTTAGGATATTGCTCATCCTAAGTATAGGGGGGTGAAAACACCGGGTTGTTCTTTGTTCTGTTTCATCACTTCTGTTGTTGCCTATACTTAAGGTTCTTCACCTTAAGTATAGGGGGAGTGATGTCCTCTCCTCCTTGTATATATTCGTTGATTTTCTTCGTGTTTTTCTACCCCTGTTTTGCTGCCTATACTTAGGGATATTGCACCCTAAGTATGGGGGGGTAGACCCTATACATTCTCCGCTCGGTTTTTCCTTAGTATACAGCCTGCTATACTTTGGATTACTTGATCCTAAGTATAGGGGGAAAAGCCGAGAATCTCTTGATATTCTATTCATTCGTCTTTGTATATAGCCTTCCTTTTCACTTCCCTATACCTAGCACGAGTTATGTCTTCTTCATCGCTCTTGACTCTGAGGACATCGTTCGAGCTAAGTATAGGGGGGGGTGTATATATTTCATATTTACTTTAGCCATAAGTCGTACTTTGTGTGAGTATGTAAATAAATAAAATGGCTAAAAACCTTAAAAATCACAAAAAAAATAAAATTTTTTCATGTACATAAACATTCTTTTATTTGCACATAAATAGATAGTGTACAAATTATTTTTGTAAAAATGTTTTCAAAAACCTTTTGTGTAAATCTTGTGTAAATATTTTCTTATCAAAATTATGTATATAGTACAAAATTTTTCCAAAATGTTTTGAAAATCAAAAGTTTGCAAAATCTTGTGTAAATGTGTGTAAATACTTTTTGCAAAACTTGCACTTCATGCATCATCCATTCATGATTTCAAAACATTTTTCAAAAATTTTGCATGTTTGTAAAAATTTGTGTAAAAAGCATCTTGTGTACATATGTATATAGTTTTTCTGGATGATAGTTGACATTTAAACTAGCCTAGAATTAAATTGGGAAATGGAGCTTGATTAAGATCTTAATCCACCTAATTTCTAAGAGGAACCTTATAGGGCTTAGGTTTAAGGCTTTTCAGGTCCATGGTGACTTAATTCTTTGAGTCCACTAGGCTATGATCACATGTCATCTCAATGAGCCTAAGTAGAACACTTAACAACAACACATGACTCATAGGGACAATGGCTTTACTTGGACACCAGCACTTTGCACCAAGTTCTCTACGGATGAGGTGGTGAGGAGGCAGTCTTCCTTGACTTGGGGTAGCATATGAGGGTAGTACTTCTAAGCGGAACCTCTCTTCTTCTTTTAGTGAAGGAAGTGTGTTTCAACTTGGTCTGGTTGTCATGAGGTCTAACGACGGGAGTTGTGGGTTGCAATAAAGCTTCAAAAGAGGGATAGTCTACTGGCTAAAGAGGAAAAACTCCTTGTATATATGTTGCACATGTATATGTTGTATAGATGCACTTGAAAAAAAATGCAAAAAGAAAATAACTCCAAAAAAGTGGTGGGTCTGATAGAAAATGATAATCCCACCAGAGTATGTATATAGAGTGCAATAAGCAAAGCTTGAGATTCATGATCCACCTTATGTAGCTTGCAGCATGGAGACTTGGCTACACTGGTCAAGCTCCCAAGGATACATGGCTACACTGGCCATGGTCCATTATCTTCTTCCTCCTCTTCTTGAGCCGGTTGAACTTGAACTTAGAAGGGAATACCCCGCTCCGCGAGGAAAGAGTGGTCAGATTGAGGTCATAGAGTTACCTTGTTGGGGAGGGTTGTCAAGTTGCCATTTCTGAGGTGGAGAGCTTATACCTCACATTCACAGGACAAGGAAAGATTCATGGTCTTCAGGGTTTGTGATTGATGACTTGTTCTGATCTGGAGCATTGAGGAGCCTTGATTAGAGATTAGTGGAACTTAGAGGTTGTTGAGTTTTAAGTTTAAGTCCAAATAAGGTTCCGACACATTAATAATCCAAAGATCTAATCGAGCTCCATACCTCAATTTAATGAAGGCAAGTTTAATAATCAACCTTGATCCATGCACATTCTCTTTTTCTTTTTCTTTCTTTATTTTTCACTTCTTTTTCAAACAAGTGTTTGCTAAGGGACTAGAAAAGTTAAGTATAGGGGGGTGATGAATACTCATTCATCACTCTTTATTCTTATATTTTAGCTACAAAAACCTTTGCAAATGCATGTATATATTTGTAAATATAAATAATTACCAAAAGCATGCCTGGTGTAAAAAGTAATAATTAGCATGTTTTTGTGCAAAAATAAAGAATAAAGATTAAAAAGAAAAAGAGGGAAATATTTAGAATAAATATTGAGCGACCTAATCCCAAGGGAGGGCTCAGTATGGGCCTGACCGCATAAAAGCCAAAGTAGAGGGAGATAGGGGCTCATGTGTGTAAATATATTTGTAAATAAAATAAAAATATTTTCCTCTAAAAAAATAGAATAAAATGACTTGTAAATATTGTGTATATAGTTATTATAGAAATCAAAACAAAAATAGAAAAATCAAAAAGAAAATAAAAATAAAACACTTGTACATAGTCACCTTGTATATAGACCACTCATTTATATTTATTTAGCCTTGTAAATAAATAAAATTATTTTTTTATAAAATTTGTATATGTTCTACTTTTTATGTTGTAAATAAATAAAATAAAAACCATTAAAACAAAAACAAAACAAAAAGGATAAAAATTAAAACAAAAAGGATTAAAACATGTACATATATATTTATTTAGCCTTTGTATATAAATAATAAAAATAAAATAAAAATATATTTTTATTCGTAATTTTATGCTATAAATAAATAAAATATAAAATGGGGATAAAAATGTATAAAAATAAATAATTAAAAATCAAAAATAAAAACCCTATATTGTACATATACCTATATATAGCTCTATTATGTACATACCTTATTTTTATTTTGAAAAATTAATTAAAAATCACAAAAAATAGAAATAAAATAAAATAAATATTTTTCATGTTTTAAGTTTTTATTAATTCGATCATTTTCTATTTTAAAATAAATAAACAAATAAATTGGACTTGGTGGATTCTGATTGGTCCACGGGGGTTTGTTGACCCCGGTCAACTTCCCCCGCGGACCCTCTGCTCTTGCGGATCTGATTGATGACCCGATTTCTCACCCTTTTAGCAACCAGATCCGATCGTCTCCCACTCAAACCCAGGGCTCCGATTGCCAAGGGAAGATCCATGATCCTCGCGCACATCTCGGTTTAGGGATCTGCTCCTTGGATTGCTCACCCGATCATCATCTTATCGAACCCCTGGGCATATAAAGTGTCTCCTCTGGCGACCTTTTCCCGGATCTTTGGATTCCCCCTCGACGCCTGTGACCTCCTCTGGTGAGCCTGAGTGACAGCCGTGCCTGCCGGAGTAGCAGCGAGGCCCGGGAAGCCGGGAGCCACTGATCCGGCTGCTTTCGCCGCCGTGCGCCGCCGCGAGCGCGCTCAGCCTCGGGGAGACGACGCCCCCTTGCAGGCAATGACCCAGGAGCTCCCCGAGCTCCAACCCAGTCGACAGCCTCCGCCAGGTAGCCCTTTTAGCCCGTAGATTAGCTTAGAATAGGATTTTTCCGTTTTCAGTAGTGTAGCTCCGCCGCCTCCGCCTGTCGTTTCCGTCCACCTGTTCACCCATCCGACCGTCGCTTCACGTCCACCAGACTCCTCTCCACCTTCTCCGACCTTCCATCCCCCTGGCTCGCCCCGGAGCAGGGACATCGGTTCTTCCCTTCCGCCGCTCGCCGGAGAACCATCATCTCGACGCACCGCCCATCCATTTCCCGCTCTGACGGGTCGAGGCAGTTTGCCCTTGACCCAGCTCTCTTCCTGTGCATGTTACATCATCCGTAGAGCCTCATCTGGAGGCCAGAAGCTCAAGCACAAGAGCTCCAGGTCTTCCGCGTCGCCGGAGCTCTCCAGAGCTCTCCACCTTCATCGGAGCATTGCATCAGCTGCGGACCTTCACGGCGGAGCCTTTCCGCACTTCAGGAGCAGCAGGGGAGGTCCACCGCACGTGCATCGGGCCGGCAAACTTCGTCGGCCGACAGTTCTTCCAGGACCTTCGCCGACCGTCAGATCAGCCTCGTCGCTCCAGATTAGACCTCATCCGTTCATTCACGGAGCAGCACTGACCGCCAGATCCTTGAGGTTGGATCGCCACCGTTGATTCAGCGAGGTTCAGCCACAACAAGTTTCAGCCGTCAGATCTAGTACGTGGTCGCACCTCCTCCGTCCGATCCGAGCCAGGCCTCCTTCGCAGACCCACGTTGCAGCACCACCGTCTGATCTTCCACGTGTACGCGTTCCAGCCGTCGGATCGTGTCGAGGGTTTCATTTGTTGCGCCCTCTTCTTTCCATCGTTCGATCTGCTATGTGGCATGCATCCAGCCCTCGAGATTTAATAAGGGGTATTTGCTCGTAGGCCCCTCTACTTTTCTCATTTAGTTTTTAGTCCTGTAAATACATAGTTTAGTTCTTTTATTTTTGTAGAAATTGCACTAAGGACCCTACTGTTTATCAAATTTGCATTTATACCCTGTTTGATGTGTACACGTGCATCGACACGTGGTTTTTGGTGTATTTGCATTATTGGCCCCGCGTTTTTGGCTTGTTACTTTTTATACTTTTATAAATAGGAATGACAATCAGGTCCCCCCAGGCCTGAGTCACGTGCATCGTGCGTGGCCCGGGGGGTATTTTGCATTCCTTACCCTATAGTTTCCAAGCTTGTTCCCCAGGGGGCCCAAAACTTTATTATATTTGCAGTTAGGTCCCTGTGCATAGTAGCTTGATTTTTATTTTTAATAAATTAGCAAATTAACTCCAAATTCCATGAAAATTGGATACATGGCTCCTGCGATGGTGTAAAATTTTCTAGAATTTTTGGAGACATTTTTGTTTTTATTTGATATTTTTAAAAAATCAAAAATAGCCATTTTCTTTACTGTTTGATTTAAAAATTCACGAAAAAATATTAAAACTTATCTAAAAATTTTAAAAAAAGTAGCTACTGTTTCTTTTGTAGTGTTTGATTTTCTGGCCAATTTTGGCCATTTTTCATTATATAAAACTCATAAAAATCACAAAACACCTAAAAGCTTATATAAATTCTAATAAATAATTTAAAAATTCAAAAATCATAAATCCAGTACTCAAATTTTCCTTAAACTTTCTAGTTTATAGGAAAATTACCTCCAGGAGCTAAATAGGCCCTTTTGCATTATAAATTGGCCTTTTACTCCTGACTGGATAGTACCTTCAGTTTTTTACCTTGTTTGATTTTTTAGAAAATTAAATAAAAATCAGAAAAATCCCAAAAATTCACTAAAAATAGTAAAAATTATAAAATACACAAAAACATTTTTATTTGAATTTTTGCTTGATTTTTGATGCATTAAATAATTGCTTGAAGTTGGTTGTTTTCCTTGTTTCTTTATTTTCTTAATTAGTTAAAAATCCAAAAAATTATAAAAATTAAATATCCACCAAAAATACCTTTTATTTTATTTTAGTTTATTTTTGACTACTTCGTAGGCCGCGAGGCCATCACGTGCTCCTTGTGTTCGACCCTGGTCGCTATACCAGGTTAAAATAATAGCAAGACCGCTATTTGATTTTGAGTTGATTTTATCTTATTTGGTGGTCTCTTCTTCTCGATCGACCACCCGAGTGATTGAGGTCGCAACGACCGCTTGAGATATACCTGATCTACCTCGCTCGCTCGGTTTTCGTGGTCATCAGTACCCCCTTCGATATAATTTTCTGGCTCTGTCCCTGTCTATGCCTATGCTGTAAAGAATAAGACGCAACTAGACGGATATAGAAACACGTATCAACCATCGTATATATCGTATTCTTATCCTTTTTTCATCCAAGCAATAAGAAAAGATATATTTTGAGGAACTGGGAAAAATTACGCGAACCTGCATCAGCCCTGCTACACCAAGGACTCTAACTTGATTCCTATATTACCAACACAAACACCATACTATATCATTCGGCACATCCTTTGTGTTCTTCAGCATGATAACGAGGAGCTAGTTGTTTCGTTCCCTCCAGTTGAACTAGATAATTCCATACATGGCTCGACTAGAATGTGCTCAGCTTCAATCGTACGTGTAAAATTGGAATGAGAGATATCGGCCATGGCCCCATGCCTCCTGGAAAGCTTCAGAAAGAACAGAGGAAGTCATAGCAGAACCAAATAATTATTTATACAAAACTCAAAAATAAGAACATGAAATAGCAGCAGGAACTTGTTTGGTAGAGGCTTCGATATATGGAAGCAGATCCTCTGCTGGGCAGCAGGGATCTGCTGCAATCGGGAGTGAACCCGAGCCGCTCGATCGAGATCGAGCGGTTCACACGAAATCAAGGGTTTTGTGGGTCCTTACCGTGCAAATCGCTCGATCTCGATCGAGCGGCTCAGGTTCACTCCCGGGTTGCAGCAGATCCCTGCTGCACATCAGAGGATTCGTTGCCTTGATGTATAGACTCTTCAACTGGACATGCATAATTCCTGTGCTTTTAGGTACATACATAATTTCCATGCATGTACCTAAAGACTGGCCATGGAGAGTCATGCAAGCATCACATTTAGTTCATTTGCTTAACCTCAAAGCAAATTTCCTCCTCATGCAGCATTGGAGTAGACTTGGACTCGTATCCTAGTAGAGTTGTGAGTAGGGACGTAAATGGATGGATACAGATACGGATATAGGTATTATCGTATCCGTATCCGTTTTTGAAAACGAATACGGATGCGGACACGGATATTGATGGATGTTGAAACTATCTTACCATATACTTAAAAAACGATTACGGATGTAAAACAGATGTTGATCGCATACGAGTAATGTTAGAAATACTCTATAGAGTTGATTTAAATATATGCGAATTGGATGGAAAATACATGATATAAATTTCTAAATGTATTTGTATCATACAAATTAAACAAATATGGTAAAAGAAGGTAGGTATGTAATTATGTTATATAGGGTTAAAAATAAATCTATGACTACAGGGGCGGAACCAGGAATTTCATCAAGGAGGGGCCGAGCATACAACTATTATGTATGCTCAAAAATAGAAAAATCTATGTATATTTGAACGTCATTTTTAAATAGAATTAATATTTTTAAAATGAACTTCTTTCAATCTTAATACATGTAGAATTTAAATCTATTATTAATGTTAGAATTTCAAATAGATTGGTATTTTCTGTGGCTATTTTTAAAATTGGATAAATATACTAATTTAAGCCTCTCTAAATCCATCTTAAAAAGAGATAAAAAAATTAATGGTTAAATGGAAACAATAAAATTTACTTTATTTATAAAGAGTAAAAAATAATGGAAGAGATAAATAAACTCGAAGATAATTTTATATCAAATTATTTTAATACTTTGGAAGTGATTGGATAAATCACATAAAAGAAAGTAAAATTAATGGAGATAAGATTCAAACCCTGGTCTCCAAAATTTTTAGCCTTGCCACTCTACCACTTAACCATTTAATAATTCTACAACATTTTTTAACAATATTAATAATAATACAATTAAGGAGGGGTCATATTAAAAACTTAATACATTTTAGTGACGTATAATAATCATGGGCGGTTATAATCTATACTAGTTAATTTTCTATCAAATTATTTTAATACTTTGAAAGTGATTGGATACCCATATAAAAGAAAGTAAAGTTGATGAAGATAAGATTCAAATCCTGGTCTTCAAAATACAATCCTTACCACTTTACCACTTGACCATTTAATGATTATACAACATTTCTCTAACAGCATTGATTATAATACAATCAAGGAGGGGCCTTATTAAAACTTAATACATTATATAAGTGACGTATAATAATCATGGGGGGCCATGGCCCTTTATAATGTATACTAGTTCCGCCCCTGTATGACTATATTTATATACGAAAATGGATATACGAATACGATACAGATGTTTGTGGATATCAAAACGATATCCATATCCGTAACTATTATAAATTGGATACGGATACGGATGTCAAAATATCTATAAAATAGATATGGTGACGGATCAGATACAGATATATCCATAACTCGTTTGCATCTCTAGTTGTGAGGTCTACAAAGAGCAACTAATTGGTAAAACTGAACCATCTTAACCATAAGAGCAGTAAATTTTATTCCAGTTAGGTAAAACAACTCAATGGGGTTTCTTTTCCCTAGTATAATTGTAGTGCCATCTTTGAGAAAATCAAATTTGAGACTGGCAATAACAAAGGATATTATTCATACTTTCTGCATGCTTTTTGCAAAGATGGCATCTATTGATCCAGGATAAACCACGTTTGCGTAGTCGATCATGGGTTTCATGTTTGTGATGTAAAATTAGCCAAAAGAAGAAGAAGAAACTCTCATATTGAAATGATTTTTCCATAGTAAAGAGTTGAACGATGAGTTCATGCCTCAATTGTTAAGAAGGTACTTTAATTATTTATTCATATTATCTCCCCTATTTTTTGATCGAGTAAATAATATCATTATAAATATCGTTTAGCTGAACTTGTAGAATAAGATCTCTAAGTTGATTCATTTTATTTCAAAATCTTAGAGCTACTCTAGAGTGTAGGCTGGATGGTCAAATTGTTTGGGGCACGTAGCTTATTTATCGACTATATCTAGATATCTTTTTTATTTCTAATGTATGACCATAATTCCGGGAATTTATCTTCAAGAGATAGGCGACTGTTGTAAGGGTCGACAAAAGAGAGGGTCTTTACTAGAATTTATGCATTTGTATGAGGCCTCTGTCATACATTTGGTGCTAGGATGCAAACGGTTACGGATATATCCGTATCCGATCCGTCACCATATCCGTTTTATACAAATTTTGGCATCTATATCCGTATCCATTTTAAAACGGATACGGATATGGATATAGTTTTAATATTCCGCAAACATCTGTATCCGTATCCGTATATCCGTTTTTGTATATAAATATAGTCATAGATTTATTTTTAGGGAAAAATAGGGCTGCCCCCACCCCATTTTTCGTAAATTTTTTTCTTTGGAAAAATATCACCATGTATATAAAATATTCATCCATATATCCCTCCTATATGTCATTCGAATTTCGTCAGAAACATATACTCCTACGGCCTCCATCCAGACGTCATTTTTTTAACGGTCGCAGGATTTTTTAAATCGACCATGTCTAGATGGAGGCCGTAGGAGTCTATTTCTGACGAAATTCGAATGGCATATAGGAGGGATGTAAGGGTGAATATACATAGCGATATTTTTCAAAAAAAAAATAAAAAAATTTGATAAAAAATGGGGCGGGGCAGCCATGTTGGCTGCCCCTAAGGGGCAACCCCATCAACCTCTTATTTTTAACCCCATATAACATAATTCTATACCTTCTTTTACGATATTGGTGTAATTTTTATGATATAAATACATTTAGTAAATTTATATCATGTGTTTTCCATCTAATTTATATATATTTGAGTCGATTCTGTAGAGTATTTCTAACATTACTCGTATACGATCAGTATCCGTTTTACATCCGTATCCGTTTTTTAAGGATATGGTAAGATAGTTTTAATATTCGTCAATATATGTATCCGCATCCGTATTCGTATTAGAAAACGGATAAAGATACGGTAATACCTATATTCGTATCCGTCCGTTTGCATCCCTACTTGGAGCCCATCCTAATGGCTCACCAAAACACAGAGTCCCTCCTATATATTCAAAGATAGGGAAATTTGTTGACCCCTAAAGTTGGCAAATTGCAACAGTTCTTTTTTTTTTGCTAAGGGCATTTTGTCTTTCATTATATTTAGGTATTTTTTTATGACATAAAGTCATTGAAAGAATCAAGATCAAGGATTCCCCACCCCTCAATTACTTGTGGTCGACATATTTTCTGCTAGGCTATATCACTACACCAACTTAGATCTATAAGGATGTTTTTTTTGTTAAGTGAACAATGAATAAAACATCACTACACTATCTCGTGATAAATTTGTGATCCGTGGTAAGAATCATTGTTATATAAGACGTTGTTACATTTTTACCAATGATTTCTATTCATTGAGAAATTTAAAATCGCAACAAATACAAATCATAAGGAATTAGATTTTTCCAACAAATAAAAACCATCGTTGTTTGAACATGTCAACACTTTTTTCCGTCACCATATATAGCTTATTATCCAAGTCTTCTTATGTATATCGACGTCTTTTCATCACTATTTGTGACAATGTCAACGTATAATTCATCATGGAAAATTAAAGATTGATCTAACAATTTACTTCTGTAATATAATTAAATTTAACCATTTTATTTGTTGAATACAATTTCAAATATTGACTAAATAATATAAAGTATCAATGATTTATTTCACTCCAACAACAATCATGAAACTCCAAGCAAATACCACTATATTTTTTTAGAATGATGTGGAAATATCATAGCTTACAATACAATCAACATCAAATACAAAATCTAATGTGACTTAAAAGAATCCAAATGCTCTTTTGTTAGAATAGTTTCTTGATGATAAAATAAGAATCTATCACGATAATTAGCATAAATCATACGAGTATTTTTAAAATTATAAGTTCATGAGTACCAATAAGATGATATAATTGCATTAAAACTGAACTTTATAAGACAACATAGAACAAATAATCATCTTGATCATAGATAATGTTACTTGAAATTTAGGGACCAATCAGGAACCATCTCCCAAAAAACAGTGTAGCTCAACCCATCCTACAAGATTATAGGAAACATGTGAATTTTGAGGGGTTCTTTTAATCCTGGATGATTTTGGGACTACAAGTTTATAAGGTTAATACATATAAATTGAAAGGTTCTTAGAACTCAATGATGTGTTCACCCAAAACAACAAACTGTATATTTATGTTATAGCTAACAACAAAAATCATTAAAAAAACAAATGACACAATCAGAGAGATGTTCCAAACAAATCCACGATGTAAAAGATGCTGACATCGATCAATCTGAATCACAATATCAATACATAACAAAATTTAAACACAAATATACACACAAACATTGTTCAAACACAAATTAAAAAATGTGGGGGATTGGTCATTTGAACTGGCACTTAAACTCCATTTGTAAATCTTGGGGTTGTTATGGGATGGAACCACCTTAGCTTATCATGCTATGATATTATGGATTTTATGCCTCCTGCCTCACCCTGGTTTGGGAGAGCCAAAACTTAACATTTCAAATTATCAATATCTGTGGCTCATTGGCAGCTTCTATGTTGCGAATCTCAAAAGCAAACACACACAAGCACGATCAATGAAGTAAGGCGTAAACACATACTTACAAGGCTCACTTGTAACTGGTCTGTGTCCTTGGACAACGGCTATCTATTTTCAATATGTGGAGAAAGAAGAAAAGTATAGATGATGCAAAAAGCCCTAACCCTAAGGAGTTTATATAGGTCTCTCATAAAGGCAGATCGCTAAAACAAACGGATCGTCGGAGGCGCATGGGGGCATGCACCTGCTCCCCCTAGTCCCTTCACCCAACCATAGGCTCGCTGACCAGGCAGCGAGACCCCCGTCTTGTTGGGGTACCATACGACAGGAGGTAGTGCATACGAGGTTCTACAACCTGGATGATATGGATAGGATTTAAGGCATATCAACATTATGTAAAATCAAAATTCTTTGATTCTTTAGACGCGTGTGTGCCCTCTCTCATTCCCACCAACATGGTTGGGGATTTTAAACTTATAAGAAAATGTTTGGATAGGTTATCTGGGCCCTCAATTAACGGGCATTGTGTTCGATTTAATTCGGGGGCATTTGGTTGGGGGGTTACCCCCCACTTTGGGTGGGTTATCCTTCAAAACCCATAATCCTAACCCACTAGTGGGGTTCACTCTCTTTCCAATCAAAAAATATAAAAATCATAAAATACTTAACTTCTACTCATTATTTCAAACTTCAAACAATCACATCACAACAAATAACCAGATTTTCAAATTTCAATACAATCATATCATAATAACTATCCACTTTTTCAAATTTTAATACAATCACATCACACAAACCCTCCCAATCCTTAACCCATCAACCAAACACAAATACACTAAAATGGGTTATCCTCCCACAGATAACCCACGAACCAAACGCATCAAGATTAATGACTCGGGTTTGATTGATATTTCTAACCATGACTCCTCGTGAGAAGAGAGTGTGAGTGTGTGTGAGTGTGCGTGCGCGTGCGCGTGTTAGTAGACATTAAAGGGAAGGGGAGAGGTTTTTACATGCATGACTTGATTTCACTGAAAAACAAGTAAGTATTGAGGTCTATATATAAAAACATTATATTATGGATTCAAATTTAATTGATATATATTGTAACCGAACATTAGCTTACCAAGCAACATATTCTATTCGTTGATTCATAATTTATTTAGTTATATGATATGTAATTAGGTTAATCTATGAGTTGATATAAAATATCATGGATAACATCATTTAGGGTATTCTTGCATAGCGATTTGTTTCAGGGTTACTAATGCTTTTATATCTTGTATAAGATTGCATATATCACTTGTGCATCAACACACACAGACATAAAAAAGTTAATTTACTTACAGAGCGGATATAAGAGCCAATTCATTAGATTATTTCTAAGCTATTTATAGCCAGAGTGATTTTTATGATGTTATAACCTTTTTTAGATGCAATGCATGCATAAGGAACAAGTGATGTTATATATACACAATGAGCCACGATTTTGCTTAAATTACACAAACTGATATGATGAATTAGTGATTCATCCGAACCCACTATACATTCCTTATTCATTATTATGCGTTGAGCATTGCGCAATTCTAAATTGCACATAAAAGCCGTAATAGTTGTTGACAATTACGTGATATAATCATGTGTTAACTTCCATTCATTTTATCTATTAACGTTGACAGAATCCACTATATTAAGACAAATTTACCCCCTTTATCTCATTATATTTACAAAATGATAGCGCTCCTATTTTTTCTCCTCCTTCCATCTCCCCTATCCCTCTTCCATGTTGTACTTCGCGGGCCAACTTTTACTTTGCCCTCCGCTGCATCAAACCACTGATATGTTGGAAGAACCATAACAATTTTTAGTTATGTAATGGCTAACAACTATTCAAGATTCTATGTGTAATTCGAAATTTTGCAAGTTCCTGCGCGTAATAGTGTTTGTAGAGGATAACGATGAATCACTAATTTATCATTGTGTATTTCTGTCAAAATTAGAGTTTTTGGGTGAATCGTTGTGTAACGTCCCGGGCTTAGGTCTCCGGTTCGTTATCGAAGAAAACTGACCCTGACAACTTGTTAGGTTCGAGTCCAAATGGATCTGTTGACAACCACCTAAAATGTTTAAGCTCAAGTTGTCAAGTAATAATCCCCACCGCTTATAATACAGTCTTACACTTTTGTGAGTTTTAGATGTGAGACTATGTTTAGGGGTATGGATGTTACATGTTGGGGGCGCAATGCGATGCTACTATTCCTCTAATTCTTGTTGTTATTCAGATGGTTTCTGCAGCAAAGTTAATCTGGGGGTAGTGGAATTGGTGGAAGATGGGAGGGGAACCCATGGGTCGCAGTATAGTCAAAAGGGGAAGTGGTCGGTGGTGAGAAATCTGACGGTAAGTTCTTCTCAGGGATGTGTTCCACCCCCAGGTGATGAAGCCACGACGGTTGGCCGTTGGAGGGTGATCGACATTGATGGCATCGGAGGTGATGGGGGCACCGACGTCGGCTTCCAACGTGTGGCCGTTGGGGTTCACCGTGAGAGGAGGAGGGAGGTGTTGGTAGCTGTTGTGGCAGCGGCGACAGGTCGAGAGAGGAGGCAGGGGTAAATAGAGGAGAGGAGGGAGGTGTTCGTAACAGCTGCGATCGAGACAGCGAGAGTCCGCTTTATAAACTTTATCAATTACCTTCTCGATCCTCCAGTTAATTTTACTCCTCTTGATTCAACTTACTTGTGTTGATGTTGGGTTAATCAAACCACACTAAATAAAGGATGGCTCTTCCTCTCATCTCTCTCCTTTATTCTCCTCTTCCCCTTTTCGTCCTCGTTATCTCCTTTGCTTCTTCATCAACACCTTCGCCTCCGCTGCCTCTAGAAGTGGTGTTGCACCTGCAAATACGATGCACGGAAGAGGGCCTCTCTTCAAATAGAACATGGTAGAATTATTGCCAACACCATCAGCGTGAGATACTGAACTCTTGGCTTCTTGTTTTTCATGTGGTTCCTAACTGCTTTAACCGCATCTTATGCCCGTCTGACACAATAAACAAATCTCATAACATGAACGATACATAACATCATTAATTGCAAACATCTAGAAAAAGAAAGAAACACTCTATGCTTTGAAAATATTACCCACTTTGTTAGAAAAAATACAAAAGATGACATCACTCTTCTTCCTTAACCCTCCTCCTTACATTTCCTTCCCATCCACCTCCCCCGCATGGTCCCTAACCTCTCCTGCATTGTCGCAGACCTGCCCCCCCTCTCTCCCCTTGTGTCGATGGAGACCACCCTCTTCGCGATGACCAGCCACCTCCTCCAGGCCACTGCCCACCTCCCCAATCTCAGCCCCTCCCCGACCTACACCCCTCCTGGACTCGCACCCACCTCGACCTCCTCGACCTCTGCTCACCCGACCTCCTAGACCTCCCCAACCTCTGCCCCTCCCCGACCTACACCCTCTGCCCACCCCAATCTCTGCCCTTCCCCAACCTCCCCATCTCCGCCCCTCCCCGACCTGGACCCCCTCCTTGACCTATGCCCACCCCGACCTCCTAGACCTCCCCAACCTCTGCCTCCTTCTCAAACTCCACCTCCTCCTCCAGGTCGTTCGCCCACCCTGACCTCTTGGACCTCCCTAACCTCTGCGTCCTCCCCGAACTCCACCCCCTCCTCCAGGCCATTCGTCCACCTCTTCCCCCAGGTCGTTCATCATCCGCCCCCCACGCAACATCCTCTTCCTCGACAGCCACGTGGTTGTCGAATCCCTAGGCAACTCCACCTCCCTCATCCCCAACATCTGTCATCGTGTGCTTGGAGAAGAAGCAGGAGAGGATGGCCCAAGCATTTACTTGAATATCTACTGTTGGATTTTCATTGGTTAGATTAACTCAAGACTAACCTAAGCAATTGATTCAAATAAAGTTAAAACTAATAGCAGAGTCTTTGGGATAAGACGGAGCAAGCTTACGGGATAAAGGGGGAAATACGTTGTTTCAGAGGTCGAGGAGGTAATTGACAAAGTTTATATGGTGTGTGGGGTCCCTTTTCTTTGGAGGGAATCAGATTCGTCTTAACAGTCAAATGGAGAGTTCCCAAGTTTGAGGGGTTGATGTGATAATTACGGTACTTACAAGGTTGATAAGGTAATTGACAAAGTTTTTGAAGAAGCGTCTATCTTCCGTGAGGGGAGGAGTCAAGTGAGCGGACAGTTGCGAGGCAGCAGTGCGAAGTGGCAGCAGGTGTCGATGTAAAAATACCTTAATAACAATATTCAAAATTAATTTAATAAATTCCAACCTTAAGATTAGATATGGTTAGATTAACTTACGCGAGTGGTTGAGCTAGTGGGCTAACATAATCGAGGGGACGTGGGTATAAATGGAATGCATTTTCAGGGTTTTACGTATAATTCGTGATTATAAAGGGTTCTACATGTAAATATGCAATTTTACTGTAAAACTCCCAATAATTATTTGAGTAATTTGATACCATATATGATTTTATAAATCTTGTTGGGTTCCCCTTTTCTTGATGGGGACCTCTAGGCATCTTCCAAGCCTTTGGTAGTTTGGCAGGTAGTTTTAGTTTGTGGCTCACGATTGAGGTTGTTGATGATTCAAAGCTTTAGGTATTGGCTAGAGCTACCCCAGTGTGGTGGATCTTCTCTGCTCCAAACATGCGATTGGGAGACCTTTCTTGGGCTCCTTCTTGGGTCAATTCCTTGATTTCCATGGGAGTATTTTGTTATAGGTTGATTCCTTGTCCATTGAAAGAAGGGATAGGCGTAGAGGAGCATGTTGAGAAGGAGACGAAGGTCATCAACAGAGGAAGACGAACGAAGAAGGGAGCGTGAAAAAGGAAAAGAAGATGGGGAAAATGAGAAAAAGGAAATGTAAAAAAGTTTGAAGATTGATGTATAAAAACTTCTATTATATTTCATCCCATGCGATTCGACCCACAAAGATCACGGGTAGGGGCATATATGTTAATAACGAGGTCTTTTAAGGGGCCACTATGTAATTATGGAGAATATATGAGCATAAATGTTACTTTGTAAAGTTTAGATGGACACGTGTAAAAATTCCTATATATATATATATATTGGATTTTAGTCCAGTTTGAGTTCAGGAGTAGGAGTGTTAATCGAGTCGAATACCTTTGAATCCACTCTATTTTGGATTCAATTCAATTTAAAAGTTTCGAATCTGAACTCAAATTGAATTTTAAACAAATTTTCTAACCTAAGTCTAGATTCGATTCATCTTGAGCTTCGGATATTCAAATTCGATTATTTTTATGTTGAATTTGAAACGTTAATTATTTTTATATTAACAATATTATAATTTTAAAGATTCTATTGTATAATTTTAATCTTCCACATATGTTACTAAGGTAAGTTGAAAAAATTATATAATCAAGAAAAAATCAAACATATCATATATAGTTAATAAAATACCTAATTTTAACTATTATTAAATGACTTTTACTATTTGAACATACTTTTTCCTGTGATGGAAGAAATATATTAATACAATATGATTACATGAGTTTATCAAAGAAATATAATATTATTGACAAAAAAGTAAACACATTATGATTATCATTGCATGTTAAAGCAATACAAGATCAAGCTCATATAAGAAATTAATACAAACTAATATTTGTACCTAAAAATAGCAGGAATAGATCATTTTACTTAACAAGATATAACCACATCATTCATCGTGAGGATCTTCCATACCTGAAAACTAAAGCTATGAAACACACATAATTGTCGGTAAACAAAGTAACAACTTATATTATGGTGAAGAGCTTGTAGATTACTCATGTAATGACAAATGTCGTTTTGACAATAATAGTCATCACCATAAATTATCATGCAAGAAAAACCAAAACAACAAAAAATTTAGAGGATGGATATCTGGATCGACCACGAAGCTCGAAAAATGTTCAGGAACTCAAACTAGCTAGACCAATATTTACACGTGTTAGGAGAAGGAGCACCACAATTTATCCTAGGTTATGGGATCTTTGGCCGATGATGAAAATAGGGGGGAAAAGGTAAGGTAAGGAATATAAAAACAAAAAAATGTGGGTTGGGGAATTGGGAAACAATATTAAACATTTAACATTTGAACGCTTAGTCTTTAATTAATAGGATTATTCATACATATTAAATTGGTAATGACTTAGAGTATTTTGTGATCATCTTAATGCCTCAAAAGTTATGATGAATAACATGCTAAGATTGTTTATCTTATTTATATTAAATAACCATACCCAAGTTAGTGTCACTAGGCTAAAATAAGAAGTAGATTTTGTATAATCAAAGCATGGAGAACCTCATCTCCGACATGCGACATGTTTTGAATCCAAGCTACTTGAACTTGGTTATAAAAAGGAAGGAAAGAGATTAGGTTGCATTGTATGGGTTTAATGTATCATATACATGTCACGTATTGACAAGTCATGTCGGTGTATCCAAGGAGTAAGGAAATAACGTCCAAGAAGTATGGACCTATTAAATCATGCAAACGAAGCCTAGGTATGATAATAAGTTTAACAGTAATCACTTAAGCACGTATAGTAAGGTGGTTTTATTGTAACTTTAGATGTGTACTGCAAGAAAACTCGGCGGGTACTTTCTTATCTTGTACTTAGCTGTCAAATTATAATTAATAACAATGTGAAATACGAAATTAAGTTAGAATGAAAAAGTGATTATCTCTATTTTCATATTTTGACATGTTATGCTATTGATGTAATGCAAATGCTAACTTTTCAATGTGCATTAAATGTCATAGCATTTGCTAGTGCATATTCATATATCATATTCTATATCCATTTACTTCCAAATGAAATTAATTTAAAATCCGTGACAACCCTTTGATGTAATTATGATATAACTTCTTGCACATGAACATTCAGAAAGGATCATGATTGGTCTATGGTGGGGTCGTTACATGTGTGTACATAAACATGTATGTATGTACGTAATATGTATGTACGGTATGTATGTATGTATGTATGCATGCATGCATGCATGCATGCATGCATGTATGTATATGTTTATGTATTATGTATGTAAACTTAGATATATGGATAAGTGTATATGTGTATGTGCGTATATAAATATCGAATCGAATTATTACAGAACGAATTTTCGATTCATATAGGGATCAAATCCACAGGTCAAACTCAATTTCAGTTCATTTTATTTCGAATCGAACTTTTTCCGATTTTTTATCAAACGGATCCTAATTGAATTCGAATGATTCGATGTAATTAGCACCCCTGTTCAGCAGTGCATCAAGAGATCCCAAAGTCCAACCAAGATTCCCCTTCGAACAGTGGTTTGAAGTCCAGTTTGTACTCTCCTTTTAAAGGGATCTCTTTTCATTGCACAAACAACACAAGGATGCATGAGTACATATGACCAACAAGATCTTTTTTTCAAGAGTGTCAATTATTTTGGATACACAGGGACTAGCAGGGGAAGCCACCCCCCTTGCATTCTCAATTTCTCTATAATATGGAGAGACAAGTACTGGAGTTATCAGGCTTATGCACCAAAGCTGACAGGTATCTTCGCTTGTATTTGGTTTGTTGTATTTTTGCATTAATCTGATGCTTTTGTACTCGTATCATAACTCCTGCTACTCATGGATGGCAACATGAAAGGTTTACCCTGATCGTCGACCAAGAACTTCCTAGTCTTCTAAGGAACATCTTCATGCTGCTGCAATATATATACACTTTTGCTCCTGAAAAAAGAAACAAAAAAAACTTAGTCTGTAGGACAAGCTGGAATGACCCTTCCAATAACGACCAATCTCAGGATAGATTTGTTCCAATAGAACTCATCACTTATCATCCTTCCAACAGTTATTACCAGTTATAATTACCAGATATTCACAATAACTACTGCTTATCCTACTTATACATTTCAAAAAAATCAATATAGAAAACACATTTTAAAACTTGTTTACCAATTGGGTTGTCTGATTTACAGTGACTGCTATCATGTTGATTTCAGAAGTATACTTTACATACAACCAATGCATGCTTTGAGGCATTCACATAACTCCAATTTTGGTTTGAGGCATTAAAAGGACATATATAAATGCGATTGGTATTCTCCTCACCGTTCTTCTTCACATTCCCTTTAATTTAAGCAATGATTTGCTGATGAAAATGGCCAGCAGCAAAAACACCACAACCACCTGCACCAGCCATTTAATAGGCACATTAGATTGTTGATTAGATAACACCATCACTTCGTAATGGATTTAAATTTTTCAGTGGATTCTTTTTAAGAAAGTTGTTGTGCATGACCAAAGGTAGTAATCATACCAGCTTTGAATTGTACGGCAGTGGCTTCCTTTCGAAGATGTAAAACTTTCTGAACAAACGGTGCAGATATAACTTTAGCCACTGAAGAAACAAAAGAAATTGTACTCATGTAAAAGTTAAGAAGATGAATCTTTAGATCACCTCTCATTCAGCTGTCCTGACTCTCTGCAGAACTTTTGAAGATCTTCGACAGCCATCAATGTACGCTCTGCGTTGGGATCATTCTCGTCGATCTGATTCATTTCTTGACCAGAATTAAGTTTTCTCCCAATGTATAGTTTTCGACATACAGCAATTATGTAACATTAATGAAGAAAAAATCAACTCTATGTAGGCACAAAATATATTTTAAAGTTCCAATTAAATAATATGCTGTTAAATATTGTGCTTGTGGATGGAGCAGCAAGATAAAATAATGCTTGTCAAGAATATTTTGATTGCGGAATCTTTAGATCTAGTTTGGAGTTTTCTCTAAATTTGTAGAATATGTAGAATACCATGAACATAAAGAAGTGATATAGGCAAACAAACAAAATGGCATAGAACTAAAAAAGAAAATTATTGGAGACAGAATGTAAGCTTACCTTAGATCTCAACATGCTTGAGAATTCAAAGAACGCATTGTATACGTCAGAAACTGTTTGGGTTTCCCAAAATATTCTGGCAACAAGACCTATGACCAACAAATAAATAACTACCTTCAGAACATAAATTGCAAATAAGTTAAGTTATATAAATAAATAGTCTGTATGTGTGTGTATCCGCCAACAGTTGGGATTCTGCAGGTACAAAGCAATTAGATGAACATACATAAGTTTGCACTTTATACATTGTGGAAGAAGTGGGAGCTACAATTATGAACAAAGCAAAGAATTTCTGTAAGAGGTTTCTGAACATATGTATTGTTCTATCTGCACTCGATTAGATCTTTACAAGCCATTTATCGAATTTCCTTGTGGTAAAATGCATACTGCAGTTATGTAGACAGTATGCTCACCGCGTCGTAGCTTGACAACCCCTTTAAAAACCTGAATGTTGTTATAACACAAGGCCACCATCCCAAATGCCACGATCTGTAAAAAAATGATGCGTTAACAATTCAGTTCATCGATATGTGTAGAAGCACGCATTTCAACTGTTTGGCACTTTTATCACTTTGGGACTTTATTATTTCAGTAAATATTTGTCGAGCATATAATATATATGTATATAACTATGCTTGATGCGACCGCGATCTAATAAGGAGACGAATCTGAATGATTGCAGAGAAAAAAAAGAAAATGGCAGATCTTACTGTCAAAGGATATAAAGAAGGCATATTTTCTTACTTAGACTCAGGTTTAGCCTTTAACATGAAAAATCTGAACAGATGTAACACTTCTAAAGATAAGAAATTTAGTTAGACATCTTGACTTGCATTAGATAAAGGCAAAACAGATAAAAATACTGATGTTGTTTTACCCTGAAACATGATTAATATATGTTTTGCCAACCTGAGGTATGGCAATGGGAATGAATACTTTGGGATCCTGCAAATAAGAGACGGAGAGAAGGCAATCTTTTGCGTGGACCAACGCATCGTTGACGAGTTCATTCAAGCAGTACAATGCTTTATCTGAATTCTCTTCTGTCTTAAAATCCTAAAAATGAAGAAGCATTTGAACTCTGTTAATCTGAATACTTGACAACTAAATCCATCAGGCAGTAATGTGATGAAAGTTGATATGCACAATACTACTTGATCAGAGGAAATAGGGTCAGACCTCCAGCTTGTCTGCATATTTTTGCCATACCACTTTAGGCCAGTATACTCGAGGCCTTGGCCAGTCGTTTATGTCTTCCAGATAATCGCGTATGATTGTCATTTTCTGCGCTCGAAGATAAACAAATTAATTAGAATATATGGATAAATAGTGTTATCATCATGTTGCAAGAAATTACAGAAGTATGGTACCTGAAAAAATAGGCCAATTGAGATACCAACTGGCTCTGGTGGAAGATTTTTTACGCCTGCAACAGTAAAGAACTTGTAGAGACTAACTGCAACTACTCCTGACACATAGTAGCAGTACTCGTTGTACTCCTCGAGCGTTTCTACCTGAATCATCCCAAGATGAGGAAGAAGAAGAGCTGATAAAATTCATATACCAATTAAATGATTTTGAAAAGTATGCTTTAAACATCCATAACCATAGTTCAAACTCATCCATTTTTTTCAGAGAGAATCAGATATGTACTCTTTGATCAAGATGATCAGAAACCAAATCATTGCAGAGATTTGTTAGAATTGTATTGTGCTTCAACCATCAAACACAAATTGGCTTTGGTAATATCTTTTGAGATCTGATTGGACATGTTTGCTCCCTTTTGTGGTTATCCTAAACAAATCAGTCATTCCATGTAAATCTAATGCTCTATATATTTTGATTTTCTGCATTGTTTTTTACTTTTTCTTTTTTTTTTGCATTCCTTATGTTGATGCCCTTGGATAGATATATTCACTTGGTATAATTCTTGCATCAAGTACAAAGATTAAATTCATGAAGAGGAGTATACTCAAATCTTAGGTTTTTGTGTTTTCACCTTTAATGAGGTTTTTCATCTCCTTTATCCTAAGGGGGTGTTTGGATAGTGGGTTTAGGTGGGTTAAACTGGTTGCAGGTAACCCATTTTTGGGTTTTGGTGTTTGGATAGAGAGTTAAACTGGGGGTGGGTTAGAAGTGGGTTTGGGGTGATGTGATTGTATTGGAGTTTGAAAAAGTGAGAAGTTATTGTGATGTGATTGTATTGGAGTTTGAAAAAGTGAGTAGAAGTGGAGTAGTTTATAATTTTTATATGATATGATGGTATAGTATATTATTTTTTGATGGATTTGATGATGGAGAATTGATTTATTTAATTTTTTTAAAAAGATAAAAAGTGGGACCCATGTGGAGGGAGAAAATATGGGGTAGGGGAGTTAAACCACCCTTGGGGTGGTTTAACCCGATACAAGAACGCACCCAAAGACAGATGTCCTATCTTGGAATGAACCAATTTCATGAAAATTATTCCCTTCTTAACCATTGAACATAAATTCTTCCAACAAAACAAATTTAAGAAACAAGTCTCACTTGATCATTATCCATCAAACTTATTTTTCACATCTCATCTTTCCAAAAAAACTTTTTAAGATTAGAACCAAACCTTCTTGTAGATGTATTTTGCCATCCCTGATCCAATTATTTTCGCGAGGTCCACAATAAATTCTTGATAACTGAGAAGTGGCAAAAGTAAACATTAGCAAGCAGATAAAACATCAAATAACACATTGAATTGCTACTAGCTAGACATTTTTGTATGTAAATAATAATAGCACAAAAATGGAATAACCTTTTGTTGAGCTCCAAAAATGCTTTCTTGACAAGGTCAAAGTTGTCCATCAAAACTCTGAAGTCTTTTTCTCCACCTAAAGAAGGTTTGGTAGAGAAAATAATTATTCTAGGTAAAATACAAGTTCCAATGGAAATTATACACATTTAGTTTAGTTATGAAATATTATTATAGAAAGGACCTACATGGAAAAGTCCAATCATTTTCATAGAAATGAAGATAGAAGGACTCTAACGCAGGAATCTTGATATCATCTGATATAGTCATGTCATCCTCTGCATGCATTAACAAGCAATTCACAAGTATATTAGATATAACTATCAAATACATAAATATAACCTATATTATGGGATTCATCAACAAATTTAGTAGTAACAGCCTTACACTCCAAGTCCACCTTTGAATCGGAACTAATCCCAACATATTAATTTTTGGGTCTTTATCACCAGTGCTCTTCTTAACTTCTGCAATATCAGTATGCTCCTTTTTTATAGCATTAGTTGTGCCCTTGACTTTTTTAAAAATTCAATAATCTGCCTTCGTTAAGGTAAAATAGGGGCATAACTGATATGACAAAAGGGTAGAACTCTGAATTTTGTAAGAAGTTAGAGACACAACTGATATTGCAAAAAAGAGAAGGATGTAATTGATATTGCAAAAGTTAAGAAGGGCACATGTGATAAAAACCTTTTATTTTTTATGCACTATGATTTATTGTTATATCAAGTTAACAGACATGAGTGGGATGGAAACCATCCACCTCCATGATTACTAGATTATAAAGAGGAGATGTTCATAGAACAATCATTGCCCAAACATTGTTCTTATACCTTCTATGTAGGATGAAAATATATGAGATGCAATAGTTTCAACAAGTTTCTAAGACTGGAAGTAGAAGCTCCATATAGGATTGGTAATCGAACTGAATATGTTCATTTTCGATTAGAGTCCGTTCGATAATAGTTCGAAAAATGTTCGTTTGTTTGTAAACGAACTGAACATGAACTTCTAATTTAAGTTCGATAACTTAACGAACCGAACATGAACATAACATATGTCCGTTCGATAAGAGTTCGAGTTTGATATATGTATATGCGTGTGTATTTGTGCATGTAACTTCGTACACTTGATAGATTTTGGGGTTAAAGAAGTTATGGTATTTATTGTGCTTTGTATCACTTTAATTTTAATAATTCCTTATTTTTACTGTTTGTCGAACCCTATTATCAAACTCCAATTTTGAATGTGTTCATATAAACAAGCTTGAGTTAAGTTAAATCATTAACAAACTATTATCGAACCGAACTTGAACTTTCGAACTTTCTTATCGAACCGAACTCGAACATATGTTCGTTCGTTATAGTTCGGTTCGATTAGTAGCCCTAGCTCCATGTAGTGAAAACATTACGAAATACAAGCATTTATTGATAGTTTCCTACCTATAAACAAAGAAAGATATTCTACCCAAAATGATAAAGGAAAATCCACAAAAAAACGTAGAGTGTGTACCCAAGAAAATTATATCCACCAAATGCTTACCTTCAATAATTAGCCTGATAATCCTCCTCGAGTTTACTTTAGTTTAAAGGAGACTTGTGAAACCACATATAGGATCAATAAATCCAACCAAAAAAGACCAATGAATCCACCAAATAATATACATGCCTATATTTTATGGAATTTATAGATAAGTAGAATTCCTAGATCGATCCAAATTATACCGAGGCAATAGAGTTAAGGGAATCCATGAATTCTTCACATAACAACTTCATCGTCTAGAATAGGAACTTTTTTTATTGGTAGAAGGTGATTGGGTTGGCAGAGTGGATCATCTGCGGTAGAGGACCCCTGCTGTAGCGCATGGGATCCATCGGATGGAGAATGGATGCCTCTGATAGGGGGTCCACTATCCCTGGCCCCCTATCAAGGGGCGTCCATTCCCCATCCGACAATTCCCTGCACTACAGTAGGGGTCTCCTACAGCAAACAATCTGCCCCTTGGGGGTGGAGGGGACTCCAACCCTAGTCTTTTTAAAGTTGGAGTCACCGCTTCTACCACCAGACCATTAGAGGGGTTTGATCTTAGAATAGGAACTTCAAAGAACTAGCACTGGTTACACACAATTATGTTCTAAATTGGATTAGTGTTCAATGGCAATACACATGTATTTGAGATGAGGAGATTGATAATGTGTCTAAATCGTGTAGGTATAATGAAACTTGGATGTTGTTAAGCATGAGTATTCCTATGAAATCTTCAACAAGATGTAACTTTTATAGGTTAAGTCAAAATGGATTCTTCTCTAAAGGTGTCGGTTAGTTTAGTCTCTGGATTAATTATAGGGGTAAATGTGCTTCAAATTATCATGGATTAAAATTCCTCTATTAGGGAGTTTTAGGTTTTTAAAGCCTTGATGAGTGAGATAACCCCACTTGTGATTCCATCTTACAAAAGTGAATTATTGTTCCTTGAAATAAGTTTTTTTTCATTGGACTAGCAATATTTAGGCATGGAAGAGTGATGAATCTCTCTAATATTATATTAGCATGTCTGAATTAAGTAAAAATCAACTTCGACCAGCATGGATTTAGCCTAGCTAAGGCCTTTGTGCAAGTATAACCTATTTAGACGTGTGTTCGTAGTTTAACCCTCAAACAACGCTAATAATTAGCTCTTACAACTAGATCAGCTCACATGACATAAAATTGAACCTCAAACCTTTAATTTTAACCTAATACTAGATGTTTTTTTAATATTAAACCTTTAAGCAAACCCAAGGCATAGCTCATAATCCCCAAAACCTCACAAAAGCTTAGAAAAAAAGCAAGTATCTAGACCACAGTCAAACAAGCATGCTAAAATCCTAAATTGAAAATCTTCTACCTAAACCAACCCTCTCAATCCTTACTTAGGGTTCGTTTGGTTGCAGGGTTGGACAGGGTTGGGTACTATTCACAGGGCTGGGTGAATAGTAAACTGTGAGGAGGGGGTACCCCTGTGAATAATACTCAACCCAACCCAACCCTGCAACCAAACGAACCCTTAGGATTCAAGCCAAACCATGACTAAACCATATGATGTGTTGAACATAATTACTCAAACTTTTGTTAGGATTATACCAAACCTAACCAACTATCGAAGTTACCTCACTAGGGTTAATTGCCAACCTAAATATAGGTTAGAAAGTAACCAATCTTGAGTCAATCCTAAGACCTAATCTTCACCGTCTAAAACCTTATTTTGACCATAGTTAGGTTCCAACCTAACATATAAATCTCTATTACCCTATAAACTTAATCAAAGACTTGATGGAAGAAATCATATACCCTTAGATAGGTGTCTAGCACAATCTCAAATACCAGCACTAGAATCATAGGTTCTACACCATACCGAACAGTTAAATCAAACCTACACCCTAACTTAATCGATATTAAGGAATATTAAAGTTGTTGTAGTTTGGTGGGCAAACGGAGCCTAGATGAGGGACCATCAACCATCTCCATATATATTACTCATCCCTCACTTTGGTTCATTCAGTTTTTAGTGATGAGAGCCCTAATCTCTTATGAGGAATATTAGGGAGATTGTGAACTCGTGATTTTTCTCTCTCCGAAGAGCTTTCCAAGTAAATCATTACCTTCTTCTTCGTGGTAATCTTGCTAGTTCCTTGCTGAGACCTTTTCTTCTGTGTGTTTCCGTTGTTGTGGAGATTTCCTCTCCACTCTTGCATGTCGGTTACTGTTGTTGTGCAGAGGAGTGTGCGAGCTTGGTGCGGGATGCACGTTGTTTGCTCACATGGAGGAGTGCTCGTGGTTGTTGTGTTGTTTCCGTGCAAAGGAGGCTCAGTAGTTGTTGAACCTGCATATTCAGCATGTTGTCTTCACCTTGAACCCATTAGAGGTGCTCCTTAAGGGCAATGCTCTCACTGCTCGTTGAAATGGACTTCATGCACAAGAATGGTATATAGACCCGCGAGGATCTACCTACAAGGGTAAACCACATTAGGAAGGTGTAGACCCTCAAAGCAAGGACTCGTATCCGAAGGCTACATACAGAGTGAAGGCATCGATAATAACGAGATATTCTCTCTTGTGGTCATTCGTAAATCCATCAAGATATTTCTATCTATAGATGCACAACTTGACTATGAAATTTGGCATATATACATCAAGATCGCATTCTTTAATGGATACATTGATGAGGATGTCTTTATGGAATGGCCATACGACATTACTAGAATCTAGCTCGTTTACAACGGTCAAGGGCCTCCGCTACTAATCCCCATCCGTCTCGACTGTGGTGACACTAAGTTAAGCGTTGCATTTGTTATTAGCGGTGGTTTTGATTAACCGATGTAAGGATCGACCGCCACATTCATTATAGCTGTCGTGAAATGGTCATATATATCCTTTAAGTTAGTGGCGACCATTTTATCTATCGTATATATAACTGCTCTATTATATGTGGCAGTTGCTCCTACTGTCGTATATGAAGGGACTAAAACGTGCAAGGTGAAGAAATTCATATATGTCTTGAAGCAAGCTTCTCATGGTTGGACTATTAGATTTGATGAAATCATAAAAAGTTATGATTTTGTTTAAAATCCTGATGAATCATGTGTACATAAGAAGATTATTATGAATATCATTGTCTTCATTATGCTTTATTAGGTGACATCTTACTCTTTGGGAACAATTTGGGATGATCACTAGCCAGAAAATCATGTTTTACACCTTAGAAGTGAAATATCTTAGGTGTACTTAAACTGTGGAAAGGGGGGATTTATGCTATCACAACTAGGGCACATCATAAAATATCTTGGAGAGGTTCCATGTGGAGAACTCCAAAAAGGTATCATTCTCTTAAGATGTAGTATCAACCTATCCAAAGAGACAAAATCTCACAGTAATAAGGATAAGAAGGATGCAGCTGGGTGCCCTTATGCACCAACTACTGAAAGCCTGATATATGGCATGATTTGAACAAAACCAAATATTTACCATGTTGTGGGAGTGGTAAGTTGTTGGTAAAAAGATCTTCTTTAAGTACTTTAAGAAAGACTAACTATAGAGATAGTAATCTCCAAGTTGTATCTTCAAGTACCTAGGAAGGACTCAAGACTATATCTTTATTTATGAGTCTTATGATACACAGAGTTGTCGGGTCTGAGGGCATTATGACTCCGATTTCAAATTCCAATGCAGATGCTTAAAATCCACTCCCGGTTACATTACTTTTCTATTGAATGGTAGTGTTGCAAGCTAAGTGTAGCAAGAAATAAGGCACTGTGGTTGTTACAACAAAGCCATCTATTGATTGCATTAGACGCAACGAACGCATTAGATGCAAACATTATTTCTATGAGATGTGCTAGTTTGTAACAAAACTTGCACATAGTCTGCAGAAATAGAGTAATTGATCCATTGTAAAATATATTTATGTTTATGTACTCGATCGCACGTTCCTTTGTACCTTTGTATGAATACGGAAACATACCATGACAACTTTGTATATCATGCAATTTGATTTAAATAGTTAAATCATATAAGTTGGCTTGTAGTTTAGCTATGGAAGTAGATCGAGGATGTAACTAACATCATATAATGTTATCTAGAGAAGATCTTCTCTTTGAGAAGAGAGAACAATCTTCTCTAAAGACTGATGTCCGACTAACATTCTGCATGCATTTCCTCTGCACAGGAATAGAGATTTAGAGGTGATGGACTAGTCCGGCTAAATAGTTAACTTGATAAGATCGAAATACTAAGACAAATATCGTAGAGTGTCACGGGACGTGCGCTCATCCTTTGATCGAAGAGATATACATTTATATATCTATGTATGTATATTTTAAAGACAGTTATGTTAATGGCCTAACAAGGTCTAAATACCAATGAATGGGTGTGCATGTAAGGGTATATAAGATGTATGATCTTTCAAAGTAAGACATAGGTTTATACTTAATAAATCGAAATATAAGTACTCACGATCATGATTCATTGGGGTAATAACAAATTCTATCGATGGTCATTCTATATAAGAGACATGATATGAATTCGATAATATCAATGTATATATTTGGAAAATATATCATTTATATTGTCATCCTATGATTGACTGAGCAATCTTCTGCTTAACCCTGGAAGAAGACTGATAAATATGGAAGCATGTACTTCGTGATATCCCGGTCTTCCAGTATATAGGATTCATGACTATTGGAAATACTCGAGGTTAATGAGTTCATAATAGATTGTATACCATGAATCTTCCATTCCAAAGGAATGATGAAATGTGATGGATTTTGGTGACTCCTCTTAGAAACAGAACCAATGAGACTATCTGCAATTCATCAAGCCAAATCAAGACCCAAAGAGTTGGAAATTGACGCAAAAAAGATTAGCCATATGTTAATATCTTTCAATCCCTATATCTCCTCCAATAACCATCAGTGTTCTCCAATCGTGATCTCCCTATTCTTCACACAAGTCATCAGTTAACTAATTATTGCCTCTCACTCAAATCGTTGTGCATACTCGACTCAATATTTAGACATATTTCTAGAGTTGGACGAGTATAATTATCTCTGATTCCTCAACGTTCTTTCTCTCTCTTCTCTCTCTAAATCATTGTGTGGAGAGTTAATGACTCCATCATGTACTAGTAGTAGGGTTGGCTATCGAACCCAGCGAGCCGAGCCAGGCCCTGGCTCGAGCTCGAATTCGAGCTCATGCTCGTTCGAGCCCAGTCGAGCTGGTTGGGGCTCTGGCTCGATGAGCGCAAGCCTCTTATCAAGCCAGCTCAGGCTCGAGCCAAGTTAAAGCAAGGATGCATGTAGACCGGGCACTCCCTCTGCTTATATGAACTCCACGCTATGAGTTCAGTATTACCCGATATGGGACTAAAGTAAAGCCTCTTATCGAATTCTCGAGATGAGCCCTTATCGAGTTGAGCCGGGCTCAGCTCAGACTCAGCACTTTAAGCTATCCAGCCCAAACGAGCTCGAGTTCAGCTCAATAGCTTAAGGAGCCAGGCTCACGAGCCCTTATCGAGCTGAGCCCGAGCCTGGCTCATCGAAACGTGACTCAATGTCCAACCTTAACTAGTAGACAATAAAACGTGGAATACAAATCTAAGCTCATGCCATCACCCAATTTAATTAAAACGAAGAGGCATGGTCCATTTAGCCCATCAGGAACAAGTGACTTTTTCAATTAACATGAGAACACAGTCAACTTTCTTTAATTAGAAAAATCACGTAAATCGTTCAAAGTCAAAAATCATATCAGGAGCAACAATTAAACTGGACTGCATCATGTGTATATTGAAATAAATAATAATAATAATAAGAGCTGCTCTTCTATTCTTATTAGGTATGAAAGAATGAAGCACTAACCAATGGTGTCAAGACCCCTGAGAACCAAATATAAAATACAGATCTGCGGAAAATACAGTAAGAATATATCGTCAGCGAATAATTTTCAACTGCATGACAAAATTAACAACATTAATTAATTAGCATTTAAACAAATAAGCGGTACCTTAGAAAATAGTTTCCAAAGCAAGAAAGCATTCCCATCTTTTATTTTCCTTTCAGTTGGTAAATAAAGAGGACATTTTTACTACCATTAGATTTTTTTGTGTCAGATTGTTAATGTGCCTTGAATCATAACCTATATGACTCAGGTTGAAGAATCACTGTATGCATCCGTGCATGTCATATCATATCCCAATAAGGCGGGGGTCTTGTTGCTCGGTCAGCGAGCTGCAGGGTTGTGGGGACAGCACCCTCAGTGAATTTTTTTATGAGTGGTTTCATTTGGATTCGGGTATTTGGATCCATTTGTGTCAGGGATCCATCTGTACGGAAGTAGTATATATAAACTCCTCTAGGGTTATGGCTCTCTTGTCATTTGTACTCTCTTCTCCCCCCCCCCATAGTAAAAATCGGTCGTCGCCGTCCAAAGACGTAGCACAGCTACGGGCGAACCTTGTAAATCCACGTGTCTTTGTGCTTGCTTGTTTGATCGTTTGTGCGTGTTCTGCTTCCGCGATTCGCAACACAGACAATGTTAAGGAATTTTTTATATATATCATTCAATTTTTAAAAAAATAAGATCCTTTTCTATATCACTATCTATTAGGAAAATCAACACATGTTCAATGACTTATGATAAATCATTTGCGTAAAATTTGGGTATTGTTTAATGAAGTTGATCAACCACGCCTAAGTAACTGGATTGTCACTTGTGTCATTCTATGTTGTCACGGTTATACTTATATCCAAGGTCTTAAATGTCGGTTTCCGTCACCATTTCGGTGACCGATCGAAACGGAATTTCTATCGAATTTCAATCGAAATTCGATCGAAATTTCGGTCATTTTTTGTACTAAGGCCCTCATATTTCGGTCATTTCGGTCGAATTTCGATTTTGACAGGATATCGATATTCGACAGAAATTCGACCGAATTTCGCTGAAATTTGAGGCCATGCTTATATCTTTACCTTGTTGTGATAGTATATATGTATTTATGTTCTTGCACCATGACTAGATGTGTTCTTCCATTCTAAACTACACCATTGTTCGTTCAAACCATTCTAGGGGGGAAGGGGTTGGAAGGCTGCTGAGGAAGAGGACTATGATTGGTGGGTGGGGGAGGAAGAGGGTAAATAGAAATGGGGGTGGGTAGAGGCCATGATCCTTGCTTCCAAAATAGAGAAGGGGGAGTAATTACTAATTAATTTATGTCAATCATCTTAGTTGAATGAAAAATTGTAGAAGATGTTATTTGTTTTATTATATTAACCTCTCATTTTCATATGGAAACTTGCAATTTTGTACTAACCTTCTTTTAAAATTAAAATAAAAAGTGATTATATGTTAACTTGTATTGGCCCACCTCTGGGTAAAGTATAAACTCGTTAGTTTCAACCTTTGTCCAAAAGAAAAGACCCTCTTCCTGTAACAACCAAACTTGGTGGCATAAATTTTCTATGTGGATAAATTGATTGACTAAACAACAGTCTCAAAACAGTTCGAGGAGGAGGAAGAAAGGGTAAAGTTGTGCTTATGCACCCCTCTTTATTAGTCGTGTGGGAGGAGAATGGACGAAAATTTACTAAGGTCCTGTTTGGTTGGAGAATAGGCCCTCGAATAAGGGGTCAATTCTTCTCCCGACATGGTTCCCAGTGGTACGACTATTCCTCATTATTCTATCTTATTTCACTCTTATTCATATCTTTATCCCACCTTACCTACCTTTATTTCTTCTTATTCTTATCCTCCAGCCGAACGGAGAATAGACCCTCATTTCCCTTATTCTCCGTCCTAATTCTTGCTTATTCTTCTACCGAACGGGTCCTAAAGGGATTTTTTTTCCGGAGCTTCTCAACAAAATATAGATATTTTGGATGCCTTATTTTTGCCTCGATAAACGTGTGTGGTCGTGTATGCTGAAGCGACACAGCTATTTATAATATGAACAGCAGGCCATTATTTAGGAACCACCTACCTACAAGTGGCGAAAGGACATAAAAATGCCAGTCTAACTTGTTAACTTCGATAGGGATCGATGGATGCATCTAAATGCTTCTAAATAAATATATGTTCAAATTTACAGGTGCATGTGGTGTGGATTAGTCTCAACCATATGCTTGCTTTGTTCAAAAACTGCTATTAAATACTGCTGCCCAATAAATAAATAATATATTTTTCTCAAACTTGCCCCCAAAATCATCATGCTCGGTACTTTCACAGATTTCTCCATATCTAAATCTTGTGCCGAGGGATGGTGAAGAAACTAATTATTGGAGATGGGCAGATGGTGCTTTTAGTGTGAAGAAAGCCTACAAGGTCTTATATGCATCTATCGTCTTTGATCCAGGAATTGCGATGCCAACTTTAAGACAAATCTGGTCTTGGAGGATTCCTAAAAGAGTTAAAGTTTTCCTCTGGTTGTTCGGTAGAGAGCGGGTGATGACTGGTGCTCGAAGGGCCAGGCTCTTTGGGGCTAACAGCTCATGCATGCGGTGTGGAGAGGAGGTGGAGGATGCTAATCATCTGTTTTTCCTTTGTTCTTCTTCAAGGCAGATTTGGGCAGGGGTCAATTTACCTGTTGTTGTATCTTCAGGAGTTAGAGAGTTCTGGGATTCCATTGGTCGGTCCGGGACTTGCACAATAGCTGAGAAACAACATGCATCATCTGTTCTGTGGGCGATTTGGTTGGCCAGGAATGGAACTATCTTTCGTGGGGAAAGATTTTATATTGAAAATGTAATAGAGCACTCCAGACTCCTTTATGAGTCTTGGTCATTGTAACCATTGTAAGTAACTTGTGAATATAAGTTTTTGGGTGTCCTCCTTTACGGATCGACACCATTTTTCCTTTCAAAAAAAAATCATCACGCTCCGATTTCGCATACAAATGATAGAGAGGATCGTATACAGCAGGTATTGTATTACAGTAGATCATTAAATTGCGATCGGATGGCCATCATAGAGGGCCCATTATTATCGACCCTCTAGGAGGATCGTCTGATCCCAATCGGATGGTCCACTGCTGTCGTATTATAGCAGACAATCCGATCTCTGAAAATGAGCATAGTTTAAAGCTAGGCATAAACTACTTGGGGCCCGTTCGGGTCATGGGGGAGTTTAGCCCCCCTTAGCCCACTCCCCTCCTCTCTCATGCGTGGGCCCCACTTTATTCTTTTTTAAAAAATTAAATAAATCAATTTTACGTCATCAATCCTATCAAAAAATAATATATTATATCATCATATCATATAAAAATTATAACTACTCCACTTCTACTCACTTTTCCAAACTTCAATACAATCATATATTCAACAAACCCATTTCTAACCCACCTCCAGTTTAACCTTCTATCCAAATACCAAATTCAAAAACGGATTATCCTTTACCCGTTTAACCCGCCTTAATCCGCTAACCAAACGCACCCTAAAGCAGAAAGAAGCAGAAGATTGATGCAAGAACTACTGATTTGAACAGAATAAACGAGGATGTGTGTGTGTATATATACGTACGGCGTCGCGGAGCTGGTCGTCGCCGAGCTGGTAGATGAAGAAGGCGAAGCTGCGGGAGACCTTGGCGAGCTGGGAGTAGCAGAAGGCCCACTGGGGCTCCTTGGGCATCCTCTTCTCCACGTGCTTCACCTCCCTCCACAGCTTCAGCAAGCAGCGCAGCTCGCTCGGGTTGCTCTCCAGCACCGCGCTCACCACGCCCATCTCTCCCTCCCTCCCCGCCGCGCTGCTTCAAAGCACGTACGATCACCGTGTCAATGCCAATACATATCTACAGCGAGAGATGGAAAGGATCCATGTCAGTGGATGACCCTTTGGCGTCAACGTGTGTGGACCTCGCCCATGCATGCCCACGACGCAGCTGCCGCCGATGGCACGTTTTAGCCCCACCGTATTTAATTGCCCCGGACATCCCACATGCTCCTCCTGCCCATCAAAGCCACTGTCAAGCCCATGCGAACGGACATAGATAGATTGGGATGCAGATCATCTTACCTCGTACGAACTGTCCCAAGACGAAACCCATTGCAAAGATAACCTTTTCCTTCTGTTTTTGCGAACTCTATGTATACGTTAACGAGTCCTTCCTGCCTGCTTCGTAGAATAACAATATTAAAGTACGGTTTTAGTAAAACGAGTAATATATTTCTGTATACGAAACATCAAAAACTAATATCTGCGGAGAAATATTGTATGGTGTGGACGTAGAGCGACTTACCGGAAGGAGGAGGAGATCTAGTCCGTGCACGTTACTGCAGATAGCGACCTGGACATTGTGCTTGTTTCTAATTATTATTTTTGTCTAGAGGAAAGGGATGGCATCTTTATCCTTCACCTTTTTTTTAATTTCGGTAATTTAGACTAACTGCAAGAGGATGAAATAGTTTAGACTTGTTATTATTTTTGCCTAGATTAAATGATTGGTTGGTGAGCTTTTGTTGCTGCTTCTTTTTTCCTTCCTTCATATTACTTTATTCTCAAAATCCTGACCATCTCTACCTCTGACCTTGCCCTAGCAAGCTTCTCTTGCATGTTAAACATGAGCCCCAAATCTTGAATCCAAGGGACCAAGTTAGACTTTTATAGCCGTGGGGATTAGACTCGATTGGATATGGATACATATGCTATACAATGTCATTTCTTTCTAATAGCACATAAATGCTATTTTGATTTTTAGTTTTCTTAAAGTATTGCAAAAAAAACATGATGAAGTTATGGAATAATGAATAATATGAACTTCATAAAATGAGAAAAGTGTATTTTTAATAATTTTGTTGCAAAAAATTGAACAAAAATAAAATTACATTGAGTGTACATGATTTTGAAATTGTGTAAATCATGTTGGTCGTGATTTCAAATCAAATTCATCATTAATTGATTTTATTGGGAACTTCATCATCTTTCTCGATGTATGTTGGTATACAATTCATGAGAAAATCACTCTTCATCTTATTATGAAGTCTGAATTCTATGATCTTCATAGCTGAAAATGCTCTCTTAGACATTGATGTCAAGAAAAGAAGTGTCAAAACAAGTGATATTAATCTATCAACCAAATAATATACTTCTGCCTTTCTTGTTTCAACTATTTTTTAACAATGGTATGTGATGAATCTACGTTTCATCATCTTTATTCTATCATTTTGGCCTTAAAAATCCTAGTAAATACATGTAAATAGGCTTTATTTAGGCATTTTAGCATTCATGCATATGTGTGTAAATATTGTATAAATTGTGGTTTTTAAAGCCAAAATTATAGAATAAAGAAAAGAAAAGAAAAAGAATAAAATATTGTAAATATTTTATGACCCGAAACCCCGAGACCTAGGCATCTTGATGAATAGGTCGACAAGGAATAAAGTAGGGGGAGATAAGGGCCAAAATACAGATAAAATACCTATATTATTTTATTCATTCTTTATTCATTTTGGGACCTATTTTTGGTTCCACTTTTTATACATCAAATAAAGAAACTTTGTACATGAAAGTTGTAGATAATTAAATAAAGAAAAATACAAAATTGATTTCACTCAAAAATAATACACGGATAAAAAGTTATGGTCTGAATAAAAATCCAGAATCCCAACTTCCCAGACCCGTATCTCACAAATGAAAATCCAAATGCAGCGTACTCACCTTTAATCGTATATAGAATAAAATAAGCTATTTAATGGCGGTGGTTTCGCATTTTTCTATTTTTATATTTTTATAATGTTGTAAATATTACTTATAATAAGTGTGAATATTAAAATCAGAATAAAAATGTAAATAAAACTCAAAATAAAATACATGTATGTATAATATATAGGTAATAATTCGATAGACATACCTGCATAAAATACACTTCTATTTTATTAAATATAAAAAATAAATCAAAAAAATAATAAAATAAAAATATATTTGAGTGTATAAAAATACTTTATAAATTTATAAAATAATAAACATAAATAATAAACTCAAATATTTGGAGCTCCGAGTTCATCCCGGCCATGTTCGCCGGCCGTTCTTCCATCACCCTCCGCAGCCGTTTGATCGCCTCGGGCGTGGGTATTTTGCACCATTTCCCCCGCCATTTTGTGTAATATTTATTTAGGACTCAAAGCATTCATCTGCAGTTGTGTACTTTTGTATAATTTGCATATTGGCCCTTGAACTTCGCTCTATTTTCATTCATATCCTTGTTAGGCCTTGTATTTTTGTATGCTTTCCCTATTTATTTCATGCATCTAGAAAATTCGAAAAAATCTCAAAAAATAGAGTTAAGCTCCTGCTGTATTGTAGTATCTCGCCATATTTTTATTTTTCATAATTATTGCATTTTAATATTTATAAAAAATCAAAAACACTCATTTTCAGCACTGTTTGTGTCGTAAAATACCAAAAAAATATAAAAATACAACAGAAAATTCCCAAAAAAATATATTTTTCTTATCTTATTGTGTTCTAACTCCAGTCCAAAAATCATTAAAAAATACAAAACAAAACTCCTAAAAATTAGAAAAGCCCAAAAACCTTCCTAAAAATCTAAAAAATCTTAGAAAAATCCTAAAAATATAAACTCAGTTCCTGTAGTTTCTCTATTTTAAACTCCTTTATGGAAAATTAAGTTGAGGAATTTTTGATACTGTTTACTATTTTTCATCCTCAATTTAATTTCGGCCAGCAACTTTTATTCACTGTTTTCTTTATTTAGCCCTTTAAAAATACCAAAAACATTCTTAAAAATTCCCAAAAATCATAAAAACAGTAAAAAAGTATAAAAAGACCAAAAAGACTTTATTTGCTAATTTTTGGACATTTTTATCTATTTTTATAAATATATCTTTCTCCCTCTTTTTATATAGTTCCTATATTCCGATATTGAAAAATAAAATTAAAAAAATATATAATATAAAAAGAAAATATAAAATCAGAAAATTGAAAATCAAAATACAAAAATATAAAATTAAAAATCAAATAAAAAATATAAAAATTAAAAACCCACAAAAAATAGCGTAGTGGACATTTGATCACAGTTCTACCTGTTTGCTCCCTGTGTTCGACCTCTACACATACTTGCACTATACACATCTTGTTGTAGAGTTATAATAAATTTTAACTCCGCACATTTATTTTCATTGCTTGATTTATCTGTTGTGGGTTAATTGTTGATTAATTCGGGTTTCGTGAGCGGTCGCTCAGCGACACTATAGTCCCGCCTTGTGTGGACTATTTTGACCCTCGCAAAATCTGAGTTATCAAATGGCGCCGTTGCTGGGGAGCAACAGCGCGTAGTTCGAGTTTTTACTTCGTGTTGTGATCATTTGTCTACCTTTGTGGCTTTTATTTCTGCTTGTTTTATTTTCCTTATTTTTGATATATCTTTTGAATTGTCTAACCACTCTCCTTGTTTGGATTCCGTGTGAGGTACGCGGATCGAGGGAGGAGCCCCTCTTGGAGCACCTTGGCACCCACGTGAAGCGGCTTTAGCTTTGCACGAAGAAGGACTTGGAGGATTTTGCAAGACAACTTCTTAGCAATTATTTTCTTGCATTGTATTTATTTTGTAATTCGTAGTGAGAGAGAGACCATTTATTGTAATAATACAGGTACCCCCGGACATTTGGATTCGTGCGAGCCTAATTTCCAAGTGATTGTTCACTTGGGGGCTCGCCGTACTTTTCGCAGCTTTTTCGTGTTTTCTCGCATTCTTTTTATTTTGTTTTGTTTTTCGATTTTATTTATTCTGTGTGATTGAGCCCCTAGTTCTAGGATTGCTTGCGATAGACTAAGGCCAAACATCTAATACTTTGCATGCACCTATAGTCTCGGTTGGACTTAGTCAAATCTTAAACAGTTGATCATTAGCTTTCGATCCACGCGCCGCGAGCTCATTCCCACACAAGCGCTTTCTCCTAACTCAAATGTGTTGAGCAGAGGAGGGGTGAGCCTAGACCGGACATTAGGATTGAGGTTTGGTGGTCGGCTTGTGGTTCTTCATGATAATAGCAATTTCTGAAACTTAGGGCGATTTCATCGGTTTTGCATTGCATATAGATAGGTTTCAATTCTGCTGAGCATCTTTGCATGTAGAGTGCTGGAGGCAAGGTGAGCATTTACGCTTTAGCATCCATCACCGTTTTGATCGCTTGCATTGCTTTTCCGACTCTACCTCTGATTTTGATCACGTAGGTGCTTAAAGGAATTGACTCCCCGATAGGATCGTGCATTCTCATTAAAAATCCAAAAAAAAAGTGATAACCAATAAAATTGGGACTGTTAACTTTACTTGACCCTAAAACTGATCAAAAAGAAAATCTTGTATTGGGGCGAGTAATCCCCTCATTGTCTTCATTTTACATTGCTCGCGCACACGCTAAGGATTAGTGCCCAAATCCCACTCAGCCCCCTAAGTTTGTGTGCAAATTTTTGACTTCTCACCTAACTCTAAAATAGACAAGATAAAAAGACCGCATTTGTGGTCTTCACCGAGTTGAGTAGGTGAATTGAGGGGTTTGTATTATTTGCATTTTTGTTTGTGATTGTTTTGTGTGTCCTAGATCGCTTCTGCGCACTTGCGCCTTTCTTCTCACTTCTCTTGACTTGACCATCGTGCTCTCCCGATCATTTTCTTTTGTTTCGAGATGGCCGACTGGAGCGTATTTTATCCGGACTTTGCGGATCATCCGTTCACTCCAGCTGGTCCACCTCCTTTTTTCCAGGAGGACTTTGCTCCTGATTTTTGTACATATCCGACCAACCCACTATTTCAGGATCCGGACTTTAACCTTCACCAGTCATTTCCACCACCATCGTCTACACATTTCGACAGCCCGCTCTTCTTTGAGTATCCTGATCCGGAATGTGATTTTTGTCCACACCCACCGCCCACATTCGACTCACCCGATCCTAAGATTTTGGAGTCACCTTTCATGATATCCACACTTGAGACCTTGAACCAGATGATGGAGCATATGAATTCGAGGATCACTGATCTTACTAGTTTAAATAAGAACCAGAATGCCGCTCCAGTCTTCGAGGATATGGAATCATTTGAGGATTATCATGAGAGCTTGCAATCGCCCAAAATACAAAAAAATGAGAAAATTTTAAAAACACAAAAAGATTTCGGGAGACACGCGATCAAGTCAGACTGTGAGGAGAGAGACCACTTGTCAGATCCTTGGTCCACACATACACTCACACCCGGTCCCACCTTTGACCCCGAGGATGCCGCTGTACAGACTGCTCTTGGCAAGCCTCGTGTATATGTTGATTCCGACTTCCTCCCTTGTATGGAGGAAGTCCAAAAATTCAAAAAAATGCTATCTGAACCCGAAGTGGTGGCTACTATTCATGAGATCATCCATGCCCCACTTCAGCAGGCCATGACCCAACTATCTGCTCCTCTTCCCAAGAAGAGAAAGCGGAGGAGCAGATCTGAGCGTCACATTCTGACCATGGCCACTGCCCTCGCCATCACACACCGTCCCGTTCCCAAGAAGAAGAACACAGCTACACCTTTCATCACTTGCACCATCTCTGACTATACATGTGATCGCACTCTCCTGGACGGCGGTACCTCTATTAGCATATTACCCTTCTCGCTGGTACAGTCTCTTCACTTAGGGCCTCTTAAGAAGACCAGGATGATCGTTCAGTTTGCTGATGGATCTATCAAGAGGCCGAAGGGTATCCTTGAAAACGCCGTCATTTCTATTCAGGGCACGAGCCACAATGTTGATTTTGTCGTGTTGCCCATGGAGACCTCCACAGGGGAGCCGTCTCCAATCATCCTGGGACGACCATTCCTCGCCTCTACGAGGGTCATTATTGACTATGGATCAGGAGAGATTCGCTTCCGTCCTATTGACGAGAGTGAAGTGTTGATCACCACACCCACAGCTGACCAGAGACCTGCACCTGATATACCTTCACCGATTATAGCTGACTCTGAGGCCTGTGACCTACCTGATGCTACTAGAGATACTTTCTTAGCGATCCCTGATGAGACCCGACGATTCCCCCGAAAGGGGAGGAAGTCGGAAAGCATGGACCTCACTAATCCTCCTCTTGGTGTGTGGGGATGTGTTGATGAAATCCAGAGTATCTACGTGATTGAACCATTTGAGCAGGGGGCAGATACCAAAATAATTGAGGATGTTTACGAAGTTGCCCATTACTTTGAGAGACCTCATAAGGAAACGAATGACCCATGTAAGACTAGACAGGACGGACCTGTTTTGACTACTTCCACTGATGAGTCCACTCCTGTCCATGTTGATTCTGATGGGCCAGAGGCCGAAGTTGATTTGATCGCTTTTCTTCAGAAATTTGGGCCTTTTGATGAGAAAGATGATCCGGTTGAGATTATAGAGGACGAACAGAGTTCGTATACTTCTACAGATGATTTCGTTCCTTTTGATTTTGACCTGGACGAGGACTCGCAGGACGACTCCGATTACACTTCTTCCGAGGATGATGAGTTTGTCCCATTTCACTTTGATATCGGCGAGACTTCCAAGGCCGGACCTAGTCGTACTTCTTCCACTCACCCGTCTGTGCCTTCACATCATAGGACCACCAAGGGAGAACCTAGCCATACTGCTTCCATCGATCAGTTCGTCCCTTTCCGTTTTGATTCCACTGAGGGACTTCACCGTGTCGACCCTGATCGGCCTCCGTCCGCTGTGGACCCCGATGTCGACATACACCACAATAGATCTATCCCTCAGCGGTCTCGCAAGAAGGTCTGCTTTCCACCTTCTTGATCATATGTACATCCACCTCTGTTGTACATCCTCCTTTGTTCATCTCTTCCTATCTCCCGTTTTTACTCGTCCACCCAGTATCGTGTCTGCCTTGCTTAGGACGTACTTTGTCCTAAGTATAGGGGGGGTGGACGAGTCGAGTGTTCACTCTTCATTTCGTGTCATTACTCCTGTTGTTGCCTATACTTGGGGCTTCTTTTACCCTAAGTATAGGGGGAGTGATGTGTATACCCTCTGATCTATCCTTCCATCTTCAGATCTCTTTTCTTCTTTTCTTCTTTTCTTCTTTTCATGTTCTATATTCTTCATCTATCAAAAAGGTGTTGCCCTTGTAGACAGTTTTCCATACTTAGGACGTACTTTGTCCTAAGTATAGGGGGGTGTGCACCCCGAGTTTCTCTATTCTTTTCGATCCTCTCCATTGTCTCCTCTTCTTGTCTATACTTAGGGATATTTTACCCTAAGTATAGGGGGAGACAATCTGAGTACGATCTGTTCATTCCCACCCTTGACCCTCCCTGCGTTATGTACAGTCTGCTATACTTAGGATTATTTGATCCTAAGTATAGGGGGGCGGTCAACTTCTCATTTGTTTGTTCATCCATTCCTTTATTTATTCTTTAGACTTGTCTATACTTAGTCCGAGTTATGTCTTCTCTTTTCTCTCCGATCTATGAGGACATAGCTCAAGCTAAGTATAGGGGGGTCGTATATACTACGTATATACTTTAGCCATAACTCGTACTTTCGTATTTTCTTAATAATATGGCTAATTATTCTTTAAAACTCATTAAAATTCTTTAAAAAGGTGTTTTGTTCCTCAAATTCTTTTGTGTATTTACTGATTAATAAATCAGGTGAAAATAGTTTTTGCAAAATGTTTGAAAAATAGTTTGAAAATCTTTGTGAACATCTATTGAAAACTATTTTGAAAATATTTTGTTACATGTTTTCAACCTGTGTAAAAATGTGTGGTTTGTAAAATTTATTTTCTTTGTGTGAAATAAAATGTTTGAAAAATGATTTGCAAATGGTTTGAAAAATGGTTGCAAAAATATTTGAAAAATCTATTTATACCATTTTGAAAGCCTTTGCAAAATGATTTTCAAATTTGTGTACATGTTTGTAAAATGTTTGTAAAAATTATTTTGGACTATAGTTTTCAAAAATTTGTGTGAAAATCTTGTGTCAAATAAGTTTGAGGAATACATACATCTCACCAAAATCCACTATATATAGGTATAAAATTGATCACTTACCCTGTAAATTTTAAAATCCACTTCTTGTATATATAAGAAGCACTCCCGTGTACATATTTTTAACCTTGTTTTCAGCCAAAAACTTTTTGCTTTCAAAAAATCCCAAAAACATTTGCAAAATTAAAATCCAAAAACATTTGAAAAAACTTTTTGAAAAAGACAAAAAATGCATATGCATCATCATCATCTTTTAAAAAATCCATAAAAAGTTCAAAATACTTGAAAATTGCATCACAAAAATATTCTCTGCATAGCATTGCATAGCATTCGCATTTTTCGGATTGAGTTTGATAGTTGAACAAGTCTAAGAAAAATATGGAGATTGGAGGTTGATTGGACCTTAAAATCTACCTAATAACAGGAACCTTATAGGAACTGGGTTTGAGGTACTTCAGGTCTAGTTGACTTAATTCTTTGAGGATCACGGGACTTGGTTCAATGGATTCTTGACTGCCTAAGTAGAGTATTTCGGAGCACACGCACGATTCTTGTTGATAATGACCTAACTTGGACACCCGCACCTTTCACATGGCTCAACTCAGTTGGAGTGGTGAGGGGATTGGATTTGCCGGTATGAGACGCACACAAGTGGAAACACTTGTCCTCCTCTAGGGAGGGAAGTGCACCCCAACCCGTCCAGTGATTAGGAAGTCTAAAGACAGGAGGCTGTGGGTTGCGATAAAGCTTCAAAAGAGAGATAGTCTACTAGCTCAAGAGGAAAAACTCCTTATGTAAATGTTGTTGTGAATAGTATTTCAAAAAAAAAGAAAAAAAGTTCAGGCATGTACAAAAATAAAAAGCCTGCAAAGTATGTACATATGTTGTAAAGTCAATAAGCAAGCTTGAGTTCCAAAGTCATATCATGTGAGCCTGCAGCTGGATGACTTGACTACACTGGTCTTGCATCCCAGGATAGGTAGCTACACTGGCTACCGTCCATTCTTCTCTTCACCCCCTCCTCTTGAGCTGGTTGCCACTTGAACTTAGAAGGGAATACCCCGCTCCTCGAGGATGGAGTTATTGGATTGGGGAGTCATTGGGTTGTCATACTGGAGAAGTCAGTCTCTTTGTCATTCTAGCTGGGGAGAGCCACCATCACTTACAATGTACGAGTAAGATTCATAGTCGTAAGGGTTTGCGTATGAATTGAGATATTTCTGACCTGGCTATTAAGGAGACTTGGACAGAGTTTTGGGATTCTCAGGGACTGTTGGATTTCAAATTCGGTTCTCAATAAGGTTTCGCCCGCACTAAAATTCCAAAGGTCCGACTTAAGCTCCAAACTTTGATTTTGTGAAGACAAGTTTGATAATTACACTTAATCCACCTTCTTCTTTTTCTTTTCTTTGTTTTTCTTTTCTGCACTTATTGCATAAGTGTTTGCTAGGGACTAGCAAAGGCGAGTATAGGGGGATGATGAATCTACGTTTCATCATCTTTATTCTATCATTTTGGCATTAAAAATCCTAGTAAATACGTGTAAATAAGCTTTATTTAGGCATTTTAGCATTCATGCATATGTGTGTAAATATTGTATAAATTGCGGTTTTTAAAGCCAAAATTATAGAATAAAGAAAAGAAAAGAAAAAGAATAAAATATTGTAAATATTTTATGACCCGAAACCCTGAGACCTAGGCATCTTGATGAATAGGTCGACAAGGAATAAAGTAGGGGGAGATAAGGGCCAAAATACAGATAAAATACCTATATTATTTTATTCATTCTTTATTCATTTTGGGACCTATTTTTGGTTCCACTTTTTATACATCAAATAAAGAAACTTTGTACATGAAAGTTGTAGATAATTAAATAAAGAAAAATACAAAATTGATTTCACTCAAAAATAATACACGGATAAAAAGTTATGGTCTGAATAAAAATCCAGAATCCCAACTTCCCAGACCCGTATCTCACAAATGAAAATCCAAATGCAGCGTACTCACCTTTAATCGTATATAGAATAAAATAAGCTATTTAATGGCGGTGGTTTCGCATTTGGCGGAGCTACAGTTTGAAAGTTGAGTTTTGGACCCACATTGTACATTGTACAGATTAAAATATTCAATTTATTCTTTATTCATTATTTTTATATTTTTATATTTTTATAATGTTGTAAATATTACTTATAATAAGTGTGAATATTAAAATCAGAATAAAAATGTAAATAAAACTCAAAATAAAATACATGTATGTATAATATATAGGTAATAATTCGATAGACATACCTGCATAAAATACACTTCTATTTTATTAAATATAAAAAAATAAATCAAAAAAATAATAAAATAAAAATATATTTGAGTGTATAAAAATACTTTATAAATTTATAAAATAATAAACATAAATAAATAAATTAATTACATAAAATAAAAATAAAATACTTAATTATATAGATATAGATACCTATAAGGGGTATAAATGGTAACTTGTAATTATACAGCCCATAAAAATAAATAAAAATCATAATAAAATAACTTATAAAATAATAAACATTTTTTATTTTGTAACCATAATTTAATAAATTGATTTGCTATTTTTAATTGAATTTACAAATGTTTTTCCCAGGGATTTTTGTGGTTGGTCCACGTGGACGAACCATGTGGAAATTGACCCGCTGGTCAACTCCCTGGACTGCACTTGTAGCCTGTCAGCTGCGTTTTTTGCCATTTTCTCGGAATTTTAGAGCTCGCCTCATTCACATTTTGACCTCGGGCCCTTCTTCACTTTTTCTCCCCATATAACCATGATACACGCCCAGTACTTGCTTTGGTCTTTGGATCGAAGATTTGCTCGATAAACCTCGATCTTCATGCCTCCTCGCCCACTCTTTGCCAATGTTCTGAAGGTTGTCAGACTGCGTTTTTTTTGGCGTTTTCTCCGAATTTTGGAGAGCGCGTCTTTCACCATTTGGCAATTCTTCCTTCTTGACTTTTGTTCATCATATATTGAGGATACACGCCCATGGTTGTTTTCGGGGATTGCATCACTGGTGTGCTCCAGAAGCACCGTTCTTTGTGCCCCATCGACCACTCTTTAAAAAAGACCTCCAATCCTCCATTTCAATTTTGAACTCCTTTTTGCCCCTTCTTCCTCCCTTCTTTCATGTGCTGAGGTTAGAGGGAGGTGACAGCAACCTCACCTCGCCGTTAGGAGGAGCGGAGGAGCGGCGCGGAGGCGTATCCACCCCCATCTCCGGCCCTTGGCCGTGAGGTCCCCATCTCAGGCAACCCGCCTTCGAGGTCGTTTTCTTTCCATTTTATCGCTAATTAGTTAGCTCTTAGTTTCAGTTTTTAGTTTGCACATTTAGTTTGTTGATTCAATCATTCATTAGCCTAGATTTCTCGATCAAACACCTCGTCGGAGCTCGTGAGCTCCGACGTTCATCTCCGCCACCCACTCCATTCGTGCACCCACGTTTGCCCTTGGACCTCTTGCTGTGGTCGTGTGTTTTATTTTTTGCAGGTCTCAGGGGCAAAAGACCCCCTCCTGGGGTCGATTTTTGTTTGAGGACGAACCACCTGGAGCACCCCTCCCTCCTTCAAGTCGCGGCGGACCTCCGGCCTCTTCTAGGTCATTTTGCGGCCGCCTATCAGTTTTGCGCTGTTCTTGGAGGGTCGTGGAACCATCAGAGGGGCGTGTGAAGCGTCGTGCATGGAGATTTTGGAGCTCCGAGTTCATCCCGGCCATGTTCGCCGGCCGTTCTTCCATCGCCCTCCGCAGCCGTTTGATCGCCTTGGGCGTGGGTATTTTGCACCATTTCCCCCGCCATTTTGTGTAATATTTATTTAGGACTCAAAGCATTCATCTGCAGTTGTGTACTTTTGTATAATTTGCATATTGGCCCTTGAACTTCGCTCTATTTTCATTCATATCCTTGTTAGGCCTTGTATTTTTGTATGCTTTCCCTATTTATTTCATGCATCTAGAAAATTCGAAAAAATCTCAAAAAATAGAGTTAAGCTCCTGCTGCATTGTAGTATCTCGCCATATTTTTATTTTTCATAATTATTGCATTTTAATATTTATAAAAAATCAAAAACACTCATTTTCAGCACTGTTTGTGTCGTAAAATACCAAACAAATATAAAAATACAACAGAAAATTCCCAAGAAAATATATTTTTCTTATCTTATTGTGTTCTAACTCCAGTCCAAAAATCATTAAAAAAATACAAAACAAAACTCCTAAAAATTAGAAAAGCCCAAAAACCTTCCTAAAAATCTAAAAATCTTAGAAAAATCCTAAAAATATAAACTCAGTTCCTGTAGTTTCTCTATTTTATTATCTTTTATAGAAAATTAATTTGAGGAATTTTTGATACTGTTTACTATTTTTCATCCTCAATTTAATTTCGGACAGCAACTTTTATTCACTGTTTTCTTTATTTAGCCCTTTAAAAATACCAAAAACATTCTTAAAAATTCCCAAAAATCATAAAAACAGTAAAAAAGTATAAAAAGACCAAAAAGACTTTATTTGCTAATTTTTGGACATTTTTATCTATTTTTATAAATATATCTTTCTCCCTCTTTTTACATAGTTCCTGTATTCTGATATTGAAAAATAAAATTAAAAAAATATATAATATAAAAAGAAAATATAAAATCAGAAAATTGAAAATCAAAATACAAAAATATAAAATTAAAAATCAAATAAAAAATATAAAAATTAAAAACCCACAAAAAATAGCGTAGTGGACATTTGATCACATTCACATATTCTGTGCCTTAGTGCCCCGTTCTACCTGTTTGCTCCCTGTGTTCGACCTCTACACATACTTGCACTATACACATCTTGTTGTAGAGTTATAATAAATTTTAACTCCGCACATTTATTTTCATTGCTTGATTTATCTGTTGTGGGTTAATTGTTGATTAATTCGGGTTTCGTGAGCGGTCGCTCAGCGACACTATAGTCCCGCCTTGTGTGGACTATTTTGACCCTCGCAAAATCTGAGTTATCAGTATGCAAGGTTTGAGACACTTTGAGAATATAATATTATTATATTTGATTTATAGTGCATCATTTGCTTCTCTAAAAGTAATATATCATAATTTGTGAAATCAACAAGATAAACATCCCTTGTTATTTTACATGTAACAATACTATTGAAAAGCTTGAAATCATCTCTAGGATCTACAATCACACTTAGAGCAAAGAGATTCGTTGTATCCTCATTGAATCGGTTGTTAAATTTCGATACCTAGTAGTCTATTGTAGCTGTAAATTATCTACTCAGGAAATGATGAAGCAACGTAATCTATTGAATTTTACCATTAAAACTCGTTCAACTTCGAGTATAATGAGAAATTACATTTAAAACATCACTGTTTTGTTTCTGAAAAATAATACAAATTTTTCATATAATGAGTACCATCCATTTTCTCATACTTTTTGAAGGTGCTCTTTTGTAGATGAAACAAACTACAACGCATTCAATATGTCTAGATTTTTCCATTGTAAAACTTGATATAAAACTTCTTTACCATTATATGCATGATAACAATAAATTCAAAGTAGATAATTACCATCATCTTCTTAAGCAACTTGTAATTCATCGTGACATTATGAATACACATTAATAATGTTTCCAGTTTACTAAAAACTTATGAATAAAAATCACTTCTTTTGAAATCATACCAAGAGCCAATCAAAGATGGTGGGTCATTTTGTGAATAAAATATGTTTATTTACTATCTTTCATAACCAAAATTGCAATACATTCCATTCACCACGCATGTTATTTTCTCTGACATAGCCTTGTCCTCTCATTCTTTTGTAATCAAGATTGTTTTGCAAGAATGTTTATAACATTATATCTTGTAATGTCACAACTCTTATCAGGAGTATGAATGAGATCAAAGAATCGTTCGTGTAAGATACCATTTCTATTTACAAATCTAAGAACAATTGTCTTTTTGTCTCTCTTCAATACATCTGTAGCTTCACCAATCATTAAGCAGAATGTTGCAATCCCCAATCTCTAGCTTCATCAATCATTCCATAGCCTTGTCCTCTCATTCTTTTGTAGTCGAGATGTGTATTTAGTTTTTGGGGGTGCAATTTTAAAAACAACCTTATCCATATGCAATGAATTTTTTAGTTCTTTAAATTACAAAAAAAGGACCTCAACTTGCCTCTATTCTCAGTTAGGCGCCTCATTTTTCAATAGTAACAAATAGATGTATGGATTTTCAATTTAAGGGTTTAATGTCGGCATATAAGGGACGTTGAATCTTACGAAGGCATGTATTTGTGACAAAAATATAAGATCATATTCTTGTTTGTTACAATTGAAAAAGGATGTTTTAATTGGAAATTGATGCATAGTTGGGGCTATTTTTTGTAACTCACTCATTTTGTTCATTGCAATAACTCACACAATTGGTTGAACATGGTCTATCGGCCTTGCCACTAAATGTGCATGTTTGAAAGGGGTATATCAATTGTGAGCTGATGAATCCATGATTCATCATCTTTATTCTTTTATTTTAGCATCATTTCCTTAGTCAAACACATATAAATACCACTAATTGCATAAAATTACCATTTTGCATGCATTTGTTAAAATTGCATTTGTAACACTTTTTGTACATAAATAAAAGAATAAAGAAGCAAAGAAAAAGAAAGGAAGTATTTATACAATAAATACAGACTGACCCGAACCCCGAGAAAAGGTCAAGACTTGACATGATCGACCAGGAATAAAGTAGGGGGAGATAGGGTCTTCTGTCAAAAAATCCAAAAATAATTTGTATATTTTTCCTGTATATTTGTACAAAACTTACCGTATTTTATTTGTATATAATTTGACTTCAAACTAATTATTTTTCTAAACAAAAGTTGTAAATAAAAAATGTGTTGTAAATAAGAAAAATAAGTGTAAAATAAAATAATGTATATATTGCAAATAATTACACCTAGAAAAGGCTGCAAAGTGATAATTGAAACACAAATTCCGGCTCCATACGAGCTCAAATCGAACCAAAATCACTTCCATTATACTTTAAATTAAATTATCTTTCAAATGGTTGTGGTTTCGTATTTTTTGGAGTTATGGTTAAAAAGTCGGTTTTCTGGGGTATTTTGTGCAGTTTTCCCATATACTTGTTGTATATATTTTATTCATATTTATTTTTATGCATAATATATATTTTTGTAAATATTGTTTTCATTAAAAATAAAATTAAAAATTAAAAAAATCTTTTATAAAAAATTATTTCCTTATTTGTACTTATGTATATTGTATTATATGTATAGAATATGTGTATACAACTAACTTCCTTAAATAAAAATTACCAAAAAATTAATTATCTCACATTAATTAATTTATTTAATTTAATTCTGAAATTCATATTTAATTATCTGATTTAGTGGATTTATGTGAATTAATTGATTTTATATACTTACCATGAGGATTTTATTTCATACCTTTAATGACCACCATTATGGTGGCTAATTAATTATTGGAAATTATTTAATTTATTTATTTTAATTAATTCTAAAATTCATTTTTAATTAATTAATTATTTTATTTATTTAATTATTTTATTAATTAACACTAAACACCTTCCTTAAATGTATATACCTTCCTTTTTCATTTTCTTTCTCTTTTTAATGTACTCCTCCTCCTCATTCACTCTTTGATCAATCTTTGGTGGAGAGGAGCCTGATCTCCGAGAGTGTTCTTGTTAAAGAAGGGTGCCTAGCCTCCGAGTTGTCCGGTGACAGCGTGTCGGCCCTCGTCGAGGCCATAATGGCATTTCCGACCCCAAGGTGAGATCCAATTTTACTTCTCGTCATTTTTCGTAGGTAAATTGTAAGCTTAATTTTACGTAGATGTAGTGATTAATTTTTAGATCTAAAATCACAAAAATATTCACCACACACTTTTCGATCTGACACCGAGTTTTCACCCCATTTTCTTTATCCATCCATCTTCACTTTCTACCTCGCGCAACCTTCCACCTCCGATCACGCACGGTGACCGGAGTCCCTGGATCTATCTCTCACTACGTCAAGATCCGATCATTTCACATATTTTATTTATTTATAAATAAATAAAAGAAAATAAAAAAATATTTGCTTTTCTGTCTAACATTTGTTTTGCAGGAAAACTAAAAAAATTATTTTTCTTCTCTCTAATCTTTGTTTTATAGGTCAAAATAAAAAAATAAAAAAACATTTTTTATTTCTGTTTGCATGAAAAACAAAAAAATATACAACAAAAAAAGGAATCGCAGGAAGCAAGGCCGCGGGGTCATTACCCATCGCCCCACGACCCCCTTGGATCCACCTGCAACCGCGGCCGCGACCGCGGGCCACCCTCCGATGGCCGCCCCCTCCGCTCACGCGAGGCGGGCGTCCGCCGACCACCAGTCGTGCCCAGACCGCCCCCTGGCTCAGCCACGCGACGACTCTGCGAGCTTCCAACTGTCAGCCTCCCCCTGCGGCCTGCCGCCCGCGGCCTTCGCAATAACCGCCGAAGCGGCGCCGCCTCGTAGCGCCGCACGCGTCCTTCAGTCGCCAGCCCACTCCAGGCGGAATGTCGCGAACGTCGTAGCCCCCCCTCTCACGCCGCCTCCTTCCCGCTGCCACCACGCCTGGCGGCGCCACGCCGCCCGACCGTGTGCGGTCGCCCATTCCATTACCCCCTGCTGCACCCGCTCTAGCGCCCTCCTCCGTCGCGCCTCGACGTGGCCCCGCTCATCAACTGCCTCCGTCGGCGCGCGTGAAGAGAGAAGGAAGAGAAGGGCCGGCGGAGGCACTTGGTGCTCCCTTCCCCTTAAGCTTTTGAGAACACGGAAGCCAAAGAACAAACCCTAAGGGGTATTAAATTATTCGGAAAAATTGCATTCTCTTCCCCGAAGGATTTGAAATTTGCAAACGTGCCCCTGAGCTCTAGAAAGTCACGTGGCATGCACACAGTTCTTGGGTAAATTACGTTCTTCATCCTATAATTTACTTTATTTTATATACAGTCCAAAAACTTTTGAATGTTTGCAGTTTAGTCCCTGCACTTCCAGACTTCAACTTGCTTGCTATCTTTGAATGGAATAAATGTTTTTATGATTGCAAAAATTCTGAGAAAATTCATATATGCTCCTGCTATATCTTTTTACATTGTATAAATTTTTCATCAAATTTTATTGCCATTTGATATATTTGAAAAATCAAAAACAGTGATATTTTGTCTGCCTGAAATTTGAAAATTCTTAAAAAAAATCGAAAAATTGCTCAAAAATTCCAAAAAAATTAGTGTAGGTGTATTTTAATGTCATTTAATTTCTATTTAATTTTCGTTTTTTAACTCTTTATCAAACTCTGAAAAATTGCGAAAAACAAAAAAACTTAAAAAAATGTAGAAAATTGTAGAAAAATCCAAAAATAGTGATTTCAGATTCAGATTGTAGATATTTCTTCCTAGTTTGTGTTAAAAATAATTTCCAGAATTATTGGGTAATTTAAGTATTTTTAAGTTGTAAAATACCCCTGGCTATGCACCTTTTGTCTTGTTTTGTACTGTTTAATTTTTATAAAATCACAAAAATATCAGAAAATTTCGAAAAAATTATCAAAAATATTTTAAAATATATAAAACATAAAAACATTTTCTTTTTTATTTTCTGAGCATTTTTTATCATTTTAAAAAAATACAAAAAATTTATGGTGTGTATTGTTTATCTTTTGTGCCTTATTCGAAACAAATAAAAAATAAAAATTCAAAAACCACTAAAAATCATTTTGGAAATTTGACTATAGAGTTTTTAAATCGTGCTCCTTGTGTTCGATCCTGGTCGCTATACCAGGTAAAAAGAATAGCGAAAACCGCTTACATTATTTTTATTGATTGATTTATCTTATTTTGAGTGGTTTAATTATTTTTCCGTTGACTGATTCGAGTGGTTGTGAACAACGACTTTGGCATATTATTTCCCCATCTTAACCTCGTCGAATTCGTGTCATCAAATTGACGTCGTTTCCGGGGGCACGGCTTTGTAGTCATTTTTCATTTTTATCTCTATTTGTCATCTGACCATCTCTTGTTTCCCTTATTGTGCGAGGAACCGCTTGGATACAACTCGGACTCTTTTGAGGGACCAGCACAGGAAGAGGAGCAGAGGAGCAGAAGATTGTTATTTTATTTAGAGAATTTTTCTGAGACATTATTGTAATAATTTAGGACTTTAGACTTGTGGACTTGGACTATTTTCTCGGGGTTTGTTTCACCGAGCACCGGCGTGCTCGGGGGACCTCACCGCTGTTTTCCGAGTTTTTGATTTCACTGCCATAACTTCCTATTTGATTTTCATGGTTTTATCCCTTAGATGTAGGATTTTCTGGTTGATTGTGACATAATATCTTAAGGCCCAACACCTAATTGCTTATCTGTTCCTATAGAACGCAATTGGAGCTTGCTAAAAACAAAAATCAAAAAGTTCTTCACGACCAATAGAAGTTGCTCGTTTAAGGTCGATTTCCACGTGCATCATATAGTTAGTTTACTTTCTGTATTTAATTTATGTGCGGATCATATTGCATGTAGAGTGCCAGAGTAAGGTACGCATTTTCTATCTCTGCATGCATCATCGTGTTTGACCGTGCATTGGCTTTTTCGACTTCCTCCCCCTGTTTTCGACTCAAATTAATCAAAGAGGAAATCAGAAAACTCGTTAGGTGTTATTTTTGAAAAAATATAAAAAAATAGAAAATCAAAAATTAAAAATTGGGACTGCTAATTGAACTTGACCATTAAAATCAAACGTAATTGATTCATATCGTTGTATTGGGAGAGCAATCCCCTCATTATTTGCGCTTTTACTCGCTCGGGTACATACTAAGGAGTAGTGCCCAAATCCTATCAAGCCTCCTAAGGTCCTGTTTGGTTGCAGGGTTGGGCAGGGTTGGGTTGGGCAGGGGTACCCCTGTGAATAGTAAACTGTGAGGAGGATTGGGTTGTTTGGTTGGAGGGTTGGGAAGGGTTGGGTTGGCCCAACCCTTCCCAACCCTGCAACCAAACAGGCCCTAAGTGTTTGTACAACTTTTATTGATCACCTAACTCTTAAAATTGAAAAGATAAAGATCGAACTCTCACGGTCAGATTTGTGTTGATTTGGTGAACTGGGGGTTTGCTTTGTATTTTTGTATGTCTTTGTTGTGAGTCGACTAAACCTGAATCATTAGCAGTAACCTTTCCTCGCTCCCTTCTATCTCTCTCTCTCCCACCATCTCTCACCTTCCATTTCTATCCCACCCTCCCGCCCTTCATTTCCCTCTCGTCACGATGGGCCACTTTCCATTCCAGCCGAATTTTCCAGCTTCTTCATTTCACGTCCATTATTCCCGTCCACTCCCTTGGGAGGTCGGAACTCCGTCCGATTTCCCATCTTCTCCCTATCCACCCTCACATTCGGGACATGCTGTGAGTGAAGCCCAAAGAGACCAGATTGACCAAACACGAGACCCGGGCATTCACCTTGCTGAGATGAGAGTGCATCCCATAGGCGATCAAATGGGCCAGTGGCAAGCTTTAGATGACTTTAATCCTAAGATGATGGATGAGTACACCGATCAAGAAGCACACTCCGCTTCTACACTGAGCCCCTTCATTTTGGATTTAGAGTTCATTAATATTCTGCCAAAGTTTTTTGGGGAAGTGCACGAGGAACCTTATTTGCATATCGATGAGTTTGAGGATATTTGTGGATCACGATCATTCGGATATCACTTCTGAGGAAATGATGCTGATTACCTTACCATTTACACTTCAGAGTAGAGCCAAGAGTTGGCACAGACGATTGGGAAGGAAGATTGATACGTGGGGAGATTTATGATCATTGTTTTTGGAGAAATTTTACCCCCAGTGTAGAGCAGAGATTATGCGGTCGTGTATTCGTGATTTTTAAGTTGACCCCCAGGAGACATTGATAGATTCATGGTTGAGGTTACGAGATCTTTTGAGGCGATTTTTAGATCATGGATTTTCGATGACTGGCCTTATCCATTTTGCCATGAGGGGGAGGACCGCAGAGGAGATTGCATATGTCATTACCTTGTGTGGTGGTTCACACCACTGTCCCGACCTGGATTTAGTTGAGACCATCTTGGATACACTTTCAGACATACCATATTCACAAGATTATTTATGCGGGACGACACACGAGGGAGATATGACACAGGTTGAGTGTGTGACACATCATGCTGATCTTTATAGCACACACAGATCAGAGGATATGGATGCTACTACTATTCATATGATGGATGTGTTGAATACCACTATGAGTTCCGAGAGTCGGATATTGGTCGAGTTTCCATTGGATTTACAATCAGATTTTGAGTCGGCCCCGCACTTTCACATCGATGATTCTTGGATTCTAGATCTTTTAGTATCCCAAGTAATAGAGGAGGAACCCACACCTCAGCCATCCTTTGAATCATTCCAGTGTTCATACGCAGTTGATTCAGTGTCTATTCTTCAGGAGATCTTCTCAGATTCAGAGATATATTTGGATTCATCTCAGCATAGAGAGCTTGATGAAGGACAGATTTTTTATTCGACAAACCTTGATAGTCCCATATTTGAGCCATGTGTCCTCCCATTTGATGAGGTCAATACATTTTTGGAGGACATGATATTTGACAGCATTGATCTCCAGTTCCCTGATGATTCAACATTACTCCCCGAGGGTTATCTGCGGGAGGATGACGCGGACCCTGTGTACTCGGTTTCACTTTCTGGGAGTGTATCTGATCTGGCAGATCACGAGACCGAGTCTTCTGATATTTTTGAGCATGAGTTGGAGGTTTATCTCCTCGACGACCCTCGCGAGAATGACCCGATCTTTGAGGTATTCGATGATCTCACTGATTTGTCTGCATTATATACATCGGGTATCAATCTCTGTAGTGAGTCTCGTGATCTTGATTTTCCTTATCTATTTGAGACGGTGATTGATGTGGAGGATTCCCTGACAGATCCTTCCTTCTCTACGTTCGACTTCTTCAGCTCTGTCCATTCACTTCATACATATCTTGAGCCGACAATTTCTTTTGTGCTACCGGAGCCCAACTTCATCTATTGATGACCGTGATTCTCACTATCGGGCTAAGGTAAAAATAATCAGGGTCGTTGCGACCCGAATAGCAAGGCTCAATCAACAAGAAAATAAGATCACAAAATATAATAATCAATCAAACGTCGAATAACGGTGGTATAGCGACCAGGGTTGAACACAAGGAGCACGGATTGGCCAAGTAGCCTATGACGTAGTCAGAAAATGAATAAAATAAAGAAAATATTTTTTTAATGGATTTTATGGAATTTAAATTTTTTTTGTAATTTTATATTATGAGGAAAATAGAGAAAAAGCAAAAAGAGCTCAATCAACCAATTATTTAACAACACAAATCAAGCCAGAAAATTGTAATAAAAATATTTTTGGGTTTTATAAATTTTTTAGTGTTTTTCTAATCTTCTCATATTTTAATATTTTTTTGTCAATTTTATAAAAATGAAATAAGGCAAAAAACTGAAATCAATGTGCGGCCAGATTTGAAAGACTATTCAAAAATATGAAATAGCTCTAAAAATCTTGAGACAATTTTTATGAAAAATATAAATAAAAACTATGCTAAAGGAAAAGAAATTGCAATTTTTTGAATTTTGTAGAATTTTTAATGATTTTTATAAGGTTTTAGAGTTTTTCAAATTTTAGGGGTTTTATAAGTCTAAATCAGATGAAATTTGGATTGAAGCTAAAAGACATAAAAACAAACATACAATAATTTTTTTAGAATTTTTGAAAAGTTTTTAATATTTTTAATGTATTTTATAATTCAAACAGTAATAAAAATGAAGGTTTTTGAATTTTTAAAAATATAAAATCAGAGCAAAAATGTACCAAAAATTATTGAAATTTTTACACAGTGGTAGGGGCCATGTATCCAAATTTCAGCATATTTGGAGTTGATTTGATATTTTATTCAACCAATAGAAAAGTCACAGCACACATGGACCTATTTGCAAAGAAAATAAGTTTCCATGGCTTAAAGATAACACGTGCGAAAAATGTAGGGAGCTCAGTGCAAAATCTGCATCAAATCCAGCACATGTTCAAATTCATCACGCACAGGGGCATAAGTGTAAATAAGAAAACTACCTAATCAGAACATAACACTCAAAAGCCCTGAGGGCATACATGAAAATAACCCATATATACACGTGACAAAGCACGTGCGTCCACAAAATAAGGACTAAAGTGCAAATACAATAAATTGCAGGTCCTAATATGTAAATTGTCCAAATGTGCTAAGTTATTTAATAGATTAAACAAAAACTAAAATAAACTACAGGGGGTCTAGCGCAAATTACCCATCCAAAGCGCGTGTGGGGCACTTGGGGGGCCAGGTGTCAGGTGGTAAGTGGTTGATGGGCGTGCGGCTCTGGTCCCGCCTCCTGGCAGATCTGACGGTGGTCCTCTAGCATAGACGTGGTTGTACGGTGACCGTTAGATATGGGATCTAATGGCCTGTCGGTGGCAGGTGCTGGACGGCCCAGATGGATCCTGGAGATGTCGTGCAATCCGACGGTGAAGAGGAGATCTGGAAGAACTCCTCCCCGGTGGACTTCGTCGGCGAAATGGAGTGGCTACGCGCGTCCGATGGGTGATCAGCTAGAGGGCTTCGACGTGCCTCGTCACTTCGCGTCTGATGGTGGTGTCTGATGAAGCTCCCAACGGTCCAATCCTCCGCCGAGGGAGGGGGGGACCTGGGCGACTCCGGCGAGGTATGCAAGAAGTGGTCTGGGGGTGAACTCGCGCTTATTGACCTGCAAAGGGAAGCTTATGCTCGGAGGAGGACTCTGGCATGGTTTATTTGATAAGCAGCAAAGGGAAGCGGGGTGGCTTGGCGAAGTGGGGTCCCAACGGAGGCGGCAGAAGGGACCTAGCTCGATCTTGGCTCGGATAGCCCAGATCGAGATGATCAGGCTGCGGAAGGGGGTGACGATGGGTCGATTGATGAATCCTCATTCATCACTCTTTATTCTTTTATTTTAGCTAAAAACCTTTGTAAAACACCATGTAGATACCTGTAAATAGAATAAATTAGCAAATAGCATGCATTGTGTAAATAATAATAATTAGCATGTTTTTGTGAAAAAATAAAAGAATAAAGAAATAAAGAAAAAGAGGGAAATATTTAGAATAAATATTGAGTGACCAGAACCCAAGGGAGAGCTCCACAAGGGCCTGACCGCAAAATAAAATAAGTAGAGAGAGATAGGGTGACTCAACATGGTGTAAATATCCCTCTATATGTAAATAATTTATTTTCTAAAAATAAAAATATATTTGTGCTTCTCATATTTTGTATATATTTATAAAAATAAAAACAAAATAGAATTGGTGAAAATACAAGAAAATAAAAATAAATAAAATTCTCTCTCATCAGTGTATATATACCATGTATATAGAATAAAAGACTAATTTATTTCACCCTTGTAAATACTTAATAAAAATCCAATAAAATCTTTTTATATTCCATATTTTATGATGTAAATAAACAAAATATAAAATTGGAATAAATATACATAAATAAAATAATAAAAATAAAATCAAAAAATACATAGGTATACATACCTGTATTATATAATAATTAAATGTAAATACATATTTTATTTTTCAAAAAAAATAAAAATCACTAAAAAACTTTGAAAATAAATAAACATTTTTCATTTTGTAAATATTTTCAAGAAAATTCATTTTTTATTTTATTATGAATTTCTAAATCATTTTCTAATGTTATTTTCTCATTGGTCCACGGGGGGAACGTTGACCCCCGGGCAACCGCCCCCCCCCCTCCCTGGACCACTTTGCGTGGATCTGCACTAAGGACCCGATTTCTCCCATTTTTCGCGATCTGATCTGCCAACCATTTCCCTAAAACCCGGGCCCCGATTAACCTTGATTCATCCCTGATCCACGCCCGGGGATCTTCCTAGGGATCCGTGCATCAGAATTCCATGTCCGACTCCATCTTTTTCGGATCCCTACCACTATATAGTCTCATCTTCTTCCTCCATTTGCCGCACCTTTGTCTCTCGTCTTCGACTCCCAGGACCTCCGCCGTGATCCTTGAGTGACAACGAGTGAGCTCGAGTGTCTGAGTGAGGATTTAGAGGTGTGCAGCCCAGGTCCGGCGACCAACGTCGTCGTGCTCCGTCGCCGGCGAAGCTCGAGCCTCTGGAGGCGACGCTCCATCGAGGCAATGTTCACCGGAGAACCAGCGTCTCCTCCCCAATCGACTTCGATCATCAGGTAGATCCCTTAGGCTTCATTTCGTCTTTTAGACTCGATCTTCACCTTCCAGCTCTGCCTGCTCCGCCCCAGTGGCCGGAGCCCCGCCAGTCCATCTTAGCCGTATAGATCGACCCCTCGACCCATCGCCACCTTCCCTACGTGATCTGATCACCTCGAGCTGGCCCATCTAAGCCTTGATCGAGTCGGGTTCCATCCATCACCTTCGTCGGAACCCCCCGTTGCCCATTCACGCCGCTTCTCCTTATCTTTTAGCCAATAACCTATGCCAGAGCGTCCCTCCGAGCAAGAGTTTCTTTTTGCAGGTCAATAAGCGCGAGAGACCCCCCTTGGTCGCGCTTTCATCCTTCGCCGGAGCTGCTCCAGGTCGCTCCTCCCTCGCCGGAGGATCCGACCGTTGGGGCCTTCATCGGAGTCCACCATCCGACGCAGAACGCCAGATTGAGCTGAACCCCCTTCTCTGATCTTCCATCGGACGCCGGGATCCCTCCCAGCTAGCCGGAGAAGCTCGCCCGGGAGGAGTTCTTCCAGACCCTTTCGCAGCCGTCGGATCGTCCTACTGTACAGTTCACATCTTAGCCGCACGTAGCATGCCACCGTCAGACCGTCAGATCCATGATCTGATGGCCACGTTCCCCCATGTTCGCCCTCGCGCCAGCACCGTTGGATCCTCCAGAGGGCTTCATCAGGACCGTGCACCCGCAGCCATCCACCGCTCGACACATGGCGCTCACGCACCCGCACGCGCCTCGGCTGGGTAATTGCGCCCATACCCCTGCAGTTTTATTTAGTTTTTATTTAGTCTATGAAATAAAACTTGACACTTGGTTATTTTGCATATCTGGACCTCTAGTTTTGTGTATTTGCTATTTAGTCCCTATTTGTGTGAGACATGTGCTTCGGCACGTGATTGTATGGACATTTTGCATTATTGATCCTATGATTTTTGGATGTTACAGTTTGTATCTTTAGAAATAGGATTTACACTTTGGTCCATGTGATTGTGAACCACGTGCTCGGCACGTGATATAGTGGGCAAACTGCATATTTAGGGCTAGGGTTTTTTTGATTGTTTTGGAATGAAGTTTAAATTTTAAAAAATTACATTTATACCCCTGTGTGTGCTGTATTCGGACATGTGTTGAATTAATGTGAATTTTGCGCTGGTGTCCTTATAATTTCCAGCACTTGTTCTAGTTTAGCCCTAAAACTTCTTTTTATTGCATATAGGTCCCTGTGTGCTGTAGCCTTTGTGGTGGTTGAATAAAATATCAAATTAAATCCAAATCCAATGAAATTTGGATACGTGGCTCCTGCCACTGTGTAAAAATTTCACTCAATTTTTGAGACATTTTTGTTGCTTTTTATATTTTTAAAAAATCAAAAACCGTCATTTTTGCTGCTGTCTGAAATAGAAAATCAACTAAAAATATAAAAAGATCTCTAAAAATTACAAAAAAAATTAGGAATTGTTTGTTTGGTTATCTTTGAGTTTCTCTCCCATTTTTGTATCATTTGGATTTATAAAACCCATAAAAATTAAAAAACCCTAAAATCTTATAAAATTATTAAAAATTCTAGAAAAATCAAAAAATGTAATTCTGGTTTCTTTAGTTTAATTTTTATTTTTTACTTTTCATAAAAATTACCCTCAGACTTTTATAGGCTATTTAGTTGTTTTTAATTAGTCTTTCAAATCTGATTACACATTACTTCATTATTTTTGTTCTTTTTTATTTTTAAAAAATCAACTAAAAAATTAGAAAATTTAAAAAAAATCACCAAAAACACTTAAAAATATAAAAAACACAAAAATAATTTTATTTGAATTTTCTAGCTTTTTTTATGGTGTTTTATAAATAGTTGTTTGAGTGCTTTTCCTTTGTTTTTATATTTTCTTTCTTATTAAAAATACAAAAAAAAATTCAAAAATATAAAATACCACCAAAACACATTTCTTTTTATTTTATTCTATTTTAGACTACTTCGTAGGCCGTCTCGGCCAAACCGTGCTCCTTGTGTCCGACCCTGGTCGCTATACCAGGTTAAATAAATAGCGAGGACCGCTTTCGATTTTATCGATTTATTCTCTTATTTTGGTGGTTCCTGATTTTCTTGATTGACCGAGTCTCGAGATCCGGGTCGCAACGGCCCTCGATTGATTTTATATCCTTACCCGGATTTGTGAGAGGGTTTTTCGGTCCATCATTGGTGCGCCTATCTATATGGATAATATGAGGTGACGGAGCTCCGGCCACTGGGACAGAGCCGGCGGAGCGAGATGCGAATGATCGAAGCTACTCAAAGGTCTAGAAGCTAATAGAAGTACCTGATGGTCTGAGTCGTCTGGGGTGGAGGTCAGCTACCTCCTGGAATCCTTGCCTCGATGGAGCGACACTCTAGAGGCTCGAGCTCGTCGGTGGCGGAGCGCGACGACGTGGGTTGCCGGACCTGGGGCTAGGGCGTCTCCTTCCTCGCTGCAACACCCCCTCGGGCTTGCTGTCACTCAAGGCAAGAGAGTGGAGGTCCTGGGAGTCGAAGATGGTGGTTGAAGGTGCGGAGGAAGGCGGTTGGAGCTGAGGTTATATACTGGTGTAGGTCCGATAAGATGGGAATGAAACGCGTGGATCGATGCATGGAGCCCTAACAAGAAGGTCAGGCGTGAATCTCGGATCAATGAGCGACAATCGGAGCCTGGGGTTTTAGTAAATGGAGGTCAGACTAATCCAGGAAAATTACGCGAAGTCGGGTCGAAACGAGGTCCGCGAGAAGTTGTCCAGGGGGGGGCAGTTGATCAGGGGTCAACATCCCCGTGGACCAATCAGAACGCGTCATTTCGAAATTATTTGAAAATTGATTTAAAAATAGTAAATGATTTTATTTCAAAATATTCACAAAAAAATAAAAATGTTTATTATTTTTCAAAGTATTTTTTTTAGTGATTTTTATTTATTTTTTTGAAAAATAAATTATGTATATACATAATATTATATTATATACATGTATAAATATCTATGTATTTTCTATTTTTATTTTGTTATTTTATTTTTGTACAATTATCTCAATTTTATATTTTTTTTATTTACAACATAAAATGTGGGATATAAAATAATTTTTATTTGATTTTTATTATTTATTTACAAGGATAAAAATAAATAGACATATTTTTTCTATATACATGGTATATATACAATGAAGAGAGAGAATTTATTTATTTTTTGTATTTATTTAATTTTTTGATTTTTATTTTATTTTTATAAATATATACAAAATATGATGAACACATTTTTATTTTTATTTTAAGAAAATAAAATATATACATAAGAGGGGGGTTTTGTACAAGGTTGAGTTGCCCTATCTCTCTCTGCTTATTTTATTTGGTGATCAAGCCCAATAAAATATATACATAAGAGGGGGGTTCAGGTCACTCAATATTTATTCTAAAAATTTCCCTCTTTTTCTTTATTTCTTTGTTCTTTTATTTTTGCACAAAAACATGCGAATTATTGATATTTACACAAGCATGCCTATTTGGTAAATTATTGTATTTACAGGTATCTACATGATGTTTTGCAAAGATTAATAGCTAAAATAAAAGAATAAAGAGTGATGAATGTGGATTCATCATCTACCCATCTCTTTACTCGGTAGCAAACACATGCTTGATTGTTTATCTGGGTATTATCATCATCCACTCTGTTGAGTTCGTTATTGTTCTTCTACCGAGACGACAACAACAGTACGGTATTCGCATTACAGATGTCGTCCTGAACCTTGATACGTCATTATCCTAGCATTTGCGCCCAGCTAGGGGCGTAAACTCTAGCGCTTGTTGAGAGGCACCTCAACATTACTCACATATGTATAGATCCATATGTCCATATCATACATTCTTCCTGTCTTACACCACATCTCCATCTCACGATCATTTCGTACTTAGGGTGTACTTTACCCTAAGTATAGGGGGTGTCAGACTTGTGATTATTCGTTTGATTCTTTTTACCTCTGTTTTGCTGCCTAAACTTAGGGATATTTTACCCTAAGTATAGGGGAGGTAGACTCTGTACATTCCACTCCTCGGTTTTCCCCTTGTGTATAGTCTTCTATACTTAGGATTAATTGATCCTAAGTATAGGGGGATCACCGATCTCTATTGATTATATTCTTTTATTCGTCATTATAGCATAGCATTCTTTCCACTTTCCAATACTTAGCACGAGTTATGTCTTCCTTTGCAGCTCTTCGATCACTATGAGGACATAGTTCGAGCTTAGTATAGGGGATGTCATATATATTGTATATATACTTTAGCCATAACTCGTACTTTCATATTTTTAATATGGCTAAAATATTGTGTAAATACTTGTAAAAAACTAAAAAAAACAAACTAATAAAAAAGATGCAGATATTTCCTCATAATTCTTTTTGTATATACTGATTAATAAATCAGGTTAACATATTTTGAAAAATATTTTGAAAGTAGTTTGAAATTTTATTTGAAAACTATTTGAAAAGAATGTTCGAAAAATATTTTCAACCTTTGTAAAAGTATTGTGGTTTGTAAAAACTTTTCTCTTTGTGTGAAATAAAATTATTTTGTAAAAACTATTTGCAAATATTTTGAAAAATGGTTGAAAAATTATTTGAAAACCTAAATATATACTATTTGAAAATTGGTTGCAAAATAGTTTTCAAATATGTGTAAATGTTTGTAAAATTATTTGGAAAAATTATTTTGGACTATAGTTTTCGAAATTATTTGTAAAACTATTTGCAAATAAATTTGAGGAATATATGCATCGCAAAAAAAATCAAACTGTATATACCTGTATAAATTACTCAAGTCGTAAATCCTTTCATCCTATTCTTGTAAATAATTGCATTACTCCTGTGTAAATATGTATCTCATCCAAAAAAAATTGTGTAAATACTTGTATATATTACTAACTATTTGCATTAAAAAAACTTTGCGCATGTGCATCATCATTTTTCAAAAATCCATAAAAATTTCAAAATTTTGAAAATAATTTCACAAAAAGATTTTTGTTTTGTTTTCCTTACATGTACATGTTTTTGGCATTTGCATGAGCATTTTTCAGGATGATCTTGACAGATAAACTAAGTCTGGAATAAATTTGAAGAATGGAGCTTAGTGATAAATCTGTGATTCATCACTTCAAAAGTCAAAAATAGAGCCTTGTTCCCGAGAAAATAGAGGCATATTTCCCCTTATATCGCATAAATAGCATTCGTGCATATATTCATAACTCATACATTTTAGCAGCTCATTTGCATTTAAATAAGAAGCCAAAAATCCCTTGTAAAATACCTATTCACCAAAATAACCTCTTCTCTATAATATATACTCCTTAACTAACAACATAGGGAAGAATGCCTAAAATCACCCTTGTAAAATAACCAATATAGCCTGAGAACCCTTGTACACTAAAATACACATAAAGCCCTCAGACAAACTCTGAATTAGGTCTACTTACTCTTAGAATACTACATATTAAAAGATCTTTAAAATGAGACTAATTTCATTGAATTTGGAGCTTGTATGAGAAAGTTGGGTTTTTGGGCCACTTTGTATACTACATATGTATATCTAGGTATACTTGTATTTATGTATCATATTTGACCTCATCTCCGTCTTTGGTCAACATGAAACTTGTAGATCTCATCGAGATCTACAACTTTCATGTTTTGAGTTTTTCCAAATTCGGCTCCCTCTTCTCTCTACACGTGTATCTTACTTCAGCCACTCACAGCAGGCCACGTGGCGCCCTCTGGTTGCGCCACGCGGCCCGCTTCCCCTCGCCTCACCCGCCTGCGTCCTCAGCCGTTGGATCTCTCTTCAGATCCAACAGCCCAGCCGTTTCCACGCACGCCCCTTGCCTGGACCATCCGATCATCTCCTGCATTGATCTACACCGCTCGTTCGCGCCTTCACCAGAGCCCTCCACGTGGCAGCATCTACGCCGCTTGATCAGACCCCTGATCTCTCCATCGCAGCCGCTCCTCTCCCAGCGAGTCTCGTCCTTTCGATCATCTCCATCTCTTCATCTAAACCGTCCGCTTGCGCTTCGCCCTCAGCTCGCCACGTGGCTACACCACAGGCCATCATCTCCGCGCCCCAGATCTAATCCTACCCGACCAGCTTCCCCTTGATCCCCACCGTTGGATCACAAGATCCAACGGTGGAGACCTCGTCTCCTACCTCCAGGCGCCCCTCTCCCCCACGTCCCTTGCCTTGCGGGAGGGGCGCCCCCTTCCTATTCTTGGACGCACGTCAGCCATCCTCTCCGACCGCAAACACCCCCACGACGTCACCCACTCGTCCCTCATCCTCGCCGTCTACCTCACACTCCACCACTCCCACCAGAGTCGCCCCACGTCGACCGCCAACTTCGCCTCGTCACCAGCCAACCCACCACCTTTACCTTATAAATACGCCACCACCGGCAACGTTCAGCCTCATCCGCCACTCCAGAGAGGTGCCTCGAGCTCAGATCGATCCGTTGGTGACAGCAATTGGGTGTGTCTTCGAGCAAAGACAAGGTTCTTCTCCGGCAAGATCCACGGCAAGCTCTGCCGTGTCGCAGCCTCCCTCCGCGAAGCTGCGCGAGCTCGGGACCCTACCGATCCCTCGAGCGAAGACCTGGAGCTCAAATCTGAGCTCCATTCCCCAGGTAGCCCCCTCCATCCATCGTCCGATCTTTCTCTTATTTTTCTCCGATTTCTCCGACTTTATTCGCCGCCACCGGCCACCTTCTCGCTCCCAATCCACCTCGACGAGCTTCGCGTCGAAGCTCCCATCCTCGCTGACCCATCTACACACCCCGACGACGCTTCTCGCACTTTTCCGACCAACAGCTCCGCCATTTGGTCGGAGCTCATCTCCAGCGCACCTCCTTCACACCGTAGGCCTCGCCGACCATCTATATCTCTCCACGAGCACTTGCACGCCTCGGCTATCTCTTCTAACCCCATGCAGGTACTTGGCTTCTCACTGAATGGAAGCTCACCGGAGCTCCCTTCGAGCTTCACCGGCAGCGTGACCCAGACCTCCTCGCTCACTCCTGAGGGCACAGTAGGCTTCGTCGACCATCAGCGCGTCTTCTGGAGCACCTCCGACTCGCCATCGACCTCCACCGACGAAGGGAAGTACGGGCAGAGCTACAGCCCGTGAACCGCAAAATCGGCCCTTTAAGAGTGCGGAATTAGCACCTCAACATGTCGAAGCAGTCGGGCCGATTTTGGTCATCAAAAGATCAACTCATTTAAAGATATGCAATAATAAATCAAAATGAGATGATCGTAATTTATTTTACTTGGCAAGATACCAAGGTCGAACTCAGGGACACGAGCCTCTCTCGTATTAACCGGATTCAAGTCTATTTAATTAAGTGTTGAATTAAAGGCATATAGGTCAAATTATGAAAAGACACAACAAGACAATGCATTAAAATAAACATGCATTTTTTATCAATTTTTATCATGCAAATAAATGATCATGCAAAGCGAATGATATGCCCCAAAATCATAGTCACTTGAGCCATAGAAAAAAAATGCGAGTTAAACTGAGTTGGCATTAAGAAGCATTCCACATTTAATAGGCAAATAAGCATGTCAAATAAAGCATTCAGGACACTTAGATAATAGAATAATACACTACTGATCTTAGTGTCAAATCTAAAATTTAAGCATGCCATAATGAAGAGGATGAGAAGAGCTTCAAAATGAAACTGAAATCAACTCGATTGGAGCTATGTAGCTCAAGATATGCACGAAAGAAAGCAGGGGCATAAATGCAATAAAAACAAACAAAGATAACTACACCTGATAGGGACTAAAATGTAAATATGAAAATTACGAGGCCTTCCCTGTAAAATACCCACACGCACAGGGGTATTTTTGCAATTATTAAAACCCGCGAGGGCATAATTGCAAATTACCCAAGTGCACGTGGAAAGCAGGTGCTCCAGGGACCTATCTGCAAATTGGAGAAGACGGCGGGGTGTCTCTGCAAATTGCCCAGAAGGCACGCGCCATGCACGCGCCTTCCAGGCTCGGAAGTCGGCTCGGGTTCGGCAGAGGCTCGGATGAAGCTTCGGCTGGCTCGGGCGTAGGCTTGGGCGCTAGGCTCGGTGAAGCTCTGGCCTTGCCACGCGGCCGACTGTCGGCCCTTGGATCGTGATTATCCAAGGGCTGCTGGTAACGGTGCCTCGGGGCGACGTGGATGCTCGAAGGCCGTTGGATCATCGATCATCCAACGGCCTCTGGAGGAGGATCTGAATGACAACGTGGCTGCATAGTGGCCGTTGGATGAACTCCGGGGCGGAGCATCCAACGGTCACTGCTCCTCCTTCTTCGGCCGAAGGCGGGCGGCGCGACCGAGTCTCCGGCGACTGTGAGTCTCCTCCGCCGCTCATTCTCCGTCGACATGGACCTCCCCGAAGCTCCCTAAGCGGTTGTCGGTGAAGCGGGGAGCTCGGGGAAGATGTCGGGCTTCATGGCCTAGGCTGACGCAGCTCTGAAGTCGAAGGAGGACGTGACGAATTTGGCGTCGGCGAACGTCCGGCCATTGAAGGCCCTTGCTGACTTGCAGAGTTAGTACATAGCCGAAGCAAGAGTGGGTCGCGTGTGTGAATGGAACGGGAGCTCAGTGAGGTGAAGAGAGTGGTGAGCTCGAAGCTCCTCCCGCCGTGAGGGCGGAGGAGGTGGATCGAAGGTGGCTGAAGATATGAAGAAGGGAAGAGGTGAACGGAGCTATGCGCGGCGAAGGGGAAGTGTGGCGGAACTAAAGGGGTGATCATCGGAGCGGGAAAGGGGTTTAAGCGACCTAGAAAACCTAAGGAAATTAAGAAAAAATGCAGAGAAAGGAGAAGAAGCTTACCGGCGATTTGGGGCGGAGCGAAGCTTGGGGGCGAGCTCGAGATTGAGCTCTGGTCGTCGCTGGACGTCGTCAGCTAATCGACGCAGCTCAGACGGTCGCCAGGAGACGCCGCGACATCGCCATGGTCGGCGATGGATCTCACCGGGGGCGACGGTCGTCGTCGCTCGATCCGGCCACCTCCCCCTGTCACTGGGAGGTGGCGGAGGGCTGGGGCCGAGCCCCACGTAAAGGTGGATGCCGGCGATTGGGCGTGGGACCGGTGTATTTGAAGGGGAAGCTCGGCGGAAATGGTGGTGGGCGACGTGGGTTTGAGGGCAGCTGTGAGGCGACTGGAAGGGAGTCGTGGGTAGTGGAGTAGTGCGCGAGGGAGCTGGTTGAGTGGCGAAGACCGTGGGATGGTTGGAGAGTCGAGATGATGGTCGTTGTGGGTGGAATAATAGGAAGGGGGCGAGGTCTGTGCGAGATAGATCGTGGGAGAGAGAGGGTCTCGGAGGTTGACTATGACCTCCGACCGTTGGATCTGGAGATCCAACGGTGGAGATCTAAGCGTGAGAGAGTGGTCGTGATTGAGTCTGGGGCGGTACGATTAGTGGCGGATGGAAGCGCCGCGTGTCAAGCTAGGGTGTGCGCGCCGGCGGACGGTGATGATGATGAGCGGGAGATGATCGAACGGCAGAGGGAATAAGTGGGTCGTAGAAAGGATTGAACCGTTGGATCAGGAGAAGATCCAACGGTCCCAGAAGAGGGCGGATGATACAAGGGAGGCGGGGCCACGTGGCACCCCCAGAAGGAGCCACGTGGCCCAATCAGAGTATTCAGCAGGTATTTTTGATTTTTGAGGCATATATGGGCCGAATTTGAGAAAACTCAAAACATGAAAGTTGTAGATCTTGACGAGATCTACAAGTTTTTTGCTGACCAAAACTGGAAAAGAGATCAAACAAGGACCCGAAATATTTTTGAGGGTATTTTTGAGTCTAAAAATACCACTGATTTTTGTTTTGCCATTTTTTTTGTGATTTTTAATTTATTTAGGACTCTGTTAATTATAAGACATTAACAGGGATTTATTGACAAACTTTAAGCAAAGGGGGTTAATTATAGGAAATAAAGATGATGAAACTGAGGTTCATCACCCCCTTATACTTAAACTATGCTCGTCCTCGAGCATCAAAAAGAATGACCAAGTGGATTAACCCCCTTGTGCATGTGAATACCGGATCCAATCTGATCAAGTCGACTCGACTTTAGAGATCCAAAATTCTAGAGTTCAACCCAGCCTTAATCAAGAGGCTTCCAATTCCTCTACTTCTCTAGACTCTCTCTGATGTACATATAAACTAAAGGATATGAAGTTTAGTGTTGACTGCAGTTCTGAGAGTAGAGTCAAATCGTCACCCAAAAATCTTGGTCCGAGAAAGTCTCCTAAGGACTCAATCCTCAACACTAGGGAATCAATCAAATCTTGCATTCAGTCCATCGTCTCTTTAGTTTGTCAGACTTAGAGAATGTAGATGGCAGGCCAGAAATGGAGGGCATGGGATTGTGTCAATTCTTCTCTCCCTCTCATTGGAACAAGGATTCTCTCTAGTGCCTTTTTACGCAACACATTTTTTTGGTGTTGATCAGTGCGTCCGTCAAGAGAAGTTGGAGTCGTCTGCACTTGTTTTCCTGGGAGTACACCGGGGGTGTGTCTCTTTTGAGTACCTATCGTACCTTCGACACCCAGACTTGTAGCATTTACGATGCAGAGCCCTTTTTTTGGTGCTAGCCCGACTCCTGGTCCTAATAGTGGTGGTCCAAGTGGACACTTTGAAAAGTTTGGGAGCGCTCGCCTTTGGTGGAAGCTCTTTGATATTTGACTTGGTGGAATGAGAGCTTTTCTTTGAATTTCATTGACTTGTATAATTTGTGGCTAGCTCCACTGCTTTTACCAAGAGTTGGCGCACACTGATCAACATTTTTTATTTATTTTTCACACCTAGGCACTTAGGTCAATATCAAGAGATTAGTATAAGAACCAAGTTCTCATACTGGCTAATATTGCTGACACTCAAGTTTCCTGAAGCCTCCAAAGATTTTATCCCATCCTCGAGCATCATTAGATCAAATCCAGACTCGACTTCCTCATCCCAATCCCTCAGGTGAAAAATCAACTCATCTCATCAAAAACCGCAGTCGTGCATGTGATGTGCTGATCATATTCTTTTGTCTGAGACTAAGCATGGAATATAGCATGCAAATCTAGAAACTTAGGGGAATGTGGATGATTAAGTCTAGGACCCTGATGGCTAAGGTTGGTTAACCTAAAAATCTCAAAGACCTCAAAAAGTTAAGTCTCCTTGACCAATTCAGATCCTGGGTGAAAGTGTAAGTGTAGAGGATCAATCCAACTTCTTCATTCAAAAACAAGACACACACATTTTTTTTTGTTATTATTTTTTTAACTTCAAGACATATTAGAACTTCCTAAGCTCAATTGAGCATCCACAATTCAGCCAGTATGGATGTAAGTACAGGCCGAAGCCCGTTGCTTGAGGACGGAGCCTTGCGCGATGTCCTCTAAACCATCCAATCTGCTAAGGGCGAACCCTCACTGAACGCGGCTTTCTTAATTGGGCTTAGTAGTCACTAATAGCTCCTAAAAGTTTTTAGGGGTTTTCTGATTTTTATGGATTTTAATTAGAGAGTTAAAACACAAGTTAGACTCAACTTTCCTTGAAAAGAGAAGGCAATTTTTCAAAACCATGTCACACAAAATAAAAAGTTTTCAAAACATTTTCAAAAATCATTTTCGAAAATATTTTTATAAAAAATAGCGTAACATAATATCGAAAAGCCGCGAAATCATTTGAGTTCTCTTAGTCCAACGATTTTTACCTTAGCCAAAAAGTTTTAAATTTTTCAGATTATAGCTAAAGTAAATATACGATATATACGGTATACCCCCCTATACTTAAACTTTGCTATGTCCTCATAGCACTAGATGTTACAAGTACATAGGTCCATTTAAATATAGAAGAATATACGGGAGCTAAGAGGGGCTCCCCCCTATACTTAGGTTAGAATTAACCTAAGTATAAAGGCAAGAAAAGAGGAGTAGAGAATCACGGGGACTTGGGTCCCCCCTATACTTAGGTTGAGATTAGCCTAAGTATAAAGATGAAGATTGATGTTGGAAGGAACCCAAGGTGAACGAAGAAGAGGAATGAATTTACAAGTGAGTGGTTGAATCTTAGGAGATGAAATGGAGTGACTAAGGTTCTAGGGTGTGTGTCGCAACAAAGGCTCAATTCAAGCAAGCAAACCCTTAGTTTCACCAACTCACACATGAAACCAACCAAGGTTGGTTGATTATCTTGTCGGTTTTATTGGTGATAAAACGTTAGATAATTACGCAAAGAAAATGTGAATTGAAAAACAAGGCGTATGCGCGGGTGTTGCTCTCCCAAAACCGAATTTTACTCCATTTTTGGTTGACTTGCAATTAACAGTCCCAATTTTATTTTGAATTATCACTGAATTAAGGCTAGCACATAAATCAGAAAATCATCGTCTATCGTTCATTCCATTTTCCATTAATCCTAGGTGATCGAGCTAGGAAATGAAAGCCGAGAAAAACATGTATTCGATGAAAAAAACGCGATCTAGGCTAAACGATAAATCATGCAGTGATTTGACGATAAATCCGCGAAAAAACTGGGGCCGTTTTGAAAATCAAATCCAACATGTATGCAAGTCAAAAAAGCCACACCTAATCATGCATCTATTAGCGGTGATTAATCTTCATTAATTTTAGCTAAGTGATGCGAGATTATGTGCGTATAGAAATTAGTGTGTCCTACCTACGATCAAGCACGTAAAAATATGGAAAAATTAAAAAGAGCTCGGAGAGCCGCGTGCCTATCCTAGGTCGACACTCAAGTGGGGACGATCCCCACACAACCACGATCGTTCGATTACAATCGCGAGTCTTCGATCGAAGACCGCTGTAAAAGATGAATTATTAAAAATAGAATGCAACAAAAATGCGAGACATTTTTTTTTCTCTTTTCTTCCTCCTTTGCTCCAAGCATGCTCCTGCGGCTCCTCGCAGCGGGAACGTCCTGCTCCTCGCCTCCTTGATCCATTAAGGGCCCTGCCACAGAAACAATAGTTAGATATCAAATAAGGAAGAAAAAAATTTATATGCAAAATATATGATCGTTTGACCTATAAAAAGAAACACTAAATTAAACACACAAAAATCCAAAAAATAAAAGAAATGAGCCGTGTCCCCGACAACGGCGCATTTGTTGACAACGCTCAAGTACCCTTAGTTAATTCAGGCAGATTAATGTCCAAATTACTTAATGTGATTCGTTGTAGTCGGATACGAGGGGTTAATCAAAAACCACTTAACGAATAATGTGAAGTTAATTTTAAGCGGCAATTTTTTTACTTGGTGGAAGTCCAAGGTCGATCTCAGGGAGGCATCTGTCTCCTTAGATGAATTTAAGCAATTGTTCAAGTGTTGATTTTCGAGGAGTAATTTTTTTTGGTCTTTTTAATTTTTGTGCAGACTTATGCAAACAATGCAGTCCAATTTAATGTTCAATTTAATTATGGTATTAAATGAAGTCCAAAAATCATGAAAATTGGCCAGATGGTTAATTATGATGAAAATAACCTACACTAATTTTTTTGGAATTTTTCGACACTAAATGAATTTACTTTGAATTAAATAAACAGACAGGGTGATTTTCAGTATTTAATTTTTATAAATATCAAACCACAATTTTCAAGAACTAAAATTATCCTAGGTGGCTCTAATGATAAGGGACCTAGGAAATTAACAGAATTTAATTTCACTGTGAAATGAATTAATTAAAATTAATCTAAGAAAATCACTTATCAATTTATTTAGGCCTCAATATGCGTGCAAATGCTATGAAATTTTTATGGTATGTTAAAAATGATGTCCTTAAGCTACTGTGAATTTTTGATAATTTTTAAAGCACAGAGAATTAATTAAAAATCAGAAGGTGTCACTGGGCAAAATATGTCAACAATTCACCAATTAATTCATTAATAATTCAAAGGAGATTACAAAATAAGACACGTGTACCAATAGACAGAGGACAAAATTTCCAACAAAATGCAATTTTTAGAATTTCAAAATGACGAAAAATGCACTCTAGGGATGCGTGCAAACACAGGGGTATAAATGCAATACAGGAAATTAAAATTTTAATAAACAAACATGCAGACAGGGACTAAAATGCAATTACCTATAATGTGGGGGACTCTTATGCAAATTCTCCACGGTGCACGTGCTCCTCACATGGATCTGCTTCACAAGACCTTCTTGCAATTTTGAAAAGCTCCAGGGGCCTCAGTGCAATTTACCCAGGCCGCACGTGCTCCTCACGTGGGCGACCTAGGCTCGGAGGGCTGCGGCGGTTCGGAACGAGGTTCGGGGGCTCAGGAGGTCCGGAGTGAGGCTCGTGTAGCCTCGGATCGCCCGAGCCTAGGCTTGGAGGCAGAGGCTCGGACTCGTCGACGTGGCGGCCTGCGGGCCTTTGGATCAAGGTCGATCCAAAGGTTGGCGATGAAGACGTGTGGCGGACGTGGAGACCGTTCAGATCTGGGGGGCGATCAATGGTTGAGGACGGCCGCGGTGAGGGGACGCGTGGCGACGTGAGGACTGTTCGATCGGGTGATCGAACGGCAGCTGCTCGTCCTCCCCGACGATCCTCCGCCGCCTGTGGAGGAGAAGGCGGGGCTCCGGCGATCGGGCTGTAGCTCCGCCCGTCCTTCTCGTCGTGGGAGGTCGATGGCGAGTCGGAGGTGCTCCAGAAGACGCGCTGATGGTCGACGAAGCCTACTGTGCCCTCAGGAGTGAGCGAGGAGGTCTGGGTCACGCTGCCGGTGAAGCTCGAAGGGGCTCCGGCGAGCTTCCGTTCAGTGAGAAGCCAAGTACCTGCAGGGGATTTAGAAGAGATAGCCGAGGCGTGCAAGTGCTCGTGGAGAGATATAGATGGTCGGCGAGGCCTACGGTGTGAAGGAGGTGCGCTGGAGATGAGCTCCGACCAAATGGCGGAGCTGTTGGTCGGAAAAGTGCGAGAAGCATCGTCGGGGTGTGTAGATGGGTCAGCGAGGATGGGAGCTTCGACGCGAAGCTCGTCGAGGTGGATTGGGAGCGAGAAGGTGGCCGGTGGCGGCGAATAAAGTCGGAGAAATCGGAGAAAAATAAGAGAAAGATCGGACGATGGATGGAGGGGGCTACCTGGGGAATGGAGCTCAGATTTGAGCTCCAGGTCTTCGCTCGAGGGATCGGTAGGGTCCCGAGCTCGCACAGGTTCACGGAGGGAGGCTGCGACACGGCATAGGCTTGCCATGGATCTCGCCAGAGAAGAACCTTGTCTTCGCTCGAAGACACACCCAATTGATGTCACCAACGTGATCGATCTGAGCTCGAGGCACCTCTCTGGAGTGGCGGATGAGGCTGAACGTTGCCGGTGGTGGCGTATTTATAAGGTGAAGGTGGTGGGTTGGCTGGTGACGAGGCGAAGTTGGCGGTCGACGTGGGGCGACTCTGGTGGGAGTGGTGGAGTGTGAGGTAGACGGCGAGGATGAGGGACGAGTGGGTGACGTCGTGGGGGTGTTTGCGGTCGGAGAGGATGGCTGACGTGCGGCCAAGAATAGGAAGGGGGCGCCCCTCCCGCAAGGCAAGGGACGCGGGGGAGAGGGGCGCCTGGAGGTAGGAGACGAGGTCTCCACCGTTGGATCTTGTGATCCAACGGTGGGGATCAAGGGGAAGCTGGTCGGGTAGGATTAGATCTGGGGCGCGGAGATGATGGCCTGAGGTGTAGCCACATGGCGAGCTGAGGGAGGAAGCGCAAGCGGACGGTTTAGATGAAGAGATGGAGATGATCGAAAGGACGAGACTCGCTGGGAGAGGAGCGGCTGTGATGGAGAGATCAGGGGTCTGATCAAGCGGCGTAGATGCTGCCACGTGGAGGGCTCTGGTGAAGGCGCGAACGAGCGGTGTAGATCAATGCAGGAGATGATCGGATGGTCCAGGCAAGGGGCGTGCGTGGAAACGGCTGGGCCGTTGGATCTGAAGAGAGATCCAAACGGCTGAGGACGCAGGCGGGTGAGGCGAGGGGAAGAGGGCCGCGTGGCGCAACCAGAGGGCGCCACGTGGCCTGCTGTGAGTGGCTGAAGTAAGATACACGTGTAGAGAGAAGAGGGAGCCGAATTTGGAAAAACTCAAAACATGAAAGTTGTACATCTCGATGAGATCTACAAGTTTCATGTTGACCAAAGACGGAGATGAGGTCAAATATGATACATAAATACAAGTATACCTAGATATACATATGTAGTATACAAAGTGGGCCCAAAAACCCAACTTTCTCATACAAGCTCCAAATTCAATGAAATTAGTCTCATTTTAAAGGTCTTTTAATATGTAGTATTCTAAGAGTAAGTAGACCTAATTCGGAGTTTATCTGAGGGCTTTATGTGTATTTTAGTATACAAGGGTTCTCAGGCTATATTGGTTATTTTACAAGGGTGATTTTAGGCATTCTTCCCTATGTTATCAGTTAAGGAGTTATATATTATAGAGAAGAGGTTATTTTGGTGAATAGGTATTTTACAAGGGATTTTTGGCTTCTTATTTAAATGCAAATGAGCTGCTAAAATGTATGAGTTATGAATATATGCATGAATGCTATTTATGCGATATAAGGGGAAACATGCCTCTATTTTCTCGGGAAAAGGCTCTATTTTTTGACTTTTGAAGTGATTAAGCTCCATTCTTCAAATTTATTCCAGACTTAGTTTATCTGTCAACATTGCTCATGCAAATGCCAAAAAACATGTACATGTAAGGAAAACAAAACAAAAATCTTTTTGTGAAATTATTTTCAAAATTTTGAAATTTTTATGGATTTTGAAAAATGATGATGCACATGCGCAAAGTTTTTTAATGCAAATAGTTAGTAATATATACAAGTATTTACACAATTGTTTTGGATGAGATACATATTTACACAGGAGTAATGCAATTATTTACAAGAATAGGATGAAAGGATTTACGACATGAGTAATTTATACAGGTATATACAGTTTGATTCTTTTTTTGCGATGCATATATTCCTCAAATTTATTTGCAAATAGTTTTACAAATAATTTCGAAAACTATAGTCCAAAATAATTTTTCAAACAATTTTACAAACATTTACACATATTTGAAAACTATTTGCAACCAATTTTCAAACAGTATATATTTAGGTTTCAAAATAATTTTTCAACCATTTTTCAAAACATTTGCAAATAGTTTTTACAAAATAATTTTATTTCACACAAAGAGAAAAGTTTTTACAAACCACAATACTTTTACAAAGGTTGAAAATTATTTTTCGAACATTCTTTTCAAATAGTTTTCAAATAAAATTTCAAACTACTTTCAAAATATTTTTCAAAATATGTTAACCTGATTTATTAATCAGTATATACAAAAAGAATTATGAGGAAAATATCTGCATCTTTTTTATTAGTTTGTTTTTTTAGTTTTTTACAAGTATTTACACAATATTTTAGCCATATTAAAATATGAAAGTACGAGTTATGGCTAAAGTATATATACAATATATATGACATCCCCTATACTAAGCTCGAACTATGTCCTCATAGTGATCGAAGAGCTGCAAAGGAAGACATAACTCGTGCTAAGTATTGGAAAGTGGAAAGAATGCTATGCTATAATGACGAATAAAAGAAATATAATCATAGAAGATCGGTGATCCCCCTATACTTAGGATCAATTAATCCTAAGTATAGAAGACTATACACAAGGGGAAAACCGAGGAGTGGAATGTACAGAGTCTACCTCCCCTATACTTAGGGTAAAATATCCCTAAGTTTAGGCAGCAAAACAGAGGTAAAAAGAATCAAACGAATAATCACAAGTCTGACACCCCCTATACTTAGGGTAAAGTACACCCTAAGTACGAAATGATCGTGAGATGGAGATGTGGTGTAAGACAGGAAGAATGTATGATATGGACATATGGATCTATACATATGTGAGTAATGTTGAGGTGCCTCTCAACAAGCGCTAGAGTTTACGCCCCTAGCTGGGCGCAAATGCTAGGATAATGACGTATCAAGGTTCAGGACGACATCTGTAATGCGAATACCGTACTGTTGTTGTCGTCTCGGTAGAAGAACAATAACGAACTCAACGAGTGGATGATGATAATACCCAGATAAACAATCAAGCATGTGTTTGCTACCGAGTAAAGAGATGGGTAGATGATGAATCCACATTCATCACTCTTTATTCTTTTATTTTAGCTATTAATCTTTGCAAAACATCATGTAGATACCAGTAAATACAATAATTTACCAAATAGGCATGCTTGTGTAAATATCAATAATTCGCATGTTTTTGTGCAAAAATAAAAGAACAAAGAAATAAAAAAAAGAGGGAAATTTTTAGAATAAATATTGAGTGACCTGAACCCCCTCTTATGTATATATTTTATTGGGCTTGATCACCAAATAAAATAAGCAGAGAGAGATAGGGCAACTCAACCTTGTACAAAACCCCCTCTTATGTATATATTTTATTTTCTTAAAAATAAAAATAAAAATGTGTTCATCATATTTGTATTATTTATAAAAATAAAATAAAAATCAAAAAATTAAATAAATACAAAAATAAATAAATTCTCTCTCTTCATTGTATATATACCATGTATATAGAAAAAATATGTCTATTTATTTTATCCTTGTAAATAAATAATAAAAATCAAATAAAAATTATTTTATATCCCCATATTTTATGTTGTAAATAAATAAAATATAAAATTGAGATAATTGTACAAAAATAAAATAACAAAATAAAAATAGAAAATACATATGTATTTATACATGTATATAATATAATATTATGTATATACATAATTTATTTTTCAAAAAAATAAATAAAAATCACTAAAAAAATACTTTGAAAAATAATAAACATTTTTATTTTTTGTGAATATTTTGAAATAAAATCATTTACTATTTTAAATCAATTTTCAAATAATTTCAGAATGACGCGTTCTGATTGGTCCACGGGGGATGTTGACCCCTGATCAACTGCCCCCCCCCTGGACAACTTCTCGCGGACCTCGTTTCGACCCTACTTCGCGTAATTTTCCTGGATTAGTCTGACCTCCATTTACTAAAACCCCAGGCTCCAATTGTCGCTCATTGATCCGAGATTCACGCCTGACCTTCTTGTTAGGGCTCCATGCATCGATCCACGCGTTTCATTCCCATCTTATCGGACCTACACCAGTATATAACCTCAGCTCCAGCCGCCTTCCTCCCGCCTTCAGCCACCATCTTCGACTCCCAGGACCTCCACTCTCTTGCCTTGAGTGACAGCAAGCCCGAGGGGGTGTTGCAGCGAGGAAGGAGACACCCTAGCCCCAGGTCCGGCAACCCACGTCGTCGCGCTCGCCACCGACGAGCTCGAGCCTCTAGAGTGTCGCTCCATCGAGGCAAGGATTCCAGGAGGTAGCTGACCTCCACCCCAGACGACTCAGACCATCAGGTACTTCCATTAGCTTCTAGACCTTTGAGTAGCTTCGATCATTCGCATCTCGCTCCGCCGGCTCTGCCCCAGTGGCCGGAGCTCCGTCACCTCATATATCCATATAGATAGGCGCACCAATGATGGACCGAAAAACCCTCTCACAAAATCCGGGTAAGGATAAAATCAATCGAGGGCCGTTGCGACCCGGATCTCGAGACTCGGTCAATCGAGGGGGTAGAGAAGAGAATGGACGGTAGCCAGTGTAGCTACTATCCGGGATGCCTAACCAGTGTAGCCAAGTCATCCAGCTGCATTTCTTTACTAGTATACATTCTCCGACAGGTATTTTATTTTTTTCCTTGAACTGTCTGATTTTTTGGAGTTTTTGCATTTTTTTTTCGAAAAGAGCAGCATGTACATCAGGAGTTTTTCCTCTTGAGCCAGTAGACTATCCCTCTTTTGAAGCATTATTGCAACCCACAGGCGTCCTGTCCTCAGATGTCAACACCACCAGACTAGGTTGAGATGCACTACCCTCCCTAGAGGAGGACGGATGTTTCCACCCGTGTGCTACTCCAAGCTAAAGGATTCTACCTCCTCACCACCTCATCAATGAAGAGCTACGTGCATAGTGCTTGTCCAAGTTAGGTCATTATCTAAAAGAATCATGCGTATGCATGCGTATGCACGAGATATTCTACTTAGACTAATCAAGATGACATGTGAACATAGACACGCGGACTCAAAGAATTAAGTCACTTGACCTGAGAAATCTTAACTCCAGTTCCTATAAGGTTCCTCTGAAATTAGGTGGATTAAGGTCAAATCAAGTCCATCCTCAATATCTACTCATAACTTGGTTCAGAACCCACTAGCTTTTCACTTTGCATGTGCAAGATATGCAGATGAGATGCAGATGACATGCTATGAATAAAATGCAAGACTTTTTTTTTTAAAAAATGCAAGATAATATGCAAGAGTAAATAAGAAGCCTTTTTGTTTTATTTTTCTGGTATACAATAAATTTTTTATTACAACAATTTTTAGTTGATACAATTTGTACATAGATCCTGTTTTACAACAAATTTTACAAAGGTATGTTTTACAAGAATTTTACAACTTTTTATACAAGTAATATACATATAGTACATCTTATACAAGTATACAAGATTTTAATTTTTTTTTACAAAAGGTTTGCAAGTATTATACAAGTATACAAAAAAATATTTTTTCAATTTTTACCCACCCATAATTATTGCAAAATATATACAAAAATACGCGAAAATACGCGAAAGTACGAGCTATGGGTAAAGTATATATGTAGTATATACACGCCCCCTATACTTAGCGTGTGCTATGTCCTCAGAGCACGAAAGCGACTAAAAAGACATGGCTCGGGCTAAGCGTAGGAGAGCTAAAATAACAAAAATGTATAGAAGTCGCTCCGCCCCCTATACTTAGGCTCTGGCAGCCTTAGTGTAGAAGAAGATCAAAAATGGGGCAGGCGAGGTTAAGAGGAGAAATGGAGGAGTATATACACAGCGGGCATCGGTCCCCCCTATACTTAGGCTCTGGTCAGCCTAAATATAGGACAGGAGGGAGTATGAGGACTGATGTGATCTGGAGGATGTACACTGCATAGTGAATAGACTCGGGTCACTCTCCCCCCTATACTTAGGATCTGGTTATCCTAAGTATAGTCATGAGATGATATGGAATCGGGGTGAGTGATTCGAATCACTGGGGAGGGAGGGAGAGAATGTATGTACAAGAAAGAGTTAGAATATACAAGGATTAAGAAGGTTTGTGACGAACCTTCTTGCGGACGCGAGGAGGTGGATAATATACATATGTGTCGCTGTCAGAATCGTCCTCAGATGAATAATAGTGAGGTGTAGGGATCGTCCAACGAGGGTCGACACACGGCTGCTTGCTTAGATAAGGCTTGAGAACAGCCGAACTGAGTTCACTCATATAAATCACCTTATCCGGACCAGATGAGGACTCCTCAGAAAATTCCTTCTCCGGTGTGTTGAAGGAAACTTTCTTAGTAGGTTTTCTAGAACCTGAATCATTGAGAGGGAGATGAGAGCGACGCGCCTTGAGAGGTTCGGAGGAACATCTCGAGGAATCAATTCTCGACTTCCTCTCATTAGAAAGCCGACTAGAAGAGGGAGCAACCGTGTTTTTAAGTGAAGTCAATTTTGTTTGGGTTGTTTCCTTAGAAGGTCCGGGTCGTGGTGTGGTGCTGACTATGGGTTCCTCATCAGACGAGTCACCATAAAGATTGTAATATTCCTGAAGGGTCAGCACATGTCTCGGGAAGGTTCTAGTTGTCTCAGTCGGCTTGGCATTATTGGGCTCTTGTGTCGGATCATCAAAATTGTCAAGGCAATCAACAAAGGTCGTGTCCGACTCAATGATAGCTTCTAATCGTGAGTCCTCCTTAGAAGCTGTCACGGCGGTGGTGCAAGCAGTTGATGAAGTGGATGTGTGGGGAGTCTCTGATCCAACGATCGTCCGGACAGTTGGTTTCTCAGGTGTAGCAGAGAGGTGGGACTCATCTACCTCTCGATGGTCATGACTGTCAGCGGATGTGCGGGTCACCTTAGAGTAAAGTTTATCAAAGAATGGATGAGATCGAAGCGCTCCCAATGCTGAAAAATCGATTTCCCGAGTCTCGCAATCTATAGTCGCCTTAGCCAAGGCTAAGAACGGCTTCCCGAGAATAATCGGAGACTGGGAAAACTCTCCTCGGTGCTCGATATCAATGATCGTGAAGTCCACCTGGAGTAGAGCACCTTGGAAAGTAACGATGACTGAAATGTTTCCTCTCGAACGTTTGATGGATCGATCAGCCAGCTGAACGATCTCTCTCGATTTTCTGATTAGCCTGAGTTTGAGCTTGTCAAACACAGAGGTCGGGAGGATATTTATCGGTGAGTCATCATCGATTCTTGCATGGGTAAAGATGGTGTCTTTGATTTCACATTCAACTCGGGGCAACCGCTTCACTCTGCGGCTCTTGGTCTTTCTCCCCATCACCAAGGAGGTGGCCATAGACACTGTGTCTTTCAGTCCTTGTCCTCTTATTACCCGACCTCTTGGGCATCAATTTACTTCTCACAAATCGTTTGAGGTCGGGAAAGTGATCTATGGCCTTTATTAAGGGAAGTTTGAAAATTAGTTCTTCATCGAGTGCTTCCCTTAGGGCAGGATCCAATTTTTTTAGGTCATTTTCATTTTCAATTTTTATGTGGTTTTTTGGTTTTTCAATTTTTTTGGTATTTTGGATAGATGAATGATCGGACTCTGGATTGGAGGGCAAGTGGTTAGTAGAAGAGGGAGATAGAATGGACTCCAGCTGTACAGACGGTGTGGGTTCCCTAATGTTTGCTTGGCTTTCAACCTCAAAATTACTCATATCCTTTTCCACTTTCATTCTCAAGCTGGCAGAAATTGAGTTCAATATTTCCATGACATTTCTCAGCTCATTACCGAATGATTCACTTTTTTCAATAAGTCTGGAAATGTCATCCTCCACAAAATTCCCATGACAATTCATGGGAGAGTTCTGCTCAATTGGAGGAGACTGCTGAGATGTTGAGGTCTCATACTCAACATACCTAGACTCTGGCATGTAATGCTGGGTCGAGTATGGGTCATCCGAATGGCAGATATTGGTCAGAGCCTCATATGATGGAGTTAATGAATGAGGGACTGGTAAGTCTAGCTCATTAGTCTACTCCTGTGAATGTATAGGCTCTCCGAATGAAGGCTGGTTAATGGAGGCTTGATCACTAAAGTCAATCAAGTCTAGAAAATCATGATATTCAGGCCCCTCAATTTGGGTTGTTTGATCTATCAAATGATGCCCTAAGGTCAAGTCGGGAGGTGTATATGTAAATTGTTGTATGGTCCCTACTTGAGGTGAGAATGAGGTAAACGGGGGCATATAATTCTGCCAATCATCTGTCTCATCCGTGGCTTGCTCTTCATTTGATTCTTTAATTCCTGCAAGCTCTCGAGAATAAGGACAGTCAGCCCAAGATGGAAGTGGATCCGGAATGTCAGAATATGGAGTAGGTGAGAAATGCGAAGAAGTGGAGAAGTCAGTCGGAGTTTTGACTTCAAGATCGGGTTGAGGAGGAACCGGCCACGGGTAAGGGTCTCCCGTGGATGGCGGAGGAGAAAGCGAAGATGAACGGTATATGGTCGAGGAGGAGTGACCAGAGGTCACGGGGTATGGGGACCAATATCCCGACATCTTGAGGAGGAAATGAGGAATGCAAGAAGATTGAGGTAGAAAATGTGCAATTACACAGGATAACACACACGACAGACACAAAGACAAACGCAAGAGCAAAACCCCGAGTTCACACTCAACACGGTGAAGGACCCGAAACCGAGTCCAATTGATCTTGTAAATTTTAAGTGTGGTTTTCAAGCAAGATAGCAAGGATTACGCGGCCTAAAGGGAAGTCAGCTCAGAGCCAGATGCGTCTTCCCTGTTTAACCTGTCGCCTAAGATACCGCCGCTCCTTCCTTTCTTCGCTCCTATCCCAAGTCGATGGATTCAATGACCACACCCCTATCTACCTGCAAGCAGGCGGAGGCTGACATGGCCGGAACTTCACCCCTGGGGGTTACTGGCAGCTTGTCGCAGAGTACCGCAATTTCGCCCCTATCTACCTGAGACAGGCGGAGGCTACTTGGTACTAGTCAATGAATCTGAAATTATTTGACTTGTGATATTTGCTAGGATCAGTCAGAACGTGATATGGAAGGCGGGGATTTGGGCTCTGCCTTAAGGTGTTCACACACACTCAAGTACCCTCACTCAGCCTGAAAACAAGGTCGGGGTTACTCTCCCGCAAACAAGGGTTAATTTTAGTTAATTTTTTTGGGTCCAATTCAATTAGCAGCCTCGATTTTAGAGATTAGTTATCACTGATATTAATCCACACAAGCAATCACGTCTACCGTCCAGTCCCAATTCCTTTATCCTAGGTTAGAAAATCGAGAGAGAGAATCGGAAAAAGCCGATGCGATCGAGAAAACGATGATGAATGCTTGGGTAAGAAGACTTACAGTGCCTCCAGCTCTCTACAATGCAGGATGCAGTACTGAATTGAAATTTTACACTATATGCAAATGCAAATGAGAAAAGCCGCTCCTAGACAGGCAGTTCTATTATCGAGTGAAGAACAGATTATTTTTGGCTAAGTTCTGCGGTCTAAGTGCGTCTTTTAAGTGCAATGTGTGGTCCTAAAAGTTACGAGCACAAGCAAATCCTAAATTGGCTCGAGGAACCGCTAGTGCAAGCTAAGTTACAATTCGCCCACACAGCACACGGGACACAGTTCCACTATCTTTACAGACGCGAGAACCCAAACAGGAACCGCTGGAAATGATGCGAAGAAAAGAAATAAAATAAATAAAAATACAATGCCTCTCTTTCACTCAATAAAGTTAAAATGCTAGATCCTCGAAGCGTCGTTGACTCCTCGCGTTCCTCGCACAGAAACAAATTAAGGTCAGAGAGGGACACACAAAAAAAATAATGCAAAGAAATAAAGGAGAGAGAAAAATAATTACAAGAAAACCGGGGGTCAGACTACTCGGGGAAGGAAAATCAAACACTAAAAAATATCACTAAAAATTAACCTAAGTCGTGCCTCCCCGGCAACGGCGCCACTTAGTTGGGCCTTAATCCACTTAATTTTAGAGGAACTTTATTAGATTTGGAGTTAAGACTTTTCAGGTCCTAGTGACTTAATTCTTTGAGTCCATAAGACTATGTTCACATGTCATCTTGATAAGTCTAAGTAGAATATTTAACAACACATGCATGATTTTTTCAGACCATGGCTTACCTTGGACAATGCACTCTATACGTAGCTTTTCATGGAGGCGGTAGTGAGGAGGCAGAATCTTTTGGCTTAGAGTAGCATACGAGGGTAGTACATCTAGGCGGAACCTCTCGTCCTCCTCTAGGGAGGGGAAGTGCGTCTCAACTTAGTCTGGCGATGTTGAGGTCTAAAGACAGGATGCTGTGGGGTTGCAATAATGCTTCAAAAGAGGGATAGTCTACTGGCTCAAGAGGAAAAACTCCTTATGTACATGCTGCACCTTGTATATATTGTCAAAAAAAAGAAAAAAAAAGAAAAAAATGCAAAATCTCCAAAGTTGGACAGGCATGATAAAAAAGTAAAATACATGTCGGAGTGTATATACAAATGAAAAAAAAAAGAATAAGAGCTTCAAAGTCAAATATTTGTGAGCTTGCAGCGGTGATGAATCTCATATTCACCACTCTAAGTCTCATTAATTAAGCTCAAGTCCCTCAAAATCAACTGCATTTCTGCATTTATTTTGCATAAATAGCATTTCTGCATGATTTCATAAGAATTGCATTTTAGCATTAATTTCTCCATAAAATAAGAAGCCAAAACCCAAGCCAAAAATGACCTGTAAATAGCCTAACTTCCCCTATTTTTAACTCCTTCATGCTAACACCGCATAACCCAAGACCACCTCCACTGTGTACACATCACTAACAAGAATAAATGAAAATACAAAAAAAAATAATTAACCCAGGTAAGTGGACCAAAAACCCAAACCCTAGTTTCAAGATTTTCGGACTAAAAGACCCATATCTTCCCCATCCAGTGTCTGATTTGATCCTACTCACTTTTGAACTAATGCACATTCAATTACCTTCAAAAAAAGACCAAGTTCAAGTGAATCGGAGCTCATATGTGAAAGTTGGGTTTTGGGCCTCTTTTGTACATTGTATATTTTCACGGCTTTTGACCTGTATTTTATGTAAATATTTTTTTATTAATAAAAATCCAAAAAAATTAGAATTAGGTGTCTTTTATTTATCTTTTATTTTTCCATATTTTTCTGGATTTTTTATCTTGTTTTAAAATGACAAAAAAATAGAAAACCCAAAAATCCAGATATTCTATGTACATGGGATACCCTAAAAAGTTCATTTTTTACATTTGACCGATTTTGGTTTTGATGTCTTCATGAAAATTGTAGATCTCGTCGAGACGAGCATTTTTTGTGAAGAAACTTTTTTGATCCGAGGTCATTGCTATTTTTATCGATTTTACAAAGGTATTTATTCTCGATTTTCTGGTGCTGACACGTGGCAGCCTCAGAGGCCGCCATGTGTCAGTGATTTTTGGACGTTTTTAATATCATTTTTATAAAAAAATAAAAATAAAACCACCCACACGTGTGTTGCACGTGCCACCAGGCACGTGCTCCGCACGTGCCGCACCCCTTCCCCAGGCTCCCGCCACGTGGCCCATACCGGGTCGTTCGATCTCGGCCGATCGAACGGCCTTGGACCCGTCGTCCTCCTCGCAACTTCCCCCCCCCCCCGAAACCTCCACCGACTGCTCCTCAAATCCCGCGCCACCACCCCGTTGACCCCCCGCAACCGCCGCGCCTTTAACGGCCACCGCAACTGCCGCCTCGCCAATAAACTCCGATCATTCCGCAACCTCTGCCTCCCTCTCCTATTAGAACACCCTCGCCGACCCCCAATCTCCTCATCCGCCGATAGCGCTTCGAGGTCCGGGGGTGACAGCCCGGGCTTCTTCGACGTCGACGAGATCCGGCCGCCGCCCTCCCGGCCATTGCAGCAGCGACGCCTTCGCCCATACTTCCCTAGCTCCACCTTGGCGTTGAGCCTACGATCAGCTACTCCAACCACCTGCTGCAACCTTTCGCCAGCCACGACACCGCCTACTCCGACGCTACTCCACCTTCGAGCTTCAAGCTTCGCCAACGCCTTCGTCTTCATCGCCTCCGCCTGGAGCTATTTTCGTCACACCGACTTCTTCTTCGTCTCCAGCAAACAGCCTCCACCTTCGCCTTCACGCATCGACGACGACGGCGCTGCAGGAGATTCTCCACCGACCATCTTCATCACCGCTACATCTCCGACGCCTCCATCGTATAACGCGGCGCCCGGCCGCTGCTCCGGCCAACCGTAAAGCCAACGACGTCGACCATCTCCGCCTACTCCTCCGCTACTCAGCCACCGCGCGGTCGGGCGCTCCGAGCCCGAGTCCCTCCCACGTGAGGCGCACGTGCGGAGGGAACGCCCACGTCAGCCTCCGTCAGCTCCCAGGGGTCACGTGCTGCACACGTGACCCGTTGGGAAATTTGCAGTCACCCCCTGAGTGTCCTCCTATTTGCGCTCCAACCCAGCCAACCAGAGGCACGTGTAAAGCACGTGATTCTGGTGAATTTTGCAGAGAACCCCCCCCCCCGAGTTATAGGTAATTTCAATTAGGTCCCTGTTCTGTATTTTTAATTTTATTTATTTATTTAAATTGCATATGTACCCCTGTGTTCCCCCGCAACTTTGGACATGTTTATTGCATTATTTTATTTATTTAAAAATTGCATAATGTTCCTCACATGACTCTCTACATTTTGACATATCATGGATATTTTTATGGTCAGTGGTTAAATATTAATTAATTATTTTGTGAAAAATTGTGTATTTTGCCCATCTTATGCTCTGGAATTTATCGTTGATTAACCATTGCTCTAAAAATCCCCGAAAAATCACATATTGTAAAGATTATTTTGATTAACATTGTGCCCAAAAATCTTTGCATTTACACGCGTATTTTGTCTTGTAAAAATCATCTTGCATATTTCACTATTTAATTTTTAATAGGTATTAAACTCCATATTTTCAAGGTCTCGGATTTTTCTAAGATCCATTACCTAGTGATAGATCTTAGATAATTTTATTTCTTGAAAATAAGTAGGTTTAATATTTATTATAATTAAATATTGAAAATCATTCTATTTATATTTAAAAATTCATAAAAACTTTATATTGCATCCAAAAATTCCAAAAACATTACAGTGCACTAAGTTTGTCATAATTAACATCTCGGCCAAGTTTCGTATTTTTCGGACATCGTTTGATCGAAGTTTACATTTTAGTCCTAAAATAGGCCGAAATTGCATTTTGCATCCCTCATTTGCATTAAAAATTCCAAAAAGACCGCCTTGAAAACCGAACACGAAATTGGATAGACATATCTCTAGGTTGTTCCTTTGCCTCCTTGTGATCGACCTTGGGACTTGTCCAAGTAAAATAAACAAAAAAAACCACTTGCTTGAAATTGATTAAAAATTTGTGGATTTTTCTTGACTGTTTCCGATCACCGCCTACAACGAACGACATTTATTATTTTCACGAATGAACATAAAAATGATTTCTTAAACCCGACGTTTCCTGACTCGTCAGATGGCGACGTTGCCGGGGAGGCAAACGGCTTAGATTTTTGTTTTGAAAATTTTCGTTCGGTTTTCCGAATTCGGGTAGTCTGACCCCCGAAATTTTTCATTGTAAATCCCATAAATTTTTTTCCAGCATTTATTTTCTTATTTTATTATTTCTTGAGTCGCTCTCTTACATTCTCTCTCTTATTTTTCTTGCGTGGTACCCGGCACACGTGGAGCGGTTTTTCAAGAGACCGATGCATCTTCACCGACATTCGGAGAGACCGCAATTAATTTAAGATCGAGTCGAGTCGTGAGAGAGCGTAGAGTCTAGATTTTAATTTTTGCAAATTTTCATTTCTACTCATTTATAGCGGTGTCCGTTTGGACTCTCGCGTGTGTAAAAAGACATTGAACTCTATTTGTGATGTGTCGTGGCTTGTTTCACTCTCCGGTGAGGGTGGGGCCCGACTTGAGTGGCGATTAGGATAGACCTGCACATACGGCTCTCAGAGCAATTTTATTTTTTGATTGTGCTCGTAGGATCTTAAGCCACACTTCACTTTAATCAAGATGCACATAAATCGTTCAACTTAGCCAAATTTAATTCAATTCTTCCCCGCTAATAGAACTTTCTGCTTAAGTGTGGCTTTTCATCGGCTTGCATTCATTTAGAGTAATTTTTAAAAATTCTGTCTAGCATCCCACATGAAGATTGCGAGGATTCACTGTAAGTCTTCAAACTGAGCATTCATCATAGTTTTCCGCGTGCATCGGCTTTTCCCGACTTTTCCCTCTTGTTTTATCACATAAATCTAAAGGAAATTGGAACTGGACGGTAGACGTGTATTTGTGCTCATCTAAATTCTTCAGTGATCACCTAATAAAATCGGGACTGCTAAATATAGCCGATTTCAAAATAACCCATAAAATCAAGAATTTTTTTGCGGGAGAGCAACCCCGACCTTGGATGATTTTATTTTTCTGAGTGAGCAAGAAGAACTTAAGGATAGAGCCCAAATCCAGAATCTCAGCTCGCTAAATTTTTTGCCAAGATTGAATTATCACCAACTAAAATTGAAAAGATAATAGCCGATCTCTTATAGCTTCATTGTGTGAGTTGGTGAACCCGGGGTTTGATTTGTGTTTACATTGGTGTGCGTGAACCGATTTCAAGATCAATAGCCGCACATTCGATAAAAATTCTCTTGATTATCCCGTGCAATCATCTCTTCCCTCTTTGGATTTGAACCTCATAATGGAACTCTTATCCAAAAACTCTCGCAGATCCAACCCCCCATTCCTTCAAAAATGACCGAACACCCATCAGAGCTATACTATGAAAATGAATTTGTTTCGGTTAGGCCCAAAATCAACTAAATCCTCTTCTTTCAATAATCCTCTAACATTTGTAGGAGGCTTTCACCGCAGATAAAATCGACCTCCTCATTGAATTTCTATACGAACCATCCAACTGCAAATGACCACCTACCATCTTGGACTGAACCGCCTTATTCTCAGGTTCACGCCAACGAAACTTTTCAAGATCAAAATCTCTTCAAATCTCATGACTGGCAGAGAAACCAAACTCAGATGGAAAGACATGCACTGAATAATCATCGGCATTCGATTGACCATGATAGACCCCTCATCAGACATGATACTCATACAGAGGACTGGACTGACCTCCTAAAAACACATAAACCTTGTATGTTGACTCCACAATATCAAGGTCTGACCAATCAACTACATATGTCTGAACCATATGAGCAGCCTCCTTCCATTATTTTTGAGGAGAAAGTTTCAGAAAATAATGATCATATTTCGGATATTCCAAGAAACTCTCCTCTCAGCACAAAGGAAAAATGGAAGATGAAATCATCGAACATACACCTACTGCTCCCATAATTAATCATGAACCAAATCTTGAGGAGGATATTTCGAGGATAAATAAGAGATTCAATTCAATAGAGGAGAGATTTCAAAAATTTACCGATCGATTCACCGCATTCTATGGTGGCTCGGATAGTAAAATGAATGAGGAAATAACTGGATCTGAGATTGAAAATTCTGAGGATATTCAGGGACCTATGGACAATTCTGAAATGACTATGTCGTTGACCCTCATCCTGAACTCCAGAGCCCATCTGAAGAACACCCCACACCCCCACACCACCCAGAAAATACCAAAAATGGAAACATTTGAAAATCACAAAAAAATTGAAAATTCAGAAAATTTCATAAAAAATGAAACTGAAGACGATCTGAGAAATCTGGATCCGACTGTACGGGAAGCACTGGAAAAACATTTGATGTTTGAACTTCCCTTTATACAGGCCATTGAACACTTCCCCGACCTTAAATGATTTATAACATATAAATTAATGAACAAAAGTCGGGCAGGATTAGAAACAAGACCGAGAGACATATCTTGTCAATGGCCTCCTCCTTGGTGTTGAGGAGAAAAACCAAGAGTCGCATAGTGAAGCAGTTGCCCAGATTTGACTGTGAAATCAAAGACACAATTTTCACCGATGCTCGGATTGATGACGATTCACCAATTAATATCCTCCCGACTTCTGTATTTCACGAACTCAAACTCGGACCGATTCTGAAGAAACAAGAGATTATTCAATTAGAGGACCGATCAATAAAGCGGCCGAGAGAAATTATTTCTGTCATCATGAAATTCCAAGGTGCTCCGCTCAAGGTAGAATTCACGATCATTGATATTGAGCATCAAGGAGAATTCACCCCAATCTCCAATCATTCTCGGAAAGCCATTCTTGGCATTGGCCAAGGCGAGTATTGATTGTGAGACTCGGGAAATCAATTTCACAGCATTGGAAGCACTTAGATCTGACCATATCTTTGAGGAACCACGATCTTCTGAGGCAACCCACGAAGTCCCCGACAACCGTAACCATGAAGCGGTAGAAGAGCCCTACTCTGCATCCACACCTGAGATAGCGGTTGTTGATGAGACTATTGGTTTAGAGAATCTCCCCCCTGCTCCATTTCCAGTCGCTCTTACCATGGAGAATCATGCATATGAATCATATGATCCGGAGACTTATGCATGGGCACATCATGGGTCAACCTACTCTGACTACATGGACTACATCAACTCGACACAAGAATGCGCCAACATCGAATCAATTGAGAAAGAACATGCAGAGACTCTCCCCAATATTTCAATTCCCGCGGATCTCAAAATAGACAAATCTTTCTACTATGATCCTGAGACATATGCATGATCACATCCTGGAGCAACATTCTCTGAATATCTTGACCAAATCATCCCAAATCGAGAATGCTCAAACATTCGGGAGACTAAGAACAAGCACGCAGACCGAGCACCGATCAAGGAAAATTCAAATGGCCATTCCTCTGGATACTCAAGTGAACCGACACCTTCACGACGAAATAAAAGAGAGTCAACTTTGACCTTTCGGAAGATGAATCATCTGATGATCCTTCATCAGGTCCGGAAAAATGGTTTACATGAGTGAAGTCTGTTCAGCAGCCCTAAAGCCATATCTTCGTAAGGATCCAAAATTCAATTCTCGTTGGACAACTCCCGTTCCTAACTACTACTCATCCAAAGCTGATGCTCATGCATTCTTCAAGTACACTGGAATTATTTCGTATGAGCTGACTGAGACCGGTGCTTCTGAGTACTCATCTGAGGACAAACCGACTAACCCCAAGAAGGAACGAATTTTAAGAAAATAATTGAAGAAACAAAAAGACCAGAATACTTGGAGTATGTCCACTTTCAAATACTACTCCTCTGAGGATAACTCTGATGATGGATATCTTTCATCTGACTCAAACACTTCATCTATTATCCATCATGATTTTTCTGAGGATGACACTGATTGTAGTTGGGAATCATATGCCTCATCTCCGACTCATCACTACGATCTCCCACCACAGGCTCACAAAAAGATCAGCCGAAAACCGCCTTAATCATCGGCTACCCACCCTCCCTCCCGACCACATAGGTCTCCTTGTGCAGCTTCTTCCTCTACTTAGGCCAAGGCCTAAGTATAGGGGGGACCGATGCCATCTGTATATATCATTCCTCTCTTCCTCTCGTTCACTCCATCTCCACCATTCTTCCATACTTAGGCTGATCAGAGCCTAAGTATAAGGGTAACCAACACCCATCTGTATATACTCTCCTCATTTTCTGACCGCTTTCTTTTCATTTTTTTCTCCACTCCCTTACGCTTAGCCCGAGCTATGCCTTCCGCTTCTTGTGCTCTGAGGACACAGCTGATGAATCCGCGATTCATCATCTCAATATCTTGATCTTAGCAAAATCTCTGAGTAAAATCCCAGAAAAATGTCCATAAAATCAATAAAATTAACAAAATAAGCTTGTAAATAAAATACACTAATTATTGTATATAAGATTGTACAAAATAAATTACACATAAAAAGCCGCAAAAATAAAGGAGTTTTATACTTGTAAATAGCCCAAAACTTCATGTATTTTTAATAAATTCATTTCAACTCCTTTTTGGCTAATTCTTTCTCTAACTTGTTCATAATAATGTACCATAAAAATACAAAAATATAAAATAAATTATATCTCAAATAAATGCTCCTAGATCCCAATGGGAAAAAGCCGTAAGACCAACTTCCAAGCTACATTCCCACTCCGTATGAACTCCAAATTCACCAAACTCACTTTTAAAGTTCAAGTTAGAAAATTATCTATCCAACGGAAGTGGTTTCATTAAAATCGGAGCTCGTTTGCAAAAGTTGGATTTTGGGACCTAGATGTACATTGTATACCTTGTATATATTCATTCTTGTTCATTTTTTATCTTACCTTTCTTAATTATTAAAAATAAAAAAAATCATACTTGTGTTGTCTTTTAATTGTAGTATTTTATTGTATTTTTCCGTTGTAAATATCTCTTATTAAAAAGATAAAAAAAAAATTACATATTAGAAAAGTAAAAAAAATGTGTACATGTTGTTTGTCTTCCCTTGTAAATTGTCCACTATTATTTTATTTTTTTTATTCTGTTGTAATTAAAGTAGATAACTTTATTTCATTTTATTTATTTAATTATTTTACATTCTCTACAATAACCACCATTCAACTCCATTACTCCCCATATTTTCTAACTTCTAATTCAACTCCACCATTTTATTAACCTCCATCCCACTCCATCTTAATTCTAACTTCCATTTTTTTCTTCTTTATATACATGTCATTCTCCTCATTTTTGCCTTTGATCCATCTTTATGTGAGGAGAGCCTAGTTTCCTGAGTTGAATCGGTGACAGCGACGCAACCGCGGTCGAGCGACGACGGCCCTCTCTCCGGTGTGATCCGTTGGCTTTTTGGCCAACATCGCAGCCGCAACCACGCGCTGCTCGAGCTCATCGCGCGCCGGCGATTCGAGCGAAGACCGTGCTCTCACGAGCACTCCATAGGCATCCGCGTTCATCGTAGGTAATTTTAGTTTATCTGGTCTTTTTGCAAATTTTTTAGCACAAACATATCATCCCTTCCACCACCACCATCACACCATTTTCCCCCTCATTTATTTAGTTTATCATCTTCACCATCATCATATTTTTTATCATGTTTAATCTCTGTCTAATCAAAATTATAAAAAAATTTAAAATCTAAAACAAAAAAAACTTCTTCTCTTTTATTACAGCAGTAAAAATAAAAAAAAATCAAAAAAAAATAAAAAAAAAGTAACAGCGGGGAGGGGGAAGCAGCTCCCGCGCCGCCGCCCCCCCCCACCCCTTCTCCTCCATAGCCGGCCGCCCGCCGGCCCTCCTGCGGCAGCCGCCGGCTTCTCGCCACGGCGGCCTGCCGCCGCCGCCCCTCCAGCGCGGCCGCCGCTGCAAGCGGCTGCCTCCATCACCCGCCACCCCAGCGGGCCGCCCTCCCAGCCGTCATCCGCCGCGACACCGCGGCCGCCCGCTCACGCCGCCGCCGGCGCCGCCTCCTCCGTTCGTGGTCGCGCGCTGAGCCGCCCGTCCTCCGCCTCAACCCGCCGTTGCTCGCCATATTTGGGTTCTTCCACCTGCGAACAAAAGGAAGAAGAAGGTCTCTTTTCTTTCCTTTTTTTTTATTTGTAAAAATTGCATGTCTTATATTTCATGTTTCTAATATTACAAACAAGTCCTTGTAAATAAGTTGCATTGTATATATTGTTTTCTAATTTGCACAGACACCCCTGTGTTCTCTTGTTAATTTGGACATCTATCTTGCATCTTTTTATTCAATGAAAAGTACCACTGTGTTGAGCAACTAATTGTGTACGTTTTGAGTATTTATTTGGATTTTTATGTTACATGGGTAATTAATTATAATTATTTAACTGAAATTTTGCATAGTTTACCCATTCTGTACCATTAAATTAATATCTCACAAACGGTTGCTCTAAAAATTCCACAAAAATTATATGTGATGCCTTGATACGTGATTTATTTTCTGTCCAAATTTCACATCTATTGGAAATGTCTTGTGCCTACAATAAATTATTGAGTGATTTTCGTATTTGATTTTTTATTAAATCCACAAACATCCTTTTCACGAAATTTCAAGTCTCCTGGATTGTACATGAAAATATCTTTTTGGGATAATTTGATCTCTGACTAATTTGATAACGTGGATTTAATAGGAATTAATTACTCATTTCTACTCTGTTTTCATTAAAAAATTCATAAAAACTTCATAACTTGTCAAAAAATTCCAAAAAAATTACTGTAGCTTCCTTGCATCATGTTTTAGTTCCAGTAAATTTTCATAATTTTTGCTTACTGTTTGTGTGAAAAATTGCGAAAATACCCATAAAAAGTGTGCATTTTTAGTTGTTGCATTTTAACCCCTAAAATTCCAAAAAAATGTGTTTTTGTTCATCTCTAGATTAGTATTCTAGGAAAAATATAATTTGGCTGAATTGAACTGATTTGACATTAAACTTAATTTGGCTAAGTTGTATACTTTCTTAGTATATTAGTTCACTTGCATTGTGCATTTTGGCATCCTATTTGCATTAAAAAATATAAAAAAAACCGCATTGGATATCTAAAATCTTTATTTTTGAATTAACCCCAAGTTGTTCCTTTGCCTCCCTGAGTTCGACCCCGGACTTGCCCGGGATATAAATTAAAGCCGGGACACTCTTCACGGAGATCTTCTCTCGGTTCTGACCGAATCGCTAAGTAGACGTGCTACAACGACCACGAATTAAATATCGTATCTAGCGACTCGTCAGATGGCGGGATTCCGTTTGCGATTCACTATGCGAGCAAAGTTTTAGATCCTACACAGAAAAATTATACAGTGACTGAAAAGGAAATGCTCGCGGTAGTATGGCCCTCGAGAAGTTCAGATCATATATTTTGGGCTCTAAGGTGACAATTTATACTGATCATACAGGCATTCGATACTTAATGGAAAAGAAGGACGCGAAGGCGCGTCTTCTTAAGTGGATTTTACTCCTCCAGGAATTTGATTTGGAGATTAAAGATAAACCTGGAGTGAAGAATGTCGTGGCTGATCACCTTTCTCGGATTGAACTTAAGGATTCTCCTGATCATGAGCGGATTAGAGAGACCTTCCCAGATGAGTCAATTTGTGTTATTGACTCCCTCCCGTGGTATGCCAACATGGTGAACTATCTTGTCTCCAAGAAGGTTCCCCATGGTTGGACTAGGAGCAGCATTGATCGACTGAAGTCGGATTCGAGGAGATACCACTGGGACGATCCTTTCCTTTTCTTCGAAGGACCGGATTGTATTTGGAGAAGGTGTATTCCTCAGGAGGAATACCATAGTGTCCTCACATATTGTCATTCACTTGAGGTTGGAGGACACCATTCGAGAAAGCGAACTGCTCACAAAGTACTTCAATGTGGATTGTATTGACCGACCTTGTTTAGAGATGCCATTGATTTTGTACGGTCGTGCCCGATTTGTCAAAGGATGGGAGGGACAGTTGGACAGAGAGATGAGATGCCCATGCAACCGATGATTATTTGTGATGTTTTTGATGCATGGGGTATAGATTTTATGGGTCCCTTTCCCAACAGCCAAGGACATGAGTACATTTTGTTGGCGGTTGATTATTTATCCAGGTGGGTGGAGGCTATCCCAACCCGAACCGCAGACAGCAAAACTGTTTGTAAGTTTGTGAGAGATCATATTATTGCTAGGTTCGGGGTGCCAAAAGTTTTGATATCTGATGGGGGTAGCCACTTTGTGAATCGAGATGTGAGATCTTTAGCTAAGGACTATGGATTTGAGCATAGAATTACTAGTCCTTACCACCCACAGTCCAACGGCATGGCAGAGGTTTCGAACAGAGAGGTGAAGAATATTTTGCAGAAATTGGTTCGTCCCGATAGGAAGAACTGGTCTCAACTTTTGGACCAAGTTCTGTGGGCCTATAGGACAGCCTACAAGACACCATTGGGTACTTCACCATTTATAATGATATATGGCAAGCCATGTCATTTGCCCGCAGAGTTGATTCATAAATCCGAATGGGCAATTAAGAAGATTAATTGGAGTTGTCACCTAGGAAAACTTTGCCGAGACTTGAACTTGAACGAGCTCATGGAAATCTGAAACAGGGCATATGACAACAGTTTGATTTATAAGGACAAAGTAAAGAGATGGCATGATCAGCACATTAGGTGCAAAGACTTTGTCCCTGGACAAAAGTTATGGTTGTTCAATGCCAGGTTGAAGATGTTCCATGGGAAGCTCAAATCTAAATGGACGGGTCCCTTTGTGGTTAAGAAAGTGCACGAGAATGGAAGTGTAGAGATAGCTGATCTCACAGATGGTGCACAATCTCATGTGGTGAATGGACAACTGTTGAAGCATTTTGTTGATTCCAAAGAGCAGTTAGTCCAAGTCGAGGTCATCAACTTCATACAGAGTGAGCACAGAGCAGATACATCTTATTACTCTTCATGAAGATGCAGCATCAAGATTCAACATCTTAGAAGATTCCATCACTCTTGTACATATTCTCCCTTCTTTGTATATTCTCGAGATCACGTCGGTTCTCACACTTACTCTTGTCCTATACTTAGGCTGACCAAAGCCTAAGTATAGGGGGGACCGATGCCCGCCATGTGTATTTACTCATCATTTCTCCTCTTGACCTCGTCCGCCCCATTTTTGCTCTTCTTCTACACTTAGGCTGTCCAGAGCCTAAGTATAGGGGGGGCGGATCGACTTCTATACTTTCTATTATTTTAGCTTTCCTACGCTTAATACGAGCTATGTCTTTTTGTCACCTAGTGCCATGAGGACATAGCACAAGCTAAGTATAGGGGGGCGTGTATATATTACATATATACTTTACCCATACCTCGTACTTTCACATATTTTTTTATATATATTATACAATAATTATGGGGTGGGTTAAAAAAAACTTTTTCCTAAAAAAAAATCTTTTCTTTATTTGCTTAAAAAAAACTTTTCAAAAAAAAAGTCTTTTCTTATTCACCTATCTTTGTCAAAAAACTTTTTCTTAAAAAAAAAAGAAACAACAAAAAAACAACAAAAAACATTCATAACAAAAACAAAAACAAAAACTAAAAAAAAACTAACTAATAAGTTGGTTTAATCCCTGACACAATTCACTTTCACACAAGACTAGTGATGTTCAAGAACACTTGGTTTATGAGGTCTTGAGATTTTGAGTTAACCAGCCTTAGTCATTAGGGTCCTTGACTTAATTATTCACATTTCCCTAGTTTGAAAGATGTGTGTGCTATATTGCATGCTTAGTCTCTACCTTAAGAATATGATCTGCACCTCACATACACGACTGCAGTTATGATGAGATGAGTTGAAATTTCACTTGAGGAACTGGGATGAGGGATTTGAGTTTGGACTTGATTTAATGATGCTCGAGGATGGGATAAAATCAATGAAAGCTTCATGAAACCTGAGTGTCAGCATCTTTAGCCAGTATGAGAACATGGTTCTTGTACTATCTCTTGATATTTACCTATGTGCCAGGGTGTGATAAAATAAAAAAATGTTGATCAGTGTGCGCCAACTCTTGGTAAAAGCAGTGGAGCTAGCCAAAAATACTACAAAGCAATGAAATATCAAAGAAAAGCTCTCATTCCACAAAGTCAATTATCAAAAGAGCTTCCACCTAAGGCGAGCGCTCCCAACCATTTCAAAGTGTCCACTTGGACCACCGCTATTAGGACCAGGAGTCGGGCTTGCACCAAAAAAGGGCTCTGCATCGTAAATGCTACAAGTCTGGGTGTAGAAGGTACGATAGGTACTCAAAAAAGGCACACCCCGGTATACTCCCAGGAAAACAAGTGCAGACGGCTCCAACTTCTCTTGACGGACGCACTGATCAACACCAAAAAAATGCGTTGCGTAATAAGGCACTTGAGAGGATCCTTGTTCCAATGAGAGGGAGAGAAGAAATGACACAATCCTATGCCCTCCATCAACTGGCCTGCCATCTACACTTCCAAGTCTGACAACTAAAGAGACGGTGGATTGGATGCAAGAAATGATTTATTCCCTAGTGTTGAGGATCGGGTTCTTAGGAGAGTCTCTTGGACTGGAACCTTGGGTGACGTTGTGACTCTACTCTTGTAACTGCAGTCAACACTTAATGTCATATCCCTTATATAGATGTATACAAAGAGAGTCTGATGATTAGGGAAATTGGGTACCTTTTGACTAGAGCTTGGTCCAGCATAGAATTTTAGGATCTCTAAAACCGAGAGTTCTTGAACGGATCAAGTCTTGTATTCACATGCACAGTCAGGGATTAACCCAACTTATTTATTCTTTATTTGCTCGAGGACTAGCAAAGTTTAAGTAGAGGGGGGTGATGAATCCGCGATTCATCATCTCAATATCTTGATCTTAGCAAAATCTCCGAGTAAAATCCCAGAAAAATGTCCATAAAATCAATAAAATTAACAAAATAAGTCTTGTAAATAAAATACACTAATTATTGTATATAAGATTGTACAAAATAAATTACACATAAAAAGCCGCAAAAATAAAGGAGTTTTATACTTGTAAATAGCCCAAAACTTCATGTATTTTTAATAAATTCATTTCAACTCCTTTTTGGCTAATTCTTTCTCTAACTTGTTCATAATAATGTACATAAAAATACAAAAATATAAAATAAATTATATCTCAAATAAATGCTCCTAGATCCCAATGGGAAAAAGCTGTAAAGACCAACTTCCAAGCTAAATTCCCGCTCCGTATGAACTCCAAATTCACCAAACTCACTTTTAAAGTTCAAGTTAGAAAATTATCTATCCAACGGAAGTGGTTTCATTAAAATCGGAGCTCGTTTGCAAAAGTTGGGTTTTAGGACCTAGATGTACATTGTATACCTTGTATATATTCATTCTTGTTCATTTTTTATCTTACCTTTCTTAATTATTAAAAATAAAAAAAATCATACTTGTGTTGTCTTTTAATTGTAGTATTTTATTGTATTTTTCCGTTGTAAATATCTCTTATTAAAAAGATAAAAAAATTACATATTAGAAAAGTAAAAAAAAAGTGTACATGTTGTTTGTCTTCCCTTGTAAATTTTCCACTATCTATTTTATTTTTTTTATTCTATTGTAATTAAAGTAGATAACTTTATTTCATTTTATTTATTTAATTATTTTACATTCTCTACAATAACCACCATTCAACTCCATTACTCCACCATATTTTCTAACTTCTAATTCAACTCCACCATTTTATTAACCTCCATCCCACTCCATCTTAATTCTAACTTCTATTTTTCTTCTTCTTTATATACATGTCATTCTCCTCATTTTTGCCTTTGATCCATCTTTATGTGAGGAGAGCCTAGTTCCCTGAGTTGAATCGGTGACAGCGACGCAACCGCGGTCGAGCGACGACGGCCCTCTCTCCGGTGTGATCCGTTGGCTTTTTGGCCAACATCGCAGCCGCAACCGCGCGCTGCTCGAGCTCATCGCGCGCCGGCGATTCGAGCGAAGACCGTGCTCTCACGAGCACTCCATAGGCATCCGCGTTCATCGTAGGTAATTTTAGTTTATCTGGTCTTTTTGCAAATTTTTTAGCACAAACATATCATCCCTTCCACCACCACCATCACACCATTTTCCCCCTCATTTGTTTAGTTTATCATCTTCACCATCATCATATTTTTTTATCATGTTTAATCCCTGTCTAATCAAAATTATAAAAAAATTTAAAATCTAAAACAAAAAAAAACTTCTTCTCTTTTATTACAGCAGTAAAAATCAAAAAAAAATTAAAAAAAAATAAAAAAAAGTAACAGCGGGGAGGGGGAAGCAGCTCCCGCCCCCCCCCCCACCCCTTCTCCTCCATAGCTGCCGCCCGCCGGCCCTCTCTGCGGCAGCCACCGCGCTTCTCGCCACGGCGGCCTGCCGCCGCCGCCCCTCCAGCGCGACCGCCGCTGCAAGCGGCTGCCTCCATCACCGCCACCCCAGCGGGCGGCCCTCCCCAGCCGTCATCCGCCGTGACACCGCGGCCGCTCACCGCGCCGCCGGCGCCGCCTCCTCCGTTCGTGGTCGCGCGGCTGAGCCGCCCCTCCTCCGCCTCAACCCGCCGCCGACCTCGCCATATTTGGGTTCTTCCACCTGCGAACAAAAGGAAGAAGAAGGTCTCTTTCTTTCCTTTTTTTTATTTGTAAAAATTGCATGTCTTATATTTCATGTTTCTAATATTACAAACAAGTCCTTGTAATAAGTTGCATTGTATATATTGTTTTCTAATTTGCACAGACACCCCTGTGTTCTCTTGTTAATTTGGACATCTATCTTGCATCTTTTTATTCAATGAAAAGTATCACTGTGTTGAGCAACTAATTGTGTACGTTTTGAGTATTTATTTGGATTTTTATGTTACATGGGTAATTAATTATAATTGTTTAACTGAAATTTTGCATAGTTTACCCATTCTGTACCATTAAATTAATATCTCACAAACGGTTGCTCTAAAAATTCCACAAAAATTATATGTGATGCCTTGATATGTGATTTATTTTCTATCCAAATTTCACATCTATTGGAAATGTCTTGTGCCTACAATAAATTATTGAGTGATTTTCGTATTTGATTTTTATTAAATCCACAAACATCCTCAACAGCACTCGCTAAGTATAGGGGGGTCTGTATATTACTTTGTATATATTTTACCCATATCTCGTACTTTCGCGTAAGTCTATATGTATTTACGGAATGGGTACTAACTTGGAAAACAAAAAAACAAAAAAATAAAAAAAAAACAAGCACACAAAAAAAGGTTTTTCTACTAACACTAACCGTGCCAAAATTTTGAAAAAAAAAGAAGAAGAAAAGAAGGCTTCTTATTCCATTTTCTGCATAAAAAAATCCCTTGCATAAAATGTCAGAAAAAATAAAAATAAAAGGTATAAACAAAAAAATCAAAATTTGTGTCTGCATTGCACACACCTGCACTTCATCCAACATCACATGCATGTGCATCTGTGAAAAGTCATTGGATTCTGAACCGAGTTATGAGTATAAACCGAGAGTGGTCTGGACTTGACCTTAATCCACCTAATTTTCAGAGGAACTTCACCGAGAAATAAGATTTTAAGAGCTTCAGGTCTTGTTGACTTAATTCCCTAAGTTACACATGACAATGTACAGCGTTTGACTCTTAGTGTCCAACCTGGTCTCTTCATTCTGGGTACAACTCTGGAATAGAGAATTAATTTGTACTCTCGCACTATGCACTTAGCTCAACCTAGACGGGATGTTGGAAGACTGTGTGAGTCTCTTTTCTGGTAGCGTGGAAATCTAAAGACCGGAGTACGGGTTGAAATAAAGCTTCGGAAAAGGGATGGACGGCTGGGCACAATTTTTCTAAGACCCCAAAAAATGTACGGAACAAAAAGATTCTATATCCGTAGGGGCACAACAAGATCCAAGCAGAACCACCAAAAATTCCAAATACAAAGAAGCATTTTACCAAATAAAAATTCGACCAAAAAGGTCCAAGCTTCAAGAACCTGCAGATCTTGGTGGAGACTCGGGTACAATGGCCATCTTCACAAGGAGAGGTGACTACACTGGCCACCCTCTAGTTCTTTTCTCTTTCTTCTATCTTCTCCCTCATTCGATTATGAACACAGCACGATAGACCTTAGAAGGAAATACCTGACTCCCCGAGGACGAGTTACTGGAGAGGAGAGGAGCATGGTAGTCCGGCATTCTGGATGGGAAGAGCTAAAACCCTTCACACACTTGACTCGGTTGTTCAATATTCATAGGGTATACTTTGGGAAGAGGATTGATCTAAGATGACTTCTGAGCCAAAACTGTGACAATGATGTGTAGAACTTGAGGGCTGTTGATTTTAAAATTCTAAGTCTCACAGAAGTTCCGACACATTATTAATCTAAAGGTCGAGTTTAGTTCACTTTCACCATCAGTTCATGGTCTTGGAACCCAGTCTCATTTCACTTCATGGCATTTCTTTTTGATGCTTAGGGACGAGCATGGTTTAAGTATAGGGGGATGATGAATCTCAGATTCACCACTCTAAGTCTCATTAATTAATCTCTAGTCCCTCAAAATCAACTGCATTTCTGCATTTATTTCGCATAAATAGCATTTCTGCATGATTTCATAAGAATTGCATTTTAGCATTAATTTCTGCATAAAATAAGAAGCCAAAACCCAAGCCAAAAATGACCTGTAAATAGCCTAACTTCCCCTATTTTTAACTCCTTCATGCTAATACCGCATAACCCAAGCCACCTCCACTGTGTACACATCACTAACAAGAATAAATGAAAAATACAAAAAAATAATTAACCCAGGTAAGTGGACCAAAAACCCAAACCCTAGTTTCAGGATTTTCGGACTAAAAGACCTATATCTTCCCCATCCAGTGTCCGATTTGATCCTACTCACTTTTGAACTAATGCACATTCAATTACCTTCAAAACAAGACCAAGTTCAAGTGAATTGGAGCTCGTATGTGAAAGTTGGGTTTTGGGCCTCTTTTGTACATTGTATTTTCACGGCTTTTGACCTGTATTTTATGTAAATATTTCTTTATTAATAAAAATCCAAAAAATTAGAATTAGGTATCTTTTATTTATCTTTTATTTTTCCATATTTTTCTGGATTTTTTACTTGTTTAAAAATGACAAAAAAATAGAAAACCCAAAAATCCAGGTATTCTATGTACATGGGATACCCCAAAAATTTACTTTTTACATTTGACCGATTTTGGTTTTGATGTCTTCATGAAAGTTGTAGATCTCATCGAGACGAGCATTTTTCGTGAAGAAACTTTTTCGATCCGAGGTCATTTGCTATTTTTTATCGATTTTACAAAGGTATTTTTTCTCGAATTTTCTGGTGCTGACACGTGGCAACCTCAGAGGCCGCCACGTGTCAGTGATTTTTGACGTTTTTAATATCGTTTTTATAAAAAAATTAAAACCACCCACACGTGCGTTGCACGTGCCACCAGGCACGTGCTCCGCACGTGCCGCACCCCTTCCTCAGGCTCCCGCCACGTGGCCCATACCGGGCCGTTCGATCTCGGCCGATCGAACGGCCTTGGACCCATCGTCCTCCTCGCAACTCCCCCCCCCCCGAAACCTCCACCGGCTGCTCCTCAAATCCCGCGCCGCCACCCCGTTGACCCCCCGCAACCGCCGCGCCTCTAACGGCCACCGCAACTGCCGCCTCGCCAACAAACTCCGATCATTCCGCAACCTCCGCCTCCCTCTCCTATTAAAACACCCTCGCCGACCCCCAATCTCCTCATCCGCCGATAGCGCTTCAAGGTCCGGGGTGACAGCCCGGGCTTCTTTGACGTCGACGAGATCCGGCCGCCGCCCTCCCGGCCGTTGCAGCGGCGACGCCTTCGCCCATACTGCCCTAGCTCCGCCTTGGCGTTGAGCCTACGATCAGCTACTCCGACCACCTGCTGCAACCTTTCGCCAGCCACGACACCGCCTACTCCGACGCTACTCCACCTCCGAGCTTCAAGCTTCGCCAACGCCTTCGTCGTCATCGCCTCCACCTGGAGCTATTCCGCCACACCGACTTCTTCTTCGTCTCCAGCAAACGGCCTCCACCTTCGCCTTCACGCATCGACGACGACGACGGCGCTGCAGGAGATTCTCCACCAACAATCTTCATCACCGCTACATCTCCGACGCCTCCATCGTCTAACGCGGCGCCCGGCCGCTGCTCCGGCCAACCGTAAAGCCAACGACGTCGACCGTCTCCGCCTACTCCTCCGCTACTCAGCCACCAGCGCGGCCGGGCGCTCCGAGCCCGAGGCCCTCCCACGTGAGGCGCACGTGCAGAGGGAACGCCCACGTCAGCCTCCGTCAGCTCCCAGGGGTCACGTACTGCACACGTGACCCGTTGGGAAATTTGCAGTCACCCCCCTGAGTGTCCTCCTATTTGCGCTCCAACCCAGCCAACCAGAGGTACATGTAAAGCACGTGATTCTGGTGAATTTTGCAGAGACCCCCCCCCCCGAGTTATAGGTAATTTCAATTAGGTCCATGTTCTGCATTTTTAATTTTATTTATTTATTTAAATTGCATATGTACCCCTGTGTTCCCCCACAACTTTGGACCTGTTTATTGCATTATTTTATTTATTTAAAAATTGCATAATGTTCCTCACATGACTCTCTACATTTTGACATATCGTGGATATTTTTATGGTCAGTGGTTAAATATTAATTGATTATTTTGTGAAAAATTGCGTATTTTACCCATCTTATGCTCTGGAATTTATCGTTGAATTACCATTGCTCTAAAAATCCCCGAAAAATCACATATTGTAAAGATTATTTTGATTAACATTGTACCCAAAAATCTTTGCATTTACACGCGTATTTTGTCCTGTAAAAATCATCTTGCATATTTCACTATTTAATTTTTAATAGGTATTAAACTCCATATTTTTGAGGTCTCGGATTTTTCTAAGATCCATTACCTAGTGATAGATCTTAGATAATTTTATTTCTCGAAAATAAGTAGGTTTAATATTTATTATAATTAAATATTGAAAATCATTCTGTTTGCATTTAAAAATTCATAAAAAAATTCATATTGCATCCAAAAATTCCAAAAAAATTACAGTGCACTAAGTTTGTCATAATTAACATCTCGACCAAGTTTCGTATTTTTCGGACATCGTTTGATTGAAGTTTACATTTTAGTCCCTAAAATAGGCCGAAATTGCATTTTGCATCCCTCATTTGCATTAAAAATTCCAAAAAGACCGTCTTGAAAACCGAACACGAAATTGGATAGACATATCTCTAGGTTGTTCCTTTGCCTCCTTGTGATCAACCTTGGGACTTGCCCAAGTAAAATAAACAAAAAAAACCACTTGCTTGAAATTGATTAAAAATTTGTGGTTATTTCTTGACTGTTTCCGATCGCCGCCTACAACGAACGACATTCATTATTTTCACATACGAAGATTAAAAACAACTCCTTAACCCGGTGATTTTCGGACTCGTCAAGCGGGTGACATGCCTACACTGATCATGCATCCAAGGATAGGTAACTACACTGGTTACTGTCCATTCTCTTCTCCATACCCTCTTCTTGAGCTAGTTGTACTTGAACTTAGAAGGGAATATCCCCTCTCCTCGAGGAAAGAGTTGCCAGACCGGGGGATTAGAGTTACATTGTTGAGAGAGACTGTTTCTTTGCTACTTTTGAGATGAGGAGCTATATCTCAGTTACACGTACAAGAAAAGATTCATAGTCATAAGAATTTGTGTATGTAGACTTGTTCTGATCTGACTGTTGAGTAGACCTGAATAGGAGTCTTATGGAACTTAGAGACTGTTAGGTTTTAAATCCATTTCCCATTAAGGTTCCGACACACTAATAATCCAAAGGTCTGACAGAGCTCCATACTACATTTTTTTGAAGATAAGTTTAAAAGTCAATGTTGTTCTAACTTCTTTCCTTTTTCTTTTCTTTATTTTTGTTTTCACTTATTTTCCAAATAAGTGTTTGCTAAGGGACTAGCAAAGGTAAAGTACAGGGGAATGATGAATCCATGATTCATCGTCTTTATTCTTTTATTTTAGCATCATTTCCTTAGTCAAACACATGTAAATAACATTAATTGCATAAAATTACCATTTTGCATGCATTTGTTAAAATTATATTTTTAACACTTTTTGTACATAAATAAAAGAATAAAGAAGAAAAGAAAAAGAAAGGAAGTATTTATGTAATAAATACATACTGACCCAAACCCCGAGAGATGGTCAAGACTTGACCTGATCGACCAGGAATAAAGTAGGGGGAGATAGAGTCTTCTGTCAAAAAATCCAAAAATAATTTGTATATTTTTCGTGTATATTTGTACAAAACTTATCGTATTTTATTTGTACATAATTTGACTTCAAACTAATTATTTTTGTAAACAAAAGTTATACATAAAAATATGTTGTAAATAAGAAAAATAAGTGTAAAATAAAATAATGTACATATTGCAAATAATTACACCCAGAAAAAGCCATAGAGCGATAATTGAAACATAAATTCCGGTCCATATGAGCTCAAATCCAACCAAAATTACTTCCATTATACTTTAAATTAAATTATCTTTCTAATGGTTGGGTTCGTATTTTTTGGAGTTACGGTTAAAAAGTTGGTTTTTAAGGTGTTTTGTGCAGTTTTCCTATATACTTGTTGTATATATTTTATTCATATTTATTTTTATACATAATGTATATATTTGTAAATATTGTTTTCATTAAAAATAAAATAAAATAATAAAAAAATCTTTTATAAAAAAATTACTTCCTTATTTGTACTTATGTATATTGTATTATATGTGTGTAATATGTGTATACAACTAACTTCCTTAAATAAAAATCACCAAAAAAATTAATTATCCCACATTAATTTATTTATTTAATTTAATTCTGAAATTCATATTTAATTATCTGATTTAGTAGATTTATGTGAATTAATTGATTTTATATACTTACCATGTATATAGGATTTTATTTCATACCTTTAATGACCACCATTATGGTGGCTAATTGATTTTTGGAAATTATTTAATTCATTTATTTTAATTAAATCCGAAATTCATTTTTAATTAATTATTATTTTATTTATTTAATTAATTTATTAATTAACCACTAAACACCTTCCTTAAATGTATATACCTTCCTTTTTCATTTTCTTTCTCTTTTTAATGGGCTCCTCCTCCTCATTCACTCTTTGATCAATCTTTGGTGGAGAGGAGCCCGATCTCCGAGAGCATTCTTGTTGAAGAAGGGTGTCTAGCCTCCGAGCCATCCGGTGACAGCGTGTCGGCCCTCGTCGAGGCCATCATGGCATTTCCGACCCCAAGGTGAGATCCAATTTTACTTCTCGTCATTTTTTGTATGTAAATCGTAAGCTTAATTTTTACGTAGATGTAGTGATTAGTTTTTAGATCCAAAATCACAAAAATATTCGCCACACACTTTTCGATCCGACACCAAGTTTTCACCCTATTTTCTTTATCCCTCCATCTTCACTTTCTACCTCACGCAACCTTCCACCTCTGGTCACACACGGTGACCGGAGTCCCTGGATCTATCTCTAACTACGTCAAGATCCGATCATTTCACATATTCTATTTGTTTATAAATAAATAAAAGAAAAGAAAAAAATATTTGCTTTTCTGTCTAACATTTGTTTTGCATGAATACTAAAAAAATTGTTTTTCTTCTCTCTAATCTTTGTTTTGCAGGTCAAAATAAAAAAAACAAAAAAACATTTTTTTATTTCTGTTTACATGAAAAACAAAACAAAAAATAAAACAAAAAAGGAGTCGCAAGAAGCAAGGTCGCGGGGTCATCACCCCTCGCCGCATGACCCCCTTGCATCCACCTGCAACCGTGGCCGCGACCGCGGGCCGCCCTCCGCCGGCCGCCCCCTCCGCTCATGCGAGGCGGCCATCCGCCGACCACCAACCGTGCCTAGGATGCCTCGTGGCTCAGCCGCGCGATGGCGATGCGAGCCTCCAACCGTCAGCCTCCCCCTGCGGCCTACCGCCCACGGCCTCCGCAATAACCGCCAAAGCGGTGCTGCCCCGCAGCGCCGCCCGCATCCTTCAGCCGCCAGCCCACTCCAGGAAGAACGCCGCGAACGTCACCCCCCCCCCCCTCTCGCGCCGCCTCCTTCCCACTGCCACCGCCACGCCCGACCGCGCGCGGTCGCCCATTCCACTGCCCTCCTGCTGCACCCGCTCCAGCACCCTCCTCCACCGCGCCTCGTCGCGGCTCCGCTCGTCAACCGCCTCCACCGGAGCGCATGAAGCGTGAAGGAAGAGAAGGGTCGGCGGCGACACTTGGTGCTCCCTCCCCTTTAAGCTTTTGAGAACACAGAAGCCAAAGAACAAACCCTAAGGGGTATTAAATTATTCGGAAAAATTGCAATCTCTTCCTTGAAGGATTTGAAATTTGCAAACGTGCCCCTGAGCTCTAGAAAGTCACGTGACATGCACACCGTTCTTGGGTAAATTACGTTCTTCATCCTGCAATTTACTTTGTTTTATATACAGTCCAAAAACTTTTTAATGTTTGCAGTTTAGTCCCTGCACTTCCAGACTTCAACTTGCTTGCTATATTTGAATGGAATAAATATTTTTATGGTTGTAAAATTTCTGAGAAAATTCATATATGCTCTTGATATGTCTTTTTACATTGTATAAATTTTTCATCAAATTTATTGTCATTTGATATATTTAAAAAATAAAAAACAATGATATTTTGTCTTCCTGAAATTTGAAAATTCATAAAAATTCGAAAAATTGCTCAAAAGGTCCAAAAAATTAGTGTAGGTGATATTTTAATGTCATTTAAGTTCTATCCAATTTTCATTTTTTTAACTCTTTATAAAACTCCGAAAAATTACAAAAAAAATAAAAAATCTTAAAAAAATTGTAGAAAATTGTAGAAAAATTCAAAGTAGTGATTTTAGTTTCGGATTGTAGATATTTTTCCTAGTTTGTGTTAAAAATAATTTCCAGAATTTTGGACATTTTAAGTTGCAAAATACCCTTGGCTGTGCACTTTTTATCTTGTTTTGCACTATATAATTTTTATAAAATCACAAAAACATTAGAAAATTGTAAAAAAATATCAAAAATGTTTTAAAATATATAAAACATAAAAACATTTTCTTTTTAATTTTCTGAGCATTTTTTATCATTTTGAAAAATACAAAAAAAAGTGTGGTGTGTATTGTTTATCTTTTGTGCCTTATTCGAAACAAATAAAAAAAGAAAATTCAAAAACCCCATTAAAAAATCATTTTGGAAATTTGACTATAGAGTTTTTAAATCGTGCTCCTTGTGTTCGATCCTGATCGCTGTGCCAGATAAAAAGAATAGCGAAAACTGCTTACATTATTTTTATTGATTGATTTATCTTCTTTTGAGTAGTTTAATTATTTTTCCGTTGACCGATTTGAGTGGTTGAGAACAACGACTTCGGCATATTATTTCCCCATCTTAACCTCGTCGAATTCGTGTCATCATGAGCTTTAGTTGTAATTGATTTTCTTGCATTTGCATGTCGTCTTGTTTTTTAAATAAATTTTTAATATATTGTGAATTGGTCATGAAATTCCCCGAATCTTCTTCAATCATATTATGGTTTGATCTTTTTCCTCCTACATGGTTGATAAAAGAGCAATTTTATCAGTCATTAACCTTCTTCAAGTTATGAAATCCATAAATAAAAAATGCATGTGTCATGCTTGAAATCGGCTTTACCAAAAATATAATGAGAGAAACAAAATGTTGCATATCTTAAAGGGAGTATTCTAACCATGAATGATCTATAAACGATTGTGCTTGAAATCATTGACGTTGCTTTCCACTACATAAGGATAGTTTACCATAACAAATCAATAAGTTCCCAAACTAATATATGTATGAAATTTACATCTTCTCTCTTTTATGAGGGATTATACCAAATCATTTAATGCAACCATGAACCTTTTTCTACTAATGTAACATATCTGGAGTTCCAATCCATTGAACTTTATATTGTGGATATCCATCTTTTTAAGGATTATTAAAATTATGTAGATGTTCTTGTCTCAAGGCCTTTTTGTGATTACACCAGATAAATGACACAACTCTTGTAATCGCACTAACTCTTACACCACAACCCTTGAACTGGGGCATATGTATTATAGGGGTCATGTTGTATTTGTAAAGATTATAGGGGTTAAGATGTAACTGGACACTATTTTAAGGGGCATGGTATAATATTTCATTTGGTATAATACTTCTAGTTGATTTTGCTAATGATTTATGATGAATATTAAATATAAAAGGGGTACAATTTCCACAAACATTATTAAAAAGGAAAATTATTGAAATTTTGGTTATCATGGGATACAACTTTGCTTATTGACATATATGTCCTGAAATAATCTGTCAAGAGGCGGATGAGGGTCGGAGTTGGGAGGCCGGAAATCAAAAGCTACGGTAGTATAGTCATAGACTACAATAATACTAGGGTTCTGATATGTAAGTGCAACACGGGTATAGGAGAGAATTTCGATGTTGGCGGCATAGTCATAATTCCACTCATGCTAGACCCAAAACCATCTTCTACAAAGCTAAATCGCCTAGTAATTAACCCTATATACCACCCTCTTTCCCGTAAACCACATAATTATTAAACCCTAAACCTTCCCAAGCAAATCCTAAACCACTAAGAACCCCTCTAATGGTCTGGTGGTAGAAGCAGTGACTCTCACTTTAAAGGACCATGGTTCGAATCCTATAGATAAAAAATATAAAAAAAAGAAAAAAAAATCCTAAACCACTAACACCCCTTCCAAAATACTTCCACTCTTTCCGCCTAAACTCTAACCCCCTTAAACCAAATCACCTACAACTTTACATCCAAAACGCTCAAAATATGCCCAAATTTATCCATGAATTGCCGTAAAAAAATAAGTCCTAAATGGAGCTAAATGCAAGTACTTATAAATTCGAACCATTTGTGAGCACATCCACTAATTGAAACTTTATCTAAAATGTTGCTGTGCTTGTGCCTTATAGACATATGAAGACTTTTCTTTCAATCGATATGGGATTATCCGGATCTTAAAATTCCATAGAGACACGTCACCCTTAAACCATATTCCCAATCACAATTCAACGCCAACCTTGAAATTCCTTTCTCATATAAATCCTAGTATTGTTGGCTTTGGTCTCCCACTTTTGATTTCATGAAAACGCCCATTTTTAACGCCAAACTTTGTGCTTGAAGGACTTATCTTGAAGATGTGTTGGAGAGAGTGGCTACGGTTGGATTTGATCTTCAAAGGATACTAGGGAGTCTGCCCACGCTTCGTGACGTGAGTAGTTTTTTTATGGTAAAGAATGAAACTAAGAGGTTAAAGAGATTGTACTTCACGTAATATTATTTCAAAAATCTAAAAAATATGAAATTAAGAGGTTAAAATATAATAATATATTTAGAATATAATTGGCAAATTATAGAGGAACATATTACATACAATTATCTATCTTTTGAAAAGATTGTACTTTAGGTAATACTATTTAAAATACCTAAAAATATGAATTTAGGAGTTTGAATTTTAAAAATGTACTTAGAACTTAATCGTCAAATTATACATGAACATATTGCGTACAATTTATATATCTTTTTATGAAATTGTACTTCAAGTAATATTATGCTTCGCCACTATCTCTCTGGGGCTCGGGTTTAAAAATTAAATTTTATATATTAAAATTATTTTTTAGCTTTGAAATAATGTCTCCATTGAAAAATACAAAATCATTCAAATACAATGAGTACTTTTTTAGGGTAAAGTATGAAATTAAGAGTTAACTTATAAGAATGTAGTTAAAATTTAATTGACAAATTATAGAGGAACATATTACATTCAATTTATCTATATTTTTAAAAGATTGTACTTCAGGTAATAGTATTTATAAAGCTTAAAAAGTATGAAATTAAGATGTTAGATTATAAAAATATACTTAGAACTTAATTAGCAAATTATAGAGGAACATATTGCGTACAGTTTGTATATCTTTTAAAAAGATTGTTCTTCAAGTAATATTATTAAAAAATTTACATTTATATTATAAATTTAATTTTTTGCTCCACTGAAAAATATAAAATTGTTCAAATACAAAATCACAAACTGATATATATATGAGAAAAGGGATCCTACACCCGGGGTGTAGGTAATTACCTACACTCGACTCTTTTTTTCAATATTTTTTATTTTTTATTGAAATAAAACTTTTGGAGAATTAGACCACTATATATCACCATGGTGTCATTCCAAAATCAACTTAATTCAAGATTTCTATCATCTCCATCAAGACTACCAAATTTTAACGGTCTCAGAATTGTTGAAATTGACTCATTCTAGATGAACGTGTTGGGAATGTTTGTTTTGTATGAAACTTGAAACACATATTCCCCTCAATATATTAAGAAAATTCCCTTAAGGTTTCTTTCAAAAAATCCAAAAATAATGAAAAAAAGGTCGGGTGTAGGTAATTACCTATATCCCGATGTAGGCTCCCAGCTCCCTATATTTATTAATATAATAAATATAAAAGAAAAGGAGAAAAAGGAGCCTACACCAGCGATGTAGGTAACTACCTACACCCGGCTCATTTTTTCATAATTTTTTTATTTTTTTTTGAAATGAGGCCTTGAGGGAATTAGATCACTATATATCACCATGGTGTCATTCAAAACTCAACTTAAATCGAGACTCATATCATATTCATCAAGACTATCAAATTTTAACGGTCTCAAAATTGTTGAAATTGACCCCTTCTATATGAACGTGTTAGGAATGTTTGTTTTGCATGAAACTTGAAACACATATTGCCCTCAATATATTAAGAAAATCCCCTAAGATTTCCTTCAAACAAACTCAAAAATCATGGAAAAAAGATCGGGTATATGTTACATATACCCCTGGGTATAGGCTCCCAGCTCCCAAAGAAAAATATAATATTTATAATTTTTATTTTAACAAATATATTAGAGGAGAGAGAGAAAAGAGGAGAGAGTGAGAGAGATGAGTGCCTTTGAGAGAGAAGAGAAAGAGGTGGGGAGGATGGAGGGGGAGAGAGAGAGTGGAAAGACTGAGGGGAGAGAGTGAGATGAGTGCGTTTGAGAGAGAGAAGAGAAAATGGAGAGGATAGGGGGAGAGAGAACGTTATGGAGAGAGGGAGAGAGAGTGAGTGGAAAGAGAGAGAAAGAGGGAGAAAGAGAAATCGGGGTGGAGAGAGAGATATGGATGGAGAATGGATGAAGGGTAGGGAAGACATGTGTCAACAATTGGGTGAAAAATCCAGCTTTATAATAGATATATAGATACATGCCTTTATTTAAGCGAACGTAGCAGCTCCTCAGATGCAGATCTCACGATCAACATCAGGCCCTACTTTTTCATTGTCATGATTTAATTATGGTTCTATGAATCCCATTTGGCATCTCTTAAGAAATCACTCAAATGGGATGAATGTAACGAATCCGATCCCCGAATGAAAATGGAAGCATATCACTATGGATTTTGTTAATGGGTTACCAAAGACAAAGAAAGGTCGCTTTGATACTATTTGGATGATTGTTGATCGTTTAACTAAGTCAGCACGCTTCTTACCTATTCGATTGGATCAATATACAGAGAGCCTTGTTGAATTGTATGTGAATGACATAGTGAAATTGCATAGTGTTTTGGTATCGATCATGTCGGACAGAGACACAAGATATACCTCTCGATTATGGAAAAGCGTGCAAGATGATTTGGATACAAGTTTGAAGTTCGCCACATCATTTCATCCTCAGACCTATGGACAATCTGAAAGAACAATCCAGACATTAGAAGACATGTTGAGAGCTTGTGACCTGGACTTTCCGGAACCTGGGATCGACATTAACTTTGGTTGAATTTGCATATAACAATAGCTATCATACAAGCATTAAGATGACTCCTTTTGAAACCTCATATGGTCGACCTTGTAGATCCCCATTGTGCTGGAGCGTTATAGGGGGGAAATACATATTGGGACTTGAATTAGTCCAAGCATGTATGGATGGTGTGGAGGTGATTCGAAAGAGACTTTTAGCTGTGCAAACTCGACAAAAGTCTTATGATGGTCATCGGAGACAAGAATTGGATTTTCAAGTAGGCGACCATGTGCTCTTAAAGATTTCTCCTACGACGGAGTTGTGCGATTCGACAAAAAGGAAAAACTATGTCCTAGATATGTGAGACCTTTGAGATATTAAAGAAAGTGGGAGAAGTAGCATATCGGGTCGCTCCTCCACCTCATTATTCCAAGATACATGATGATTTCATGTATCGATGTTAAGAAAGTATAATCCTGATCCATCGCACATGATCTACCATGAAATTCCGGATATTCAGTCGAATCTGACGTACGAAGAAAGATCAATACGTATCATTGACAGTAAGGAGCATCAGTTGTGTATTCGTATAGTTCCGATGGTCAAAGTACTTTGTCAGTATCATTAGAAGGAAGAAGCAACTTGGGAGTTAGAGGGTGAAATGCGTCAACATTATCTATATCATTTTGGTAAGTCTCTTTTTACAGTATAAATTTCGAGGATGAAATTTCTTTAAGGAGGGTAGATTGTAACAGATTATTTTTCTTATATAATAATAATGATAAAAAAACTAAAGGCCATAAAAACCCCTCACGTCACCTTTGGTAAGATAATGCAAAAAAAGAAATAAATACTATTAACAAGAAAGGGAAATAAGTTAGCCAACAACCTTAGTTAGTTTTCCTATTATCCCTTAATTAATTCATAATATTTTTGTTAAAAATCTATTAGTGGTGCCTTTAAAATGCATGATACTCCAACAATTTCTCCATATCCTACTTTCCACGTGAGAGAGTTCTAGAGAGAGAATGAAAGAGGGAGAGAGAAAGGCTGGCAACGACATTCTTTGGTCAGCATCGTTTGCGGATCCGACAATGACCACCCTCTCCATCGACATCGAAGTCTTGATCGGACAAATCGGAAGAGGAGCTACGTTGTCGACAATGATTTGCTAGACAGAATCGAGTTACCCTCGTTGACGGATTCCTCGTACCGTCAAGGTATGTGTCGAACCTCTTAGGCTCTTATCATGTGAAAACCACTTCATATAGGGAACTTACCCTAAGAATCGCTACCAAAATTGTTAACATCATGATCATAGACCTCATAGCCCTTAATTAAGTTAGTGCATATTATTTAGGTGAGATCTTTACATCATTAATCAAAGTTGAAAATTTCTATGTTGATTTAGAGATACAAGCAATATCATCAGACAAAGATCAAACATTCATGGATCTTCTCATTGTTGATTTTTTAAAATTTAATCAAGAGCAGACGTTCGATTTTCTAGACAGTTTGTCATGATTGATGCTATGAGTAATGATCACGAGATTTTCCATTGTGTTCTCGCTTCCGCATCATTTTCGGACGATTGGGTTCGTTACAATGAATGTCTTTATCGTGCGATCGAGCACAATCTCTACCCCTTAATCACCTCATTTGTAATCTCAACTGCGAGGCTCCAAATCAAAGCCCTAACCCATTAAGCAGACATAAGAAAATCCACCCCCTATGATGGTGGTGACCATATGTTTCAGGTAGTCCTTGTCCTTTTTTATAGGGATGGCTCCACCTCTTGGTTGCCATTTCCACTATCGAAGGGAAATTAGCTATAATCATTTGTGATGTCATGGGTTTATCCTGAAATCAACAGAACAAGTATAAACCTTATATATCACTTATCCCCACTGTATTCCTTACTCCTCATCTGAACCGATATAAAAATATATTTGTAATAGCACGAATTCTCGGTAATCAGCGAAAACTAACCAAATGCCACGTCGGATGCGAGTGTTACTCTTAGAAATCAATGATATCATAATAATGACAAGGAATCATCATAAATTTTCTTATTCCATAAAAATTGCATCTCTAATATAGAACCAAGATCTTGCATTCCAGTGGGCACAATAATATCCTTCCTTCAAAAAGTACAAATGTCTTGAAATGCAACTAAATTTATTTTCATCTTAACCTATAATAAAAGCACAATAATGTAAAACATGAGTTTAAGGCCTAATATGTGTCGAGATAAGGTCAAACCAACTAGCATAAAAATCAAGTCACAACTAACTATTCCATCTGTAACATAAGGGTAATTATTCTCATGAGAAAACTTATAATTTTCATTTTCACCCTTACCATGTTGCATAAAATATTTGACTTGTCTCGTGCAACATATAGATCCTTAATGTACTTCATTATGCATAGAAAGGGTATTCTTATTGTATTCGTGCATTGCATATCATACTTCTATATATGCCCTTAAGATTAGCCATATATGCACATGTGCCCATAACGATAACATAATTGTACGGGTTCCCACAACAATAACATAATTGCACATATGCTCATAACAATAATATAATTGTATAGATGTCCATAATAATAACATAATTGCATATATGCCCATAATAATAACATAATTGCACATATGTATATAACAATAACATAATTATACATATGCCCATAACATTAACATAATTGCACATATACGCTTAGCTTTCACATAAGTACTTAGATTTTAGATAAAATACTTAACTTTCACATAAGCACTTAGCTTATTCGTTACAAAGATTTGTCTTATTTCATAAGTTGTTAGGTAGCTTTGGTGGCTTTTATGGCTGGGACGGGCGCTCACTCAATCACTGCATTGAACATGATGACATCAACAGATGAGTCAATTGTGGACTTTCCACTAGGTTCTTCCGAACCTGACACCCTCGGAAGATGTTCCCTTTAAACCTTCAATAAAGGGACTTTAGAGGTAGCTCCCACCATTAGGTGTAGCACTTAGCTCCGCTTACTACTCGAGTAGCATTGTTCATGTTAAGAAAATTCTAATTCTTTTAGTATCATTTCTTTTTCGTACAATAGTGGTTCGTCTGAACCTTTTGATCCCACCAATCAAATAAGTATTCGTTGTACAAAATACACAACCGATATAACACAGTTACACAGTACTTGGTATTATCGTATTAGATTGGATCTTTTGGATACTATATATTCAGTAGCAGTAATACTTCAAATGATCACACTGCATCACAGTGCATAATTTTCAATCCCACCATATTGATATAAACTATTGGACATTATGTCATAAAATAGTCAATTTATTATTGATGAATAATCACTCATGCATAATTTAAAGTAATATCACATAAGAATTTCCAACACATTATTAAATAAACGATATTCAACCGATCCTACGAACAAGATAAATATTGATGATTGGTGACATTATCAAAACCTAGTTATTTCATTATATCCCCAACAAGCTAAAATGATTTATTTTTATAAACTTAGTTTAAACTCTTTTGTAATTGCAAAAGTTACTATATTTACACAACACATTAATAACATTTTAGGGCATGCATATGGTATCTACGGAGAGGTGATCAGTTGTTTCAAATTGGTTATCAACATTAATAAAATCACCAGGATTATTATAAATGATATTAATTACCTACATCATAAAATCAATTGCTCAAGAAGGATAATGCATTATTCAGTTGACATTGATTGCAGCTTGATTTAAATCAAGTTCATATTTCATTGTCCTATTGAATATGCACATGCATGAGCATTATAGGATGTAGGTAGCATTCCATTGAATACAAACATGCACGTTATTAAATAGTCATTTTTTTCATATCATAAAAGTAGAATAAGGGCACGTTATCAACAATACATGTAGCAAGCATCATAATCGGCACAATTATTAGAAGGCAAAACAATAATCTTAATGCCTATAGGATGTGTATATAATGTTAATATGATATGTGATCTGCAAAGGACATAATATTGCCTTCATAATAACTCATAATTTATGCAAGTAGATATTTGTAGAATTCATGTTGATTGTATGATGCACGTGATACATCTCTTACATGATCTTAATATTAGTGAGGGGGTATTCTTTGGGTTCATCAACCATTGGAACAAGAAACTAGAATCAACACGTAATTAAGAATGAATACATTAATAGAGTATTAATCACAAAAAAGTATAACAAAACACCTATCATGATACATGAATTTCATGTTCAAATGGTACCATCATTGGATGATCACACTTCAGAATATGTATACTAATTGAATTCGCATCTAATGATATGATTGTCGAAACCTAGAAAATTTGATCCCGTAGTAGGATTAGATGGGAACTTCCAATAAATATTGATAAATACAAATCTCCAACTGCATAGATTCACGATTAATGAAAAGAATTGTGTATTTCTTATGTATTAGAATGATTAAGACACACATTTTCCAGATTCATTGTGCTCCAATATTAATGGTAAGAAAGCAAGAAGGTGTTTGTGAACGGTTGATTCGAATCTGATGGCAACCATTAAAATCTTACGTAATATTCTTAAGGATTCTACACATACCTCGCATATACAGTACCCGTAAAGATGGATTCATGATATTATCACCTACGATTGTCGGTGTGCTCACCTTGCCCGTTCTCTTATTCATTCCCTCCCTCTTGTCCATTCTCCACCCCTCTCATTTTAGTAACTTGTGATGGATGATAATTAAAAATCCAATCCTTAACATATATTAAAGAGGGGGGATCGGCCACTACGAATTGATTTTTGTCCTCTTAATTCCAATTATGCCCTTATAGTATATTTTCAAATTTACCCTTGTATGTATATAGCTTTTACTATTATTGTATCCCGGTTCATCACGACCGTCTGCAGTCCATCCTCGCCGTCGCACGCTGCCACGTCTCTGCCTTCCCCTTTGCCGCAGTGGCATCATCCTTCGCCACGACGCCACCCCTCCATTTTGTACATGGCGCTCTCGACTCCGATCCATCTCATGCCGTTGTCAAAATGTTCTCTCCTTCTATCTCAACAACGATGGACGCCGATCAAAGACAACCATGACCACAGCTCCCCTCCTTCCTCGCTCCTCTAGCATCGGCTTCGCTGCCAAGGAGCGATCGGAGATGTATACAGACTTTAGCATGACCACCGGCACTACATCTAAATCGTCCAACTCCATATCACCTTCGACAATATTTTTTAAATCTATAGTACAAGAGACGGATAGACTTAAAAGAAACAAATTTATCCACTTCAAAGTCATCAATTGTCCTGAATTTTCATCAAATCAACATAAGTGCCATCGACCATAAACCAGCGGCGGACCTAGGATTATAGCCTAGGTGGGGCACACATAAATAGAAAATAAATAAATGATATTGCAAGAAAAAATAAATCAATATAAATATACATGTGCATAGAGATATATAAAGAATTGTTTTGCATATAAAATTTTATGGAAGTGAGAGGAGATAAGATGTAAACCTCTTTTTTCTGAATCACGATTTGAAAATCATGATTTCAACTCATGAAAAATATCCAACATAAAATAATGACATAAATAATGGTCAATTAAACAATTTTAAAGCATCCAAGTAACATCTACAACATTAACGTACGTATTGGTTAAAAAATTGATTCCGATTGCATTACCCAATTGGTAAAATGATATATGTTTTGCTCAAATATACACATATATGCCTACGAAGAACGAAGACATTGTATTATTGTTACATGCATTGGAGTTGGAGACTTGTTCTATTTATAGCAAAAAGGGAGAATATGGGAATCCGTGTTAACTTCCTAACAAATATCTGACATGTATTTGTCACATATACCCCTCTAATTTTAACACTCAATCATTCCATGCCCCTATTATGTTGTCATCTATTTTATTATTTTATTCTTTTTTAATTTCTCTTAATAATATATATAATATATGGGTCGTTACAACATTGCTTATATTTAAAAAGAATCCTTATTAATCTATTTTTTTCAAAAGACGAAGAAGAGTTAGATAATTAAAAAAACGGAATGAATATTCATTCTAATTATACATACATATATATTAAAATTTCGTTTCTTTTCATTCCATCTCATCGGAGAGTTCTCAAGTTTGATATTCGCTTAGGTTAGATTCAATTAAATACTGGTTCGCTTCATATTCGATTCAAAAATAAATGAACCGAAACTGAACACAATTTTAGGTTTGATTAAATAAACGAACTAAACCTAAAGTTTGTAAGTTCGCTCAAGTTCAGCATTTACACCCCAAGCCACAGACACACATAAAGGAAAATGTCCCTCATCATCATGTAAAATAGTAGACGGGGTGAATATATTAGAAATTTTGGATGGTAAAGGGAGGCTATTATTCATGATTTAAAATTTGAAGGAATTGGGAGTAATTGGGCATGAATATGATCACAAATCATGTCATTGTTAAGTTGTTGTTCATGCCTTAAAATGTGAAGGATTTGGGGGAAGTTTACATATAATTGGACCTAATTTCAGACCTCTGCATATACCCTGAATTAATGTTTAAAATTTAAAGAAATTTGGGGTGATTTGCATACATTTAGTCCAAATTTAAGACCATTAAATATGTTCCAGATTGTATGCTTGAAATATGAAATTTTGGAGGTGATTGCACGCATTTAGTACCAATTTCATACCATTTATTAGCTCCAGATTCATATGAGATTTTATGAGAAATTAGAGGTGTTTTAGTATGCAATTAGACTTAATTTCAGACCTATAATTGCTACGATTTCATGCTTAAAAAGATAAAAACTTGGTATTTTGAAAGATGAAATTTGGGGTTGAATTTGCATGAATTAGACCAAAAATCATACCATTGTTTATACATAGATTTCATGCTTGAAATATGAGAAATTTTGGGGTAAATAGCACATAATAAAGTCTGGTTTCAGACCACTAATTAGATATAGATTCATGCTTGTTAAATGTTTAAATTAAGAGTATTTTTGCATGCAAAATATCATAAAATCAGACCTATTAATAGACTTCGGAATTCATGTTTCAGAAAGTGGAAAGTTGGGGATTTAAGTATACATTTGTGCCTAATTCAAACCAATAATAGGCTCAAAAATTTGATGTTTTAAAAAAGTAAAAAAATTTAGGGTTTATGCATACATGTGTAAGATTTCAAAACACAAATAATTTCCAGATTTCACAATTTTAATGAATGAAAATGGAGGACTTTGTATGAATTGATCTTATCAACTAGGAGGCCACTGATCTCAAGTTTTAAAAGATAAAGTTGCATGAGTTAGACTCTAAAATTTAAAATAATTATTAAGTCTCCAAATCTCATAACTTTAAAGAAGATATTTGAAATAAAAATGGACACATTGGAGATACACAGACACACGACAACGAGAAGCTCATATCCTCTCTTAGTCTCTACGCAAAGTACACGGCATTCCTTTCTGCATCCTGGTCATTCTCTTTGACCTTCTCACATTCTCAAAGATTTCGTTTTCATTGATGCACTCTATCTTTATATCTTTAATTTTTAGTCTATTACTTTCCTACGGTCACTCCTCTTCTAAGGGGACGATCAACTACTTTTCATTATCTTGAGAACCCAGAGAATAAGTTTGCTTACAGTTAGTGGTGTGACACCAAAAAAGAAAACCAACCATCACAGACGTAGGTAACCACAGATCAACACCTAACCTAGATCATTAGATGTCTCCTTTTGTCGACCTAAGTTTCATTTACTTGGTTAATATTATGTATAGTAAAAGGTGTCTTATTAACTCGAGTTTGAGGGTGCTACAACATGTATTTAGATTACCTCAAAGTCCTCTTATCAAAATGACGTTGTTGTAGGGGATGCATGTCGAAGTGTTTTATTTTTTCCACGTTTAGTCTATTAGATTGTAGCATGTTTATTTATTTGCACTGCCCATGTTATTTGCATTTATTTTACATATGTTGATATCTCTTCTTTTTCTTCTTCTTCTTGTACCGTTGCGATTTTTGAGAGTTTAAAATCCACAATAGAATCCTACATTGATTTTCTTGAGCATCACTAAAAAGATGCATACTTTCGAGATTCCCTGAAAATCCGCATATCACTAATTTTAAGAGTTTTTTATCAGTTATGTCCCTCTAAGATATTGCAATATCAGTTATTCCCTCTCTTTTTTGGAATATCAGTTCAGCCCATGATTTCTTCCACAATGATCACTTGTACCCTTTTGTTAGTATTGTCGTCAACGAGCTGAACTAAACCATGATTTATTCCAACCATGGTATAGTTAAGAGGGGCGTAACAAGAAAAAAACACTGCTCCCCCTCCAAACCATCCTCCTCCCAGAGATTGTTTGTTGTAACATGGGATTGTTTAGCAGCTATAAATGAAGGCTTAATTGATCTAAGAAAAATCCTGAAAAAATCGAGAATAATTATATTCACGATCGAAATGGATGATTTATCAGTGGAAATATAAAAAAATTGGTGATTAGGTGTACCGATGGAGGTGTAGGTAGGAGAGAGAAAAGTCGAAGAAGAAGAAGAAGAAGAAGAATGAAGATGGAGGAGGAGGAGGAGGAAGAAGAGAAGTTGTACTAGAGATTGGATGGAGGAAGTTGCATGGGGAGGGCGGTCGGAGGAGGAGGAGGGGATGGAAGGGGAGAAGTGGTCATATGAGGAGGAGGGACTAGAAGGAGAGGAGTGACCGGATGAGAATGGGACGGAGGAGGAGGAGGGACTGGAATGGGTGGTGGAGGATGGAGAGGATAAGGAGGAGGATGGGTCAGAGGAGTGGCGACATCGGAGGAGGGATGGAAGGAGAGGGGTGGTCGGATGAGGAGGATGGGGAGGAGGAGGATGAGGGGTTAGAAGGAGAGGCGATCGGAGAAGGAGGGGCCAGAATTGGTGGTGGAGGAAGGGGTAGAGGAGGAGGAGGAGCGGCGACAAAGGAGGAGGGGTTGGAAGGGGAGGGTGGTCGGATGAGGAGGATGGGGTGGTGGAGGAGGAGGAGGAGGGGCTAGAAGGGGAGTTGAAGGATGGGGTGGAGGAGGGGTTGGAGGGAGAGGAAGACATGTCTACCCTTGTTATTTTATTTAATTACCTTTGTGTCCCAAAGTTAATGTATTTTTAAGATGGGGATGGATGATAACTAACTCGAAGGGAACAAGTGAACATTGCGAAAGAAGTTAGTACTGAATTGATATTCCAAAAAAGGAGTGGGTATAACTAATATTGTAATATCTCATATGGGCACAACTGATAAAATTTAAAATCTTTCAAAACCATCAAAGCTGTAAAATTCAAAAAACTACCTCGTAAAATGATTTAAATATGCATTATTCATCTTTCGGTTCATGCATCTAAATCTACGTTAGTGGAAAAAGATATTGGATTTTTAACACAGCCTTGGACAAATTCAAATAATGAGCTTGACCATGACCTTAATCCACTTAATTCTAGATGAACTGCATTAAAGACTAGAATTTAGAACCTCTAGGTTACATGACTTAATCCTTCAAGTTCCATAGAAGAATGCTCAGTCTTCAGTCCTTAGGGCTCGTTTGGTTACTAGGTTACCTCGGGGTGTACTGGTCCCCACCTGCATTCCTGGGTTGGAATACCATCACAAATTAATATGACATCGCATTACATTTCTCATTCCAACCCTCCTAGCCATCCAAACATCTACTATTCACAAGAGGTTACTCCAACCCAACTCAGTTGCCAAACAGAGCCTTAATGTTTAATTAAATCATCTCATATCATAAGTATTGACTTTTGAAGAATGAGCTCCTATGAACTCTTGCACTCGATGCTTATTTCAACCTAAATGAGGAGTTCAAAGGCTACCCCAATCCAAGCTTCGTATGTACAAGGTTGCTTTGTCAAGCATGGCATATAATCAAGTCACATGAACTATAAACACTAGTGCATTCCCCAACTTCCTCCAGTAGCATGGATGTCTAAAGACTAGAGTAGTGTGTTGAACAATTCCTTGGATGATGCTAGCACTTAGCCATTTAGTCTCTATGGAGACCAATACAACCATCTGCATGGACTCCTCACTTTTTGTCACATCCACCAAGTAGAGGGCAAAACCCTCACTTGAAAAAAGGAATAGAAATTGTAATAGCATGAAAAAAGAAGCCAAAGCTGTATAAAAATGGAAGAGCAACTACATGACAAAGTCAAAGAATTATAACCACAATGCTCCGATGCATGCAAAAAGAAGAACTAATTATATTAGTCAAACTTCAACATAGGAGACTTGTCTACATTGGTCAAGCTCCATACATCTTTTTTATATTTGCTAGTAGCACTTAAACTTAGAAGGTACTTGACTCCTTGAGGAAGGAGTTGCTAAGGAGAGGGATCTGATGGTACCAAGATGATTGACTGGTTGTTCATATTCTCAATGAGTTGGCACATCTCACACAATACAAATGGTTTCAATGTTTAAGTAGTAAGCTTTATGAGCAGGTGAATCTAAGTTGACTTTTGAGATAAAAAATGAATATAGACTTGTTGAACTTCGAAGATGTTGAATATGAAATCACTGATCAAGCTCAATTTTCACCTTCCTCCTTAATGAACTTAGAATGATACCCAAATTCATTCGACATTTATATTGCACACAACATTAGAATAGGTGCTAGCAAAAGGACTACCAAAGTTTAAGTATTCATGTATAAAAACATGTTTTAGTCAACTTAATAATGATAATTGAGCTACATTCCTTTAGAAATACATGCATTTGAGCATTACCATAGCATTCTTATATGTGCTTGCATATTATATGAGACACACTTTTTAATACCCAAAACCCACTAAATTATGCAAAAGAAATAGAAAAAAATAAATATGCAAGCATAGTATTGCATACATACACGTGTGTAGACTGATCAAAGAAATCAGTAGAAATATGGTTGCACAGTCTAGTTTTGAACCTCACTAGGGGCTGAGATCATAGACCTCGATCGACTAAATAAAAATTATGAAAAGTAAGTAAATAGGTAAAGAGATGATGGTATGCACATAAAATTGTAGAAACATACATGTACATATATGTACAGAATTCAAATAGCTGTATCTATTTTTATACAACTCAGAATGAACTGACTTTTTTCGCATCAATTGAATAAAAATTGAAGAAAACATAAGGATATCACCTTGCACATGACAAATGAATCTGCTCGCTTCTTTAATACGATTGCATTCTTGATTTTATATAAGGAGCATACAAACTTCAATTTCATCAAACCAACTTTTAAATTTCATTATCTAAAGTGCTTTTGATTAAAAAGATGATTTGAAATTGAGTAGGTATTATCTGTGAAAAGCTGATTTCAACACCAAAAGTCAATTTCAAGACCAATTGTTTAAGTGTTCTTGGAATTTGTATATATTGTATACATAACATTTCAATGCATTTTTGCTTCATTGAATTTTATAACTTTCCCTTTACACAATTATTAGCATTTTCATTTATATGAAAAGAACAAAAAATGTAAAAGCCCATAACTAGGGTATTTTATACCTAAAAACAAAGATGTTTAAATTAGGGGTTTAGGTTCCCCTCCAAGTTTTCTGCAACTACAGTTATGCCCCTATTTTTTTGCAATAACACAGGTACTAAGTCTCAGAATTATAAAGTTAGTATCCAATATCATCCTTGATGTACTGTTGAAGAGGATTTTGTGCAGGTCTCGATATGTCTCACACAAGGCGGAGACATAATTGCTGCAACGACCCACGAAAAAACCCAACTTCAAACAACAATTAACCTACAAATAAATCAAGCAATGAAATAAAAGTGTGGAGTTAAAATTTATTATAACTCTACAACAAAGGTGTGTATAGGTGTAAGTATTGTAGAGGTCGAACACATGCATCAATTTTCTTTTATATTTTTCTGATTTTGTCTTTCTTTTTTCTTTTAATTATTTAATATAAGAATATGTAAGATTATATATATAATATAGGATAATACGGATATAAAAATAACTAAAAATAATATAATTAAATATTTTTGGATTTTAAATATTTTTTACCATTTTTGTGATTTTTAATAAATTTTTCTAATTTATATATATGCATATTTATTTAAAGTAAAAAATACCCAAAATCAAGGAATTAATATATGGGTTGAAATTGAAATGATAAAAATAGCAAATTAAGTCCAAAATTCTTTAAATCAATTTTATTATATGGATAATAATATAAAGAAAATTATGAAATAGAAAATAATATTTTTGGAATTTTGGAGAATTTATATATTTTTATAAAGGATTTTGAGGCTTTTTAATTTTTAAGAGTTTTCTTTTTCTATTTTTAGTGATTTTTGGTCTGAAGGTTCAAAATACATAGATAAATAAAATATATATTTTGGAGAATTTTTCAAACATTTTTTATATTTTTATGATTTTTAAGCTAAATAAAGACTTTTTGTGCTCTTTTTGATTTTTACAAAATATAAAAAATGCCTCAAATAAAAATATAAAATTATGCCATGGATCTACAACATGTCAGGCACTTAATCCTATTTTTTGGTGAATTTTGGAGCACAGTTGCTATATTTAATAAATAAATCAAACACATAAAATTTAACGTCTTAGTAGGGGCAAAATGTAAATAGAATTAAACTCAGTGGCCTTTCCGTAATGTTCATAAATAATATAACTACGATTTAAAGTTTCTGGACCAAAACGAAATTCCAAAAACTTCAAGGGCACAAGCACAAAATGTGCACCGCACATGGGACTGCACGTGAGGTGAGATGTCACATACTAGACTGCAAATAAAAATAATTAATGGGTTCTATATAAAAATTACAAAAATATATACACGACAGATGAAAGCTTGAGTCTCAAATTAAATATAAAAAGTGATTGGGTGAAAAGTGTAAAATACCCAGACGTAGGCGGGAACGAATGGTGGGATGCGACCACTTAGCCACGTATCAAGCTCAAGTGCGGCGATGACTTTTCAATACGAACAATCTGGATTAGATCCTGCTTGAGGATTTGAAGGTGAGGCGCGAGTTCACCCAACGGTTCCTGCTGGTCACATCGCAGATGTCTGATCGAATGACAAAGAGGCTCGATGGAAGAACATGCCAAGAACATGCCTCTCCCGAGCTTCGATCGACTTCTTCTCCTCTGTCCGACCTCTTGGAAGGCTTTAATCTTGTGCAAAATGGAGCTTGGGCTCCTCCGCATCGGTAGATGGTCCATGATGAGCACCTGGAGCTCCAATGAGGTCAGATGATGTCGAGGAAGAACGGAGGCTCTAGGTGCTTCGTACCTCTACAAAATCGACCCCCAAGCGGGTCTGCTGGCCCTCCAGAACATGCAGGAAGAATGGGCGCACAAAAATGACAAGATCGAGGGCTTTGTTTGGTGGAGATGGAGTGGAAGTGGGTCGGGCGAAGGTCTCAGGAGAGGGTGGAGATGCGAAGACATGGTCTCCATATCCACGGAGTATCTGGGTGTGTGAAGGCGCGTGAGGTATGCAAGAAGCGTAGGGAAAAGGTGTGAGGTGGTCTAGGGTGTCGGATCACGGTCAGACACAAGCGGGACAGGGTGGCGGAACAGAGCTCTGTTGTACTCGATCTGATTGGGATTTAGGCTAATACAATGGGTAAAACACGAAATAAATTACGGAAAACGAAACCTAAGAACTACATATGCCTAAAGAATGAAGAAACTAACCTCAAGTTGGCCGGAGCCAACGAGATGAGACCTCGCGGTGGTGCTCCATAGGAGGTGGGTGGAGATCACCTAGGCCTTCGCTTGAACTCTCTGTGATCAGTTGGAGGCGTCCATGTCACGAACGTCGATCCCGAGCACGAAAGAGGGAGTCCAAACAAGGGCCAAAGGAGATTAAAAAAAATAGTGAAGGTTGGGTAGGAGGTTACATACAGGATGTGAAGTGACGATCTTTAAGGTTTAATCACGGACAAATCGAAGGGGATCAACCTGAATCAATGACTCTGCGTGGATGGTAATTGTATAGAGAACAAATCTTATGAAGAGTCTTATGTTCCTCGATCCACGAATCAATGGGTTTAAAATCGGAAAGAGAGGGAGTGCTATGTTCTGACGGGGTCTACGACTAGGGGTCAGAATTGACCCGTGTTCAACGGATGGCGTAGCCTGATTGGGCCACGTCATCCGCAAAAAGACTTGGTCAGATTAAAATTCAAAAATAAATTAAAAATAAATCAGTGGATGATTTTATTATTTTTAAGTTATAAATAAAAAATGATTAATATTTTGTATAGTATTTTATTATGATTTTTATTTATTTTTAGGATTTATTTATTACAAGTTAATTTTTTAGGGTTGTATTTATGTGTATATTTATCTATGTTTTAGTCTTTTATTTTTATTTTGTGTTTTTAATTTTATTATTTTATTCTCTTGTTTTATAAAATTATAACTTATTTTTATATACATAAATATGTTTTTATTATATTTTTCTGATGTATTATTTACATTTAAATAAATATAGGTATATATTATATATGTATAGTGATTATATATTCATATATGTATTTATGTATTTTATTTTATCTTAATATTTTATTCATGATTTTATTTTAGTTTTAATATGTGCATATATTATAAAGAATATAAAAATATACAATTATAAAAATAATAAAGAATAATTAAAATGATTATTTTATTCGGGTATATTGTGCAATAGGGGTAAAAACCTAACTTTCACACCTTAACTCCAAAAAATATGAAACTACTTTCATTAAATAATTTCTTAAAAGTTATATACTATTAAAGTGATTTTGATACATTTTGATATTTTATTTGGGAGATATGGGTCTGTGATGGTGGGATTATGTGATTTTATTTTGTATGAAAAATGTAATCTGTATATTATTTTTGTGTAAACTCATTTTTGTATTTTCTATATATTATTATCTACAACTTTCATGCATAAAGTTTCTTTATTTGATGAATAAATAATAAAGAATAAAATATGTCCTAAAAATAAATTATTGTAGAATAAAAATGGGGTTTTTATTGTATTATTGGCCCTTATCTCCCCCTACTTTATTCATTATCGACCTAGTCATCAAGATGCCTAGGTCTCGGGATTTAGGGTCATAAATACCCTTAGAATTTTATTCCTTTTATTTTTTTCTTTATTCTATAATTTTGGCATAAAAACAGTATTTTTATACAATATTTATACAACAAAGAATGAATGTTAATTTGTGCAAATTAGGGCTATTTACATGTATTATCTAGGATTTTTAAGGTGAAAAAGATAGAAAAAGGTGATGAAATGAAGATTCATCACATACCCAATGAAGTAGCACTCACGAGTGCAAGATTCTAGCTTACTTGCGTCTACGTTCTTGTCATGAACCAAGCAACTCCATATCCTTAAGTATCTAACACTAGTTTGGCCCCATACCAAAGCTCATGAGGAATTTTAGGTATGGACTTGCTAGGAATCTTATTCAGGATATATATTACCGTCTCTATTGCATATCTTCAGAAATTAAGTGGTAAATATGCTTTACTCATCATTAAACGGACCATGTCCATGATGGTCCTGTTGTGTCTTTCAACAATACCATTAAGTTAGGGAGTTTCAGGAGGAGTGAGATTGGAGATAATTTCTCTCTCTTTAAGGTATGCCTTAAATTCATCTGAGAGGTACTCGCCACCTCAGTCAGATCAAATATGTTTAATCTTCCTATCGGTTTGGTTCTCAACCAAAGCCAAGAACTCTTTGAACTTTTCAAAGGTTTCATATTTATGACATAATAGGAAGATAAACATGTATCGTGAATGGTCATCAATATACGTCAAATAATATCGATATCCATTTCAGGTCGTGATACTAAAGGGACTACATACATCCGTATGTATCAGGTCAAGATTTCCTGTGTATCTTGTAACCTTGTTACATACCCTTGTATTCTTACAGAATTCACGATACTGCCCTTTAGTTAGGATAAAATAGAGGCATAAGTGTAATAATAAAAGAGCAATACTGTGAATTTTGCAAGAATATAGGGGCGCAAATGCTATTGCCAAAAGGCATAATTTTGAAGGGGTACAAATGTAAAAAATCCTTTAAATTATATCACATAATCTAACAATTTTTAGGGAAAAGTTTATCTATAATACTTTGAGGTAAGTTATTTTGAGGAAGTTTGATTCTAAAAAAATATGTTAAGGCCATTTTATAATTTATAAATATATTTATCTTTAAATCTTTTATTTCTCTAATCATGTATTGAACAATGTGGTCCCATGTCCCCTCGGTCCACATCCTCTTCACGGATAATTGGTTAGGAGACCTTATGTCACCTTCTCCCTTCATCATTTACCGATATCAGCTTCTTAGGCTTCACCAGAGCTTGTCAGAAGGTGGCTAGTGCTTAAGCTCTCAATGGTGCTCCAACGATAAGCAAACTATCAATGAGAACTGTCCATAAGCGAGTCGCTTGGGACCTGAAGGTGGAGGTTTGTTGATTAGCACTTGCTCTCTTATTCATCCGTCTTCATTCAACGAAAGATTGACATATTAACAACTCCATGGTCTTCCTCATATGGAGTATCTCTAGGGCACCTGCAAGGGTATGTCTAATATTCATATATTAATCCATCTCTCGTTTGCCATATGCTCATATCTAAATGGTTAATATTCGTATGCATTCCTATTTGTATTTGATAGTATGGTTTATCATTTTGCACATTTGTATGATATTCGTATTGTTATCCATATTTAGATTTTAAAATGATAAGGATTATGTATTCGACAGTAGTGAGAAGAGGTCTCAAGGTGGCGGCGACCGATGGAGGAGCGGTGGATGAGGAGGGCTGAGAGCTCGATGGAGGGTTACTTACGTTGAAGGGAGGAGGGGGAAGGAAAGGAGAAGTGTCATTAAATTACACATGCACAAATGTGATAAGATCTTTCATAACTAGTCATTAATTAATGGACGACCAAATTAATTAAAGGGCTTAACAATGCAGAAAGATATTACAAAAAGTTATTACGAAAAAGGTAGGAATATAAATGTAGTTGCAGAATCTCGTAGGGGCACAAGTATAAAAAAGGGTTTTATCAGTTGTGCCCCTTTGAGATATTGCAATATCAATTATGCCCCTCTCTTGTTTGGAATATCAATTGTGCCCCTACCTTCTTGCGAAATTCACAGTTCTGCCCTTTCGTAATAGCAGTTATGCCCCTACTTTACCTTAATAGAAGGGCAGGACTGTGAATTTTACAAAAAGGTAGGGGTACAATTGATATTCTAAAAAAAGGAAGGGTATAACTGATATTGCAATATCTCAGAGGGGTACATCTGATAAAAACCCTGTAAAAAATGATTATCCTTCTTTCTTTTCCATGGAGTGGAATTGAGAAGAAAAATAGAACAGGAAAAAGTTGTCCTCGTCCGAAAGGAAACGCACCCTCCCAGAGTTGAGGTCGCTACGCCTAAAGCCAAAGGCGAGCAGAGCGTCTCTCTTCCTCCGACGCCATGAACGCCCCCGACCGATACGAGCGCTTCGTCGTCCCCGAGGGCGTTAAGAAGTACGCATTCCCCTCTCTTTCCTTCTCTCCTTACAAACCCTAAACCTCTACCGCGCACACCAGGGTCTCCTACGAGCGGGACACGAAGATCATCAACGCCGCATCCTTCACTGTCGAGCGAGAGGATCACACCATCGGAAACATCATCCGCATGTACTCCCCGATCGATTTATTGCATTCTCCTATCGGTTTGACGCGGAATTTGCGATAAAAATCAGATCTTTGCGTATTTACAGGCAACTGCACAGGGATCCTAATGTGCTCTTTGCCGGGTACAAGCTGCCACACCCCCTGCAGTACAAGATCATCGTCAGGGTGAGGTTTGGGAATTGTTTCGAGGGGTTTGGGTGCTGGTGTTCTGATGCTGTTTTTGTTTTCGGCGATAGATCCACACGACGAGCCAGTCGTCCCCGATGCAGGCGTACAACCAGGCCATCAATGATCTCGACAGGGAGTTCGAGCATCTGAAGAATACCTTCGAGGTTTGAGAAGTTCTCCATCTTTTTTTTTTGAAATAGCAACAGCATTCGGTATGGTGATGATTTATGATGTGAAGTTGGGTACTATTTTTTCTCCCTGTCATGCCCTGTTTGCATCGAATTGATTTGGCGACTTCAGATCATATAGTTGTTAACAAACACTCTCAGAGAGGAAAATTGGTCGAACAAATATCTGCTACGATGCCTTTCCTTAAGGCGACTCCTGCTGAAGTTGTATCCTTCTTCCATCCTCCCTCCTGTAACTGTCCACTCTACCCTTCTAATGATGTATTCACCCTGTTACTCCTCATCTTTGTTGCATCAAGGCATGCTCCAATTTTCTTTTGCCCGATTCTGTTAAAAGATAGGGTTTGATTTTATATGGCTTCTATGAATTAGTTTTTGATGTTGCACAACTGGTTTTGATTTGTTGTCACACAGTTAAACAAAGTAGCGTGAAGGAGAGTTTGTATTTGTATGCATTTTCTTATGTCGTAATTAGTGAAGAAAGATCAAACGTGTGATGTACCCCTTTAAGAACCATAATGTTATGTTCAAATCTCAAGTTTATAAAGTTATTTAAAGATGGTATTGATGAGCATCAAAATTGCCTCTTTAATAGTTAGGGAATGTCGTAGCATAGGAGGCAAATTTGGTTCAGGCAGAAGAGACCACACATTCAAATATGTAGACATTATTTATACTTGGCAAGTGTACCAAGATCGAACTCAGAGACACGATCTTCTTTAATATATTTATCAAATCTTGTTGTTTAATTAAAGAGTGAATAGATTCTCAAGTCTAAGGTCTCCATGCAGATGCACACAATAAAATGCAGATTAGATGATGCGAAAATGATGCATGTATTTTTATGGATTTTTCAATGCAGTTTTTAGATGATGCGTGAACATAATGTATGAATGAATACAAAGGAAAACATGCAAAAGATGAATTACAAATACGCCCTAGAAAATATGAGCACAGAATATGATTCAGATTCAGAGTCAATATGAGCATAAAAATTATGCGCACGCTTCTATTAATGACAGAGGCATATAGAGCAAGGGACACTATTTAACATTTTCATCACATTTAAATTAGTGCCAAATCAGAAAATTAATTATGCCAATAGATAAAGAATTAAATAAGCAACAAAATGACCCTGAAATCGTGCAATTTGGATCTACGATGCTTAAGTTATGAAAGAAACAATGCAGGGGCATAAATGCAATAAAAATACGAGAAATAAAAGATAAATAATTACAAATAGGTCCCTGAAGGGACCTATTTGCAATTTAGCAAAACCGTCTGGGTCCCTCTGCAATTTATCCTTAAGTACGTGGACCAATTTGTAATTTACGAAACCTGGCGGGGCCTTTGTGCAAAATGTCCAGACGCACACGTAATACACACATGCCTGTATCTCTTTGTAATTATGGAAAGGCCTTGAGTGCTCTCTGCAAATAACCCAACCCCCTCACATGCAGGACACGCGAGGAGCCAGGTTCGGGGGAGGCGCCGCTTCGGAGGACACATGGCGTGCGCTGGTACTTTTGAGAGCGGTACGGTGTGCCCGACCCTGCAGGTCCGGAGATGGCGACGTGGTGTGACCTGGGCCATTGGTCGGCCGCCGCAGGGCACCATCCAACGACACCTGTACTTCTCCTCTGTCGGGGGAGAGGTGGCGTAAATGGAACTCCGACGAGCTCGCCAGAGCTCCATGGGGTTCCCCGTGCTCGTCGAAGTTCCGTGAACCTTGATGACATCCTAGCGAAGGTGGGTGGAGGTCGGAGAAGCTTCCAGGATAGCTGTAGGAGGCTGCCAGTGGAGCATCATCGGAGACGAGGCTGGAGATCAGTGATGAAGCTTGGATTCCGATCATTGAAGCACCTGCAGATGTTAAATGATAGCCGAAGCATGCACGGATGTGATGTGAGTGGAATGGAGTCCCGTAGGGATGGCCGGAGCGAGGGACTTGAGCTCCTTCTCCGGCAAGGTGAAAAAGGTGGGTCGGAGCGGGGAAGGCTTATGAAGAAAGGAAGTGATGAGTGAAGGGGTTGGCGAAGACGAGGGTGGTATGTTGGAGGTCAGGGCATGGTTGACGGCCGGTGATCAGTGTCATGTGCGGTGGGAAAAATCGAGATAAGTGACATGAAGCCAGGGGAAGAGGGGTACTTGGTCGGAGGCGGACGAAGTGGCTTGGGATGAGCTCCATTGGAGCTCGGGGTCGTCGCCCGGTGAGGTCAGCCAGGCCTCGAAGCTCGTGCAGCCGCCGGAGGTGCCGCAATCATGGTCAAGTTGACCATGAGTCAGCACCGGGGATGAACGACCATCTTTGCCAATCTATCCGCCTCCGTCTGTCACAGGGAGGCTGAGGATGGTTAGGCTGAATCCCTTGGAATGGTGGACGAGGTGAATGGTAGGTGGAGGGTGAGGTATTATAGGCGGAGGTGGTGGTCGGTTACAGAGGTGATGGCGAACATTTGAACGACCAATGGAAGGTCTGTGAGTGATGGTGGGAGCGTTGCTGAGGTACACGAAGACGATGGGTATAACGGCTACATGGAGGGCCATTTAGGGAGTGGAGAGATGAACGGAGGAGAGAGCGAAAATGGAAAGGGGGCGGCGTGAACGCAAGGTGTAATGTCTGGCTAGAGGAGAACGATGACGTGGAGCCGTTGGATCTTTGATCTAATGACCCAGATGAAGGTGCGGTTGGACGCCTTGGATTAGATCATATGATCTGATCTAACGGCGAGGGTAAGGAGGGGGGAGGCAGGCAACTAGGATGAGATCTGGGGATCTCATCCAACGGTGGGGGGTGAGCGGATGACGTAGTATGATAAGAGTCGTTGGATGATGGAGTAGATCGTGCGGCTGAAATTGAGGCACGAAGGAGCGGATGCGATTGCCTCTGAAGTTAGGATCCAACAGCTGGAAGCGGAAGGAAGGAAGAACGACGGGGATGGAGGCGGGCCAGAGAGATCCAGCGACCAGGATAGGGCCGGGTGGCGGAAGGAGGGAGCGGCCGCGTGGCGGCTCCATAGAGTGCCACGTGACTGCATCAGAAAATAGATGTAAAAATAAAGCCTAAAAGAAATAGTTAGAGGCAAAATTAGGAAAAAGTCAAAAAATGAAAGCTGTAGAAAGTTTCATGTTGGACAAAAAGTCAAAAGAGGTCATTTGTACAAAAGTGTATTTTTGGGGGTATTTTTAAAGGGATAAAAACACCGTTTTTTGGTTTTGAGTTTTTTTGTATTTTTCATCTCTTTTAAAGGTCAGTACCATTATAGACAATTAATTAACCTAATTTTTATGGGTTTTTAATGAGAATTGAAAACAAAAAAATAATAGTAATTAAATATAGTGTTAATTATACACAGTATTATATATAATATAATACAAGATAAAAACAATTATTATCAGCGATTTTTATTGGTTTGTTTAAGCTAGGAGATTAATATGTCGATTTTAACATTAAGAATACGAGATTGATCAGGTATTTAAAGAAATTAAAATGTTAAGAGAGCAGATGTATTTCATCAATTGCTGCATCCATTTTGGATGATGAGAGAATGTGATATGATGTTTATGTGTGCTATCAGGAACATGAGTTAATCTTCCATAACCAAATTTTACTTCAAAATGAAAAATATTACAGATACAAAGACCATTCTTTTAACCGAATGCAGCATGAATGAGTAAATAAATGAGTGCACATTCCTCGCATGCTATTGAAAATGACAGAAAAAGTTGTTCGTGAGTTGGATGTAGATTTCTCCTCTTTTTGGTTAGACGATATGAGAATCGTGTGCGATAGAAATTTAGAGTATGAGAGTGGATAATAGAAAACATGCATGTAGCATGTAATCTTCGTAGAGAAGTGTGTAGATGTGTGGCAGGGGGGAAGAAGAAAGTTTGAGGAACAAAGAAAACTCTGATTTTTTAATAACCTAAATATGTCCTTAGCAGGCACCTGCTAGCCTCTTTTATAGGAGAGAAAATGTGAATTACAAAATAAAAATAAAATAAAATAAACAACCTCAAAAAATATAAGCTAAACTCCTAAATGGCTCAGCCTAAAAAACAAGTAAAGATCGCACATGTTCTCCATTTATTTAAATAGAATAAAACTAAAATAAGGATGGCCTCAATTTTGATGATAATTCCTAATTTTATATTTTTATTCATGAGCCTGATAATGTAATGCAAGGCTCTGTTAACCAATTTCATTGATTTCAAAAGATGTGTACATGAAGTTTTGAGAAACCTTAATTTTAATTTGAAACACTAATGCTATCCTAATTTTATTTTTCCACAATGTATCAATTCATTGACGTTTTGAAAAACTTATCTCACGATGAGTTGCTTGATCTATAAACACATCACATGAATCCATGATTTTACTTGACCCTTATTTTTCTAGTTTGTCGACCTCTCTTTTCCCATCTCTTAACATCTTTTTACTTTTTTTAAATCCCATGTGCATAATTGCAAGATTCTTACCCCTTTAGTGAAATATGATCTTCCTTTTACAATCCCCCATGTTTAACCTATTGATAATATTTTTTTAGGAGGGGCATACTTAATAAATTTCTCATAACAATCATGAAGATTTATCTTCAATATACTCGACGGGGTTAAACTCCTCTCAATCATAAAATGTCTTTGGAGGAGGGGCAAACCTAACCCTTAAACTAAATTTTGTTGCTGGGCATTGCAGAGCCCCATGGGGGGAGCCCCTCCCCCGAACTCGCGAACCGGACAGTGGCACCCCCATCCAGTTGACGAGCTTAGCTCACCAACATTCGAAGTTGCATAACAAGCCGATTGGACAAACAAGGTACGATGAAAGGCATATCAAGATTCTCAACAAGTTCATGGCGTATATGATTAATATGTTAAATAGTGTATACGTGTTTCTTATAGTTTTTAGATTCAGATTCTAATAACATAATTATGTTTAATTGTAATCTTATTTTTGATGAATAATATATTTTCTTCATCCTATTTACATGGCAAGTATTTTTACTATTTATTCAATAAAAAAAGTATTCTTACTATTTATTGGTACATTATGCATTTTGAGTTTGCTATTTGCTATTTTGACTTATTTATGCATTCTACATGATTAAACTTCTAATTGCATGCCATACAAAATACCACATATTAGCATGTGCATTAATTATAATCAGTGTTCATGAAATTAGCCACATATGTCATGCAACATGCATACTGCATTAATATCTCTAATCGGTGCATTATGCGCTCTTCCGCATATACATAATACAACTTGCTTATGCCTGCATATGCAGCCAAATATGTAGTTTTCTGCGACCCAACATCCTCATCTCCTCCTTTCATTCGAGTTCATTTTCGCAGCTTCATCTCTTCCTCCATGATGCTGTAAGAATATGCAATGTTTTTAGGGTAAATTACAAAAAAGGACTGATCTTTATATGGATTCCTAAATTGAGGATTTATATTTAGATTGTAACAAATAAGGGACTCTATTATAACTTAACGATCCAGTCCCTAAGTGGGTGGCTTAATCCATGGCTATAGTTGACGAAAATACCCATGTCCCATAGGGTTCGTTTGGTTGCAGGGTTGGGCAGGGTTGGGTTGGGTTGGGCTACCCCTGTGAATAGTAAACTGTGAGGATGATTGGGAGGATTGGAAGGAGGGGTACCCCGGGTTGGGCCAACCCAACCCTGCCCAACCCTACAACCAAACGAACCCATAGGGTTTAGTTTTGTTTGCACATTCCCAAGTCCGTGCATCACACCAATAGAGCCAAAGAAACCGCCCCCACCCCTCCACGATATATTGCTCTGATCCTCGGCAACTCCAAACAATGTCGCAGCTTGGCAGATGTCATCCTCTCGGTGGCCACCTCTCCTTAAGCTCATTCGCAACGGGTATGTGGGTTTCCCTTTGTCTTTATTGCTGCATTTTCTGGGTATTTGGGTTCGAGAGAGGTGTTGACGTGGTCGATAGAGGGGTCTCGGTCGAGGACGGGGAGGTCGAGGACACATGAGGGAGGGGGGTTAGCGTGGTCGGAGAGGGCGACCAGGTAGAGGCGTGCAGAGAGGGCGATTAAGGCAGAGGGAGGAGGAAGGGGGGGTGGGGCTAGGTCTGCTTTTGGCGCTTTTGTCGGTGGTCTTGGAGGAGAAGAGGAGGAAGGAGAACTTGGAGAAGGGCATGCGTCATCAGTATCTTGCTCGAGACAAGTTGTTATCAGTTCAACCCGTTATCTCATCTCCAAATGTTATTCGTAAGGAGTTGATGACTTATGCAATTTGAATTAAAACTCCTATAAAATTGGGATGAAGTTGAATGAATGGCCGAGTTTGGACCTTTTTTTAAGTGGAATGAAGGTTTTACCCAAATCGTCGATGGGGGAAGGGGATCTTCGAGGGAAGTGGCTGTTGAACTCCAAGCCGCGCCTCATTTGGAGTCGAAGATGGGTGAGTTGTTGGGAGGCTTGCCGTGACCAGCACGACACGTCGTGGAACCGTATTAATGATAGAAACACCCTGGATTCTGCTGTACGTGTAATGAACGAACGGGGAAAGTGAAAACAAATTTCTATTAAACGAGGTATTCTCGTCTGTCTATATCACAAATAGAGTCCTCCATTGGCGTCGTTAGGGCCTTTTCCATTAAGCCAAAGTCGAGTCCCCTTATTATTACAATGTAAAGACCAGTCCTCAATTTGGGAATCCATGTAAAGATCAGTCTGTTTTTTGTAATTTACCCATGTTTTTATATGGTATGCATTATCTATATGCAATGGTTTTATTTTTTGCTCTTATATTATTTTTATGAATATATGCAATGCATCATCTAATATTTTTATATATGTGGATTGAAGTTTTGTTACACGCAATAGTTTTGTTATCTTATTGAACTACACTTTTATTACATAAATTCAAAAGCAATATTATTTGTAGATATTTATTTATCTTTAAATTGAGTATTATAAAATCACATAAAACCACATATACCCCGGCATACAACTTAATCAATATTTGATGATTTATTCGAACACATACGCATACCACATTCCTGAATCTTTATTATAATGACAATACTTCTAGAAAGCTTGTATTTAGACATCTAATTTAGCAAATAAATGCATGTTTCTATTTTATTTATTGATTAAAAAACTTAAATACCTTAATTTTTAGAAAAAATAAAATTTAGTGCCATTTCCACAATTTTTGGCGATTCTAGTGACATGTTGGCGATCTTTTTTTGGTTTAGGCTTGACGAAATGACAACGAAATTGACATTTAAGGATTAATTAAAACTTAAGAGGTGGTTGTAGATCACCTTCCTCCACGTATGAAGAGTTTGATAGGAACGAAAATAACTACATTCCATGCCCAATACCCTAAAGATGCAAGAATGGATCGATGCATCTCTATTAAAGTTGGAGTAATGCTTGGACATGAATTTCTTCGTACATTTGCTTGACTAACTTACTCACTTTGTTAAATGGAAGGATTTAATCAACCAAAAGAAGATGCAATTTGTAATGCTTAAACTCTAGGGGCCTGTTCGGTACGTGAATAAGGGGGGGGGGAATAAGGGGATGAGTCGATCGCGAGGTGTACGGCTATTCCGCCCCCTTTCTCCCCTGATGGCTATTCGCCCTCCCCCTTATTCCCGTCCTCCCCGCGCCCCTCCCCCGCCCGCCCCTCCCGCGCCCCTCCCTCCTGCAATGTCCTTGATGCTTCCCCACCATTGTTGCGGGTCCTCTGGGACCCGCCCTCCTCTGAGCGGCTGATGGTAGGTGGCTTTATGGTCGACCCACCTACGTGCCTCATCCGTGATCTACGCCCGAGGTATGTAAGCTTTCAATGTTGGGGTGTGATGGGTCATCCGCCTGCTTCTTTTGACCATAAAATCAGCCACTGTGGCCTTGATCTCTCTGCGGGAGCCATGGATTCCATGGAGTCTAGGGTTTCCAATCACTATAAAATTGGTCGGAGGCTGAAGTCCAATGGCTCCTCTGCTGCTACTGCTATGCATTTTACACTGGGATTGTGCATTCACATTTCTTCTAGCCTTTGGTGGATCACCAGGTACATTCTAAACCCCTCCTTCGTCTTGATTCTGCAATGAAGTTGCTGGGTTGTTACATATTGCCTTATGTTGCTCTATGATGCTTGATTTGCTATGGGCTTCAAGACATGCTGGTGGTTTATGATCTCCTATCTGGTAGATGGCTGTCAGTGATGCATGCGTCTCCAAAATCGTTGATGTGAATTTCTTTGCTTTTGGTCCGAGAGCAACCTATTAGGTGCTCTTGGATGTCAATTTCTTGGCTGAGCAACTAAACGGTTGGTTGTGAGGGGTTGGTCACCTCATGGGTGCTGTATGATGCTCTGTGATGCTTGACTGGTTATGATGACGGGTTTGGAATACCCATGCTTGCATTTGGTGCTCGAGGATGTTAATTTGTTGGTTGAGAGCTCCTAGTTGGTGCTCGATGGTGTCCTATCTTGTTTGCTTTACCTCATAGCTGCTGTGTGTTGCTTTAGGACATAATTGAGGCAAATGTTTTTGTTAATGGGATGAGAGCAACCTATTTGGTGCTCGAGGATATTATTTTGATGGTAGAGAGCACCTTTGTTGGTGCTCGGTGGAGTCCTATATTGTGTTCTTTACCTCATGGCTGCTGTGTGTTGCTTTATGATGATGGCTTGATATTTTTTCACTTAACTGATGGCTGATAGTTCATATTGATTACTGACTCCAGTACATCATTGAGGCAATTTTTTTTGTGAAAGGGCTGAGAGCAACATATTTGGTGCTCGAGGATGTTATTTTGATGGTATAGAGCACCTTTGTTGGTGCTCGATGGTGTCCTATCTTGTTTGCTTTACCTCATGGCTGCTGTGTATTGCTTTATGATGACGGGTTGATATTGTTGTCACTTAACTCAAGGCTGAAGGTTCATAATGATTCTTGACTCCAGTACATCATTGAGGCAAATTTTTTTGTTAATGGGCTGAGAGCAACCTATCTGGTGCTCGAGGATGTTATTTTGATGGTAGAGAGCACCTTTCTTGGTGTTCGATGGTGTCCTATCTTGGTTGCTTTACCTCACGGCTGCTGTGTGTTGCTCTATGATGATGGGTTCATATTGTTTTCACTTAACCGATGGCTGATGGTTCTTACTGATTCTTGACTCTAGTACATCATTGAGTCAATTTTTTTTGTGAGTTGGCTGAGAGCAACCTATTTGGTGCTCGGGGATGTTATTTTGATGGTAGAGAGCACCTTCTTTGGTGCTCGATGGAGTCCTATCTTTGTTGCTTTGCCTCATGGCTGCTGTGTTGGTCTACGATGATTGGTTGATTTTGTTTTTACATAACTGAAGGCTGATGGTTGTTACCGATTCTTGACTCTTTTATTTTGGCAATTTTTTTTTACGAATTGGCTGAGAGCAACCTATTTGGTGCTCGATGATGTTATTTTGTTGGTTGAGAGCACCTACTTGGTGCTGTAGGATCTCATTACCTGTGTGCTTTACCTCATGGCTGTTGACTGATGTTCTGTGATGCTGGGTTGATAATGGCTGCGTTGGACTCATGGGTGAAGGTTGTTACTGATTCTTGATTCCAATACATCATTGAGGCAATTTTTTTTTGCGAATTGGCTGAGAGCAACCTATTTGGTGCTCGATGATGTTATTTTCTTGGTTGAGAGCACCTACTTGGTGCTGTATGATGTCATTACCCGTGTGCTTTACCTCATGGCTGTTGACTGATGCTCTGTGATGCTGGGTTGATAATGGCTGTATTGGACTCGTGGGTGATGGTTGTTACTGATTCTTGATTCCAATACATCATTGAGGCATTTTTTTGTGAATGGGCTGAGAGCAACCTATTTGGTGCTTGATGATGTTATTTTCTTGGTTGAGAGCACCTACTTGGTGCTGTAGGATGTCATTACCTGTGTGCTTTACCTCATGGTTGTTGACTGATGCTCTGTGATGCTGGGTTGATAATGGCTGCATTGGACTCGTGGGTGATGGTTGTTACTGATTCTTGATTCCAATACATCATTGAGGCAAATTTTTTTGTGAATAGGCTGAGAGCAACCTATTTGGTGCTCGATGATGTTATTTTGTTGGTTGAGAGCACCTACTTGGTGCTGTAGGATCTCATTACCTGTGTGCTTTACCTCATGGCTGTTGACTGATGCTCTGTGATGCTGGGTTGATAATGGCTGCATTGGTTGGTGCTCGATGGAGTCCTATCTTGGTTGCTTTTACTTGTTTCCTTTACCTCATGGCTGATGTCAGTTCTTAACAGCCCTTACTTGTTGATGCTTTGTTGTTGCTGCTGTACTATGCGATTTTCTTGGCACACTATTTGCATTTTCTGATCCTCTCTGAAATAGTTTGGACGTCATGGTACTAACCTGAGACCCACTCCACGGAGTTCATAGTTGGGAAATGGTTTCGTGCGTTGCATTCGACGTCATTGCAGTTGACATCTTCTGACTTGAAAGTCCTTATACTACAGGATGTTCACTGCCGGCGCGGGATCGTCTGGGGTTCACATTAGGGAAGATGATTCCTCAGTCCATCGCGTGAAGTGGACCCCCGTTATGGATGAATGTCTTCTTCAATTGTTCAAACATCACTTTGATGTTGGCGACTGGGTTGGAGGATCTTTCACATCACCAGCCTAGCATAGTATAATTGAGAAGTTTAACATGCACACTGAGAAAAACTGGGATAAGGCGAAGCTCCACAATCGATGGAAAACCATCAAGAAGGATTACACTGCATTCGTATACCTGATGACGAAGAGCGGTTGGGGATGGGACCCACTTAGTTGTACCGTTGTCGCACTTGATGAGGAGGCATGGCTCACAGCGAGTAACTGCATGTGCACGTACTTTATCTCCGCATAAAATTCCGTACCCTCTTATCAATTTATATTGCACTCAGATTGACAAGGCGTACAAGCCATATCGGAGGAAGTCTTTCCCCCACTTTGGTCTCGTTGAAGCAATGGTCGGAGACTACACTGCGAAGGGTACATTTGCCTTCTCTTCACAGACAACACCCCCTGGTTCGTTTGCTGCATTTTTTGAGGGTGATGCTGGTACGCAACAAGCCTTTGAGGACGACCTCGAAGGGGACACCGATGCCCCTGAGGTGTCGGAACCAGGAGAAGGTGGTGGCCCAAGTACCCAACAAAGTCGGAGGAGAAGACACCGGGATTCAGGCGCCCAAGCAACAAGCACAAAGCGTTCACGCAGTGACGGTGCCCCCTTGGCCTCTTACCCTCACAGCTGTTGGGAGAGGACGTCGTCCGTTTGACGACGCAAATATTAGAGCTGCAAAGGGAGCAGATCCAAGCGTGGACTCCGAAAGATCCGCACCAGGGGGTGGAGGAGCTTCTAGATGAGCTTGAGGCCCTAGTTCCGGGCCTACCTACCGAGGCCCAAATTCGTCTTGCCCATTGCCTTCGGGACCCATACGAACGTATTATCTTCAATCGGGCCAAGTCTGTGCCTGCGAAGTTGGCTGCGTGGGTAAGTCTCCCGTTAGGCAAGGATTAGTTGATGATCACCTCGTCTGTCCCCGAGTGGTTGGAATGGTAGTTTTTCATCTTTTTTAGTTTTCTACTTGGTCTGTTGAACATTAATTCCTTCTCTTAAGTTTAGATGGCATGTAATAAGTAACTAGCTTGGCGGACTTTTCTCGCTTGCAATAGGATAACTTCGTAGCTTCCGTACATGTGTTCTACATAAATCCCATGTGAATGTTGCTGGCCTTATATGATTGAAACTCAATATGAAATTGTAGGTTTTCTACAGGTCCATTGGAGGGAATGGCGGCAATCACCGCGATGAGATATAATTTGGTCATGTTGAATATGACATATCTGCGTGCAGTCCTAGAGGATGACGAGGAGAACCAGATTGATGGAGCCGGTTACATCCCCAGAGTGCCACAACACACGTCAGTGCGTACAGGTCATGTCTGGATTCGGGAGATGCTAAATGGACACGTTGCCCGATCATATGCTATTTTCCGAATGTACCCCGATACCATACTGCGTTTATGCACCCTATTAAAGGATCGAGCTGGCCTAAAGGATTCGAGGCACCTCAAGGCTGAGGAATCCCTTTGCATTTTCTTATATTATCTCGGCCACAATGCAAAGAATCGTGTGCTTTCTGAACATTTCCAACACTCTGGTGATACAATTTCCAATCACCTCAACGACATTCTCATACGCATCGTCTCCCTCAGAGATCAGTTCATCCGATTCCCAGCTGATGATTGTCCGACACCAGATGTTATTCTGAACAATAGGAACTTTTATCCTTATTTCAAGGTATTCTTGCATGATGGATTTTTCATGCAACAAATTTAATTAAGAATATGTATTTTAATTAACCATTTTGCAGGATGTCATTGGCGCAATCGACGGCACACTTATCCCGGCAAATGTCCCTGCGAATATCGCTCCAAAGTTTCGGAGCAGGCACCAAACCCTAGCACAGAATGTCATGGCGTGTGTGGACTTCAGTTACAGATTTATATACGTCGTCGTCGGATGGGAGGGGTCAGCCGCTGATATGAAGGTGCTTAGGTGGGCTTTAGACGATGGAGGCTTTCATGTACCTCCAGGAAGGAAGTTCCTACTCGACTGTGGATATGCAAACACGGAGACCTTCCTCACCCCATACCGTGGCGTTATTGCACACCTACCCCAGTTTAGGGCACGAAGGGGACACGGATATCGCCGGCCTGAGGAGTTGTACAATCACAGACACTCACAGCTTCGGTCCTACGTCGAACGAACATTTGGGATCATGAAGGCCCGCTTCAAGGCACTAACTGAGCGACCGTTCTACAGCTTTGAGAAGCAAGTTTTGGTTGTCATGGCGTGTTGTATCATCAACAACTTCATCCGTGATGTCCAGGGCGAGGATCAGATATCCAGTGCATTCACTCTTAAATCAGCACAAAGTGGGTCGTCTGTAGAGCCCAGTCCGAATGACGAAGAATTTGACAACACTGCCGCAGGTAGCGACGTGAGGGTTTCAGAACAGGAGATCCGAGCTGGAGAGTTGTTAAATGATGCTTTGGCAACGGTCATATGGGAGAATGCGCAGCGTTGATTTTGTTTCAATTACGTGTATCTTTTCTTACCATTGTTCCGCCTCCACCGACTATTTCGCAATACGTTCAGGTAATCTCCATATTGCATCGTGCAGTACTGTACATCGAACGCATTCGATGGATTTCAATCTTGATTTCTTACCCACGTACATCTTAAATTTATGCAACGTCCCTATGATGATTTCACCGTTATAAATTAAGATTTAATGATGCGATGCCGAGCATGGCTGAGCAGCTACAGTAGTGGCGTGACTTAACCGACGTCACTGTCATTGTTATTTTCGATGTGGAAATTCAATTCTGAGGGAAATCAAATATATAATGTCTTTGTTATTTTGTGCTGTTGTAGTTTTCATATTATCAGGTCTATTTCCTTCTTCCTTATTTCAACACATATCATGTATATTTCCATATTGTCGGTCGGTTATTGACAAGTATATGCCACCTATAGTGAGACGTTATTATATCTCACCACTTCAAATAACAACCAACAACTTTACCTAACTTTTAAACCTTATTCCTTAACCCCCAATACCCAGCCGAATAGAGAATAACCCTTATTCCAGCTTATTCTCCTTATTCTTATACTCCAGCCGAACAGAGAATAGACCCTTATTCCTTGAGACGAGAAGTGAAGACAAAGCTCTGCCTAGTAGAAATCCTTAGGAGTGCCCATCAGGTGACCCTTGACTTTGCTGCAAGGCAGGACAGATGAGGAGAGACGATCTGATGGATGATTTACATCGATTTTGGCCATCTGGTTGCATAGAAATGAGGTGGCATTTAGGTGATGAGGCGTTATGCTCAGAATATGATTCCGTTGGTCTTATTACTGGGTTAATAATGAGTTGTAGTTTTCGTTTGTAATTCCCCGTTGTTGGAATACAAATTGTGTATGGTCAATAATCTCTAGTCACCCTCCTTTGGCTTAAAAAAATCCCATAGAGCTTTGGTGTATGAGAACCCTCTTTATATCCATTGAAATAATCTCAGCAATAATCTCTAGTCACCCTCCTTCACTCTTTGGTGTAATGGCAGTGCATCCATTGAAATGGGGTTGTTGGCTGTATGCTTTGCTGCATGGCTGACAAATCTGAACACCATAATCCCAGTAGGAGTGACTTTAAGAACTTTAAGTACTGATCGAATTCAATCTGACTCTGTTGCTGCATGAGCCGTTGCCTTGTAGTCGTTCTGTACATCGGAACGGGAAATATTTCTGTTTTTTACTTCAAGTGATTAGAGGTCCTGCTAAGTAGGTGCAAAAACCGGTAGTGGATCTTCTGTCCAATGTACACATCCCATAGAGCTTTAGTAGTAGGCTACGAGATTGAAGGTTGTCCCTTTGGTGAATACTGGTCCTTTTTATGGAGAGTACTTTATGTTCCTCATAAGCATGTATGCATCAAGGTGAATCAAAGTAAGAGAATCTATAAACTAGATCAGCTTGCTAACTGCAAGCAATATATCTGGTCATGTGATGGTCATTTACAGTAGCTTCTCATGGGTATCTGTGCGTAGCTTCGCAACCAACCATCTGTAGCAGTTCATGTCTCCAATCCCTTAAGCTTGTAGATGCGTGCTTTGTGATCCATGGGTATCTGTTCTGACTTGAATCCCAACATCTTAGTACCTCACAACAAGTAGCTAGTATTCTTTCTTGGGGACATTTATCATAGCTCATTTGGAGCGGCAATCAAGAAAGTATCTTAGTGGTGCAAGGTACTTGATTATAAACTGCACTGCTAATTATTTTTTTTCATTTATATAATGCTTTCTGAGTAATCACCAATTGGAATGATATCATCCATATAGCCTAGCATGACTACAATGCATTTTCCTGTCTTTTGCATAAACAAGGAGTGGTCGGATGATGATCTAGAGAGTTCCAAGCTCCTTAAGATTTAGGGGTGCTTCTAGAAGCAGATTCGAAGGCTCTTCTTAAGGTCATAAATGACATTCTTTGACAAGCATCCTTCAGACACTACTCACACTCCCCGTAAGATGGGTGGCTACATATAAATGACATAATGTAGATTGTGATAGAGAAAATCATGCTTCACATCTAGTTAAATTGACCAAATAAGTAAACCACATACTAGATTGTTCCAAGGCTGAAGACGGATAATGATGTAGAGATAGGGTGCATTGAAACACTGTCTTTTGCCCTTAGAGCTATAGGAACTCTGTCATATCAGTGGATGGACCATCTCCCAAACTAGTACTAATAAAGGAAGAGGTACCTCAGATGGCAGAATCTCTGTAGAAGGATTTCTCGCGGTAGGAGTCTCAGAAGGGAGCTATTTCCGCTTATAGCATCCTGAGGAGGCGAGGAATAAGACTAAGTATCAGAGCAGATTCAAAGATAATAGGAGGCAGAGAAACATGGGTATCTATATTGGAAAAGAATGGAATAAACTCAAAGAAGGTGAAGTTAGCGCTAATATAACAACAATATTTCGTCTAATTCCCAAGTCCCAACGTTTCCCAAGGAAACACATTTGACTGGGGAGCCAACTTGTTCCTTACGACTGGGGGGACTGGGAAAATCCCTTTTCTGGGACATAGTTCCTATTTCCTAAATCGAAACATTCTCATCAATAGAGGTGGATGGCATGTGATTTAGAGAAATATAGTTGTCGGAATTGCATCCTCTAAGATGAACAAGAAACATGACAACGAATGAGCATGGTGAAAGCAATATCAAGAAGATGACGATGTTTTCGTTTGTCAATACCATTTTGTCGTGAGGTATGAGCATATGTAGTCTGATGTAGTATAATACATTTAGAGAAAAACTGCTACAAGCAGGGATTCAAACAGATACAGAGATATCCTTATCTGATCTTCCACTGTGTTCATTTTATATGTGTTTTGACATTCATATTTGTTGGGAAAAGAACGAGATGTGTTATTCCATAGAACCCTAGGATCTCTTATATCGAGGAGAGACCTATGGGTAAATTACATAAAATAGATGAAAGAAGAGGAAAAAATAGAGAACACGATACATAGACATATATATATATATATATATATTTATACTCCCCCTAAAGATGGAGGATAGGTATCAGTCATGCTCAGCTTGGATGAACATTTCTGTAATGGTCCTCTAAGCAGTGCCCATAGCCTTAAATTTCGGTGAATTTTAACCGAAATTCGGTCGAAATTCGGTTTCCTGGTAGTATCGATATTGAAACCATATATAGTATCGCTTTCCAGGATTTCAACCGATTTTTTTGTCAAAATTCGGTCATTTCGATTCATTTCGGTCCACTTCGACCTAAATTGTTCACAGATTTCTCGGATTTCGGTGGAAATGGCAGAAATTTCGATTCAATACGGTCCATTTCGACTGAAATTGTTCTAGGTCACTATATGTCATGCTTAGGCCATTAATTGATATTCACATGACACTATTTGGCCACTAAGTGTAATTTATAAGTCACTGTTTCAACCATCATTGTAATATATGCCACTATTCCAACCACCATTATACTAAAATAAGGCCATTAGGGGTCCTCTTTTGATGCAAATTGAAAATTCGGCGACGGGAAAATAAAATATTTGATCGGTGGAATTTCGGTGGAGATGAAATAGAGGGATTGAGAAGAGAAACTCGTCGAGAATACGAGGGGATGGAGGAGGGAAGGCGTGAAGATCACGCGAGGGGAGAGAGAGGGAGAAGGGAGAGGAGAGATAAAGTTTCAAATTTTAGAACTGTTTACATAAGTAGTCTATCATCCCTTTATATAGGAGGGATGAGATTACAAAAATAGAAACTCAACTAATTATCCTAAATTGACTCAAACCGACTAACCGACTAATTTTGAAATTCAAATATCTAACTAATTGAGATCACAGGCGATCCCATTTATTTTAATTAAAAATACGACGACTCAAATAAACGTAAATAAAATTAACGGGTAACATTAAATAATTACGCGGCCCTATATTTCTGTTCCACGTTGCATCAACTCTCCTCCGCTTTTAAAAATTTGGCTCCTGACGAATTGCTGGATCTGCAGGCTTGGAGGCTGATAATTTCGAATCCGCGTTCTCTGTCGTCCAATGGAAGAATTGGTGTGGAGCGAATGACGGGATCCATACATGTGCGCTGCGGGCGCTGGCGACGTGGGCTTCGTGGTGGAAGAGCAGGTGTGGCGCATAGGCGGGCGTCTATCCGGATTTCATCCCGTTGACGTGGTGCTCGAAGAATTGATGAGGCATCTTCATGACGATCAACTCGGCCTGTGGAGAGTCCATAGCAAAGCAATAGCACAAGGAGAGTAGAGGAGGAGATGTGTCCAATGAATGAAGCCATGGGGTCTTTAAATAGGTGAAACCTATGGTCCTAATCCTAATAGGATGAGGAGGTTTTCCAGATTTCCTCTTTTTAGCACTTCTTTTAAAATTTTTCCGCTCCAGGGGGTTGAAGTGCAAATTTTGTACACCTTCATCAAAAAATATTTTGTAAGAGGAGCCTTTGAATTTTCCCTTTGAATAAAAACCTTTGCATGGGGGGTTCTTCATGTAATTTTTCCCACTTAACTCCCAATCCCACTTCTTATGGGATTCGTCTACCGTGGGTAGGGAGCCCCCTGTTAGGGTTCTTCCCTTCAAACTGCCGCCACGACGGCTGCAAGGAAGTCGGCGCGGCCGGTGGCTGCGCGGGAGGGTCGCGTGGTGATGGCGGTGGGTGATCGCACAAGGAGGCAGAAGCGGTTGAGGGGCGGTGGCAGCGGCGACTGGGTAGTCGTAGGGGACGTATGGGGGGGTTTCGGAGGAGGTAGTCGGGCTTGGCGGTGAGGAGGGGTGTATGCGGGGAGGGGCGGTGGCGAGGGGAGGCGCGAAGCTTAGCGCGCGGGAGGGGAGGGCATGTGATGGGGCGAGGGTGAGGGAGGGTGGCGGGGGAGGGAAAGGCGGTGGCGCAATGAATGGCGCGCAGGAGGGGTGCAGGTCTGTGGAGGGAGAGACATGGAGAAGAGGAGAGCACGGGGGTGAAGGCCGGCGGGAGGAAGATGGAGGCGATGGGGCTAGGGGTTTTGCTGGGGGGGCCGGGTCAGTGGGATGGGGTGATGGCGACGAGGGGATCGACGGTGGTGATGGGGCAAGGGATTTTGACGGGGGTGCAAGGGCAACGGCTGGCGGTGGCGACGTGGATGGGGCTGGGGCTGGGGTTGTGGTTGTCGAGGAAGGCAGGGAAAGTACCTGGGATAGTTTGGGCAGTGCCGGGACGGCCGGAGGGGGTGATGGAATCGATTCCGGTAGCGGAATCAGATCTGGGGTGTGCTGGACAGGAGACAGATTATCATTCTTCCCTTCTGGAGCGACCTGGACAGCGATCAAATCCTCGTTGACGGCGAGTTTTTCGTGACTTTCTTCATCGTGGGTCTGGACAACGACTTCTATGTTCGAAGACTTTGATAGGGCAACGCACGTAGCCTTGAAATTATCCACCATATCTCGCAATTTGGACTGGAGGATTTGGAGATCACGTCGTGCGTCCATATCCTTGTTGTAAGCTTTTTCGGCTTGTCGCTTCCACTCCGATGAAGGATGGAGTTTTGTCACATGTCGGCGCGAGTGTCTGGACGGATTGTTAGATCGTGAGGACGATATGTAGGCCATGCTCTGATACCAATTCATGCAAATTGAAAATTCGGCGACGGGAAAATAAAATATTTGATCGGTGGAATTTCGGTGGAGAAGAAATAGAGGGATTGAGAAGAGAAACTTGTCGAGAACACGAGGGGATGGAGGAGGGAAGGCGTGAAGATCACGCGAGGGGAGAGAGAGGGAGAAGGGAGAGGAGAGATAAAATCTCAAATTTTTTAAATCACTGAACTGTTTACATAAGTAGTCTATCATCCCTTTATATAGGAGGGATGGGATTACAAAAATAGAAACTCAACTAATTATCCTAAATTGACTCTAACCGACTAACCGACTAATTTTGAAATTCAAATCTCTAACTAATTGAGATCACAGGCGATCCCATTTATTTTAATTAAAAATACGATGACTCAAATAAACGTAAATAAAATTAACGGGTAACATTAAATAAATATGCGGCCCTATATTTCTGTTCCACGCTGCATCATCTTTTAAACCCTATAGTATAATGTATACGTTCTCATTCCATCTCACAAGTCACAAGTTCACTACCCAACTTAACTCTTGGAGAGCTAAATTTCCAAATTCCAAGCAATGTGAGTTTTTTTACCATCTTTCGTAACACATCTTTTTTTAACATATTTGGAGATGCCAAATATGTTTTTTCATCTTTGAATGCTAACTTCAAAATCTTTAGAGTTCAGAACCTTTATATAACTTTCTTGTTATCTTTGCCTAGGCCATCTTGGAGAGCTAAATATGATTTTTACCATTTGACTGCTAACTTCAGATAACCATCCTCTTATCTTTGCATTTGTTATGCATCTCATGACTAACATGATAACAAACCAGTGTTATTCTAATTGTCTCTTCACAATTAGTGCAAATGCTATGCATGTTGAATAAAAAGGCCAAACATGTATTGAGAGTGTTACATGGGGCATTTACAACAACAACAAAACCTTTTCCCACAATTAAATAGGGTCCGCTACATGGATTCTTCGCCTCCATTCAGATCTAACTTGGGTCAATCTTGGGCTTATATCCAAAAAATTAAGATCCCTTTGTATAGTCTCTTTCCAACACTTCTTGTGCCGTCCTCGCTCTCTCTTGGCCGCCTCAACATCCTGACACTCGCATCTCCTAACTGGTGCATCAGCTGATCATCTTTCCAAATAACCAAACCATCTTAAGCGATTTTCTCGCATCTTATTCTCGATCGGAGCTATACCAACTTTCTTTCTGATTGCATCATTCCGAATCCGATATTTACGTGTTTGTCCACACATCCACCTTAGCATTTTCATTTCTGTTACATCCATTCTCTGCACATGTCTATGGTTTACAGGCCAACATTCAGATTCAAGAGCATAGCATGTCTCACGGCTACTTTGTAAAACTTTAATTTTTAAAGGAATTTTCTTATCACAGAGAATAACAGAGGCCCCTCTCCACTTTAGCCAGCTTGCATTTATTCTATTAGTAACATCTCCATCAATTTCCCCATCATGTTGCAAAATAGATCCAGATATCTAAAAGAATATCTCTTCTGAATGTTATCGTCACCAATCTTCACCTTGATTCCTTCACCATTGCTTCCATCAAAGGTGCACTCCATATAATCCGTCTTAGCCTTATACAAAATCCTTTAGTCTCCAATGCATGTCTCCAGACCTTAAGCTTCTCATTTACTCCATCTCTAGTCTCGTCAATCGACAAAATATCATCAACAAATAACATACACCTAGGTAACTCATCCTGAATGTGACTTGTCAACTCATCCATAATCAAAGTAAAAAGAAATGGACTCAAAGCTGAACCTTGATTTAAACCAATGTTGATGTCAAAATAATTAGTTTTCTTAGACGGGGTCCTTACACAAGATAAAGCCCTATCATACACATCTTTTATGAGGTTAATGTATAAGACATGTACTTGTCTCTTCTCCAAAACTCTCCACAATATCTCTCGTGGGACAGAATTATAAGCCTTCTCCAAATAAATAAAGATCATATGGAGGTTCTTCCTTTTAGCTCTATAAATCTCCATTGTTCTCCTCAGCAAATGGATGGCTTCAATAATTGAGCGACTTTGCATGAACTTGAATTAGTTTTCTTTTACTTTGGAAACTTACCTCAACCTTCTTTCGATCACACACATGTTCCCAACAGGGGGCATTTACAAGGAAAGAATTATTCTACCTACTACTATCCTGGAGGCTATCTAATCATCATAGAAATTTATATTAGCATGGAGTGCCTTATCATTTAACCTGAGGTCACAATCTAGACATAAATTATTACTAATTATCTAGCAGCTCAATGCATTTAGCCATAACGAATCTATTCAACTAAGGTCTAGCTCCATCTTTTCCATCAAAGAAGGAATCAAAAAAAGTACATGGATCCACCAAGGAATTCGTGGTTCGGTTGAATCTCATTCCCATCCTAAATAAGAATGTAGTACTAGTAACTTAGTGGTCAGTATTAGTAAGTGCAGACATATTCTTTGATTGATGTATCATGTGATCTTGTAAACTTGTATTATGACATTTAATATTTTATTTTTAAAATCATATACGTTTTTTCAATAATAAAAATATTACTGTTCTTTTGAGAATTTACAGAAAAACTGTATGCCAAAAAATTTAAGTTTATGCACTGAATTTATTCTGGATGATCATCGATATGGTGAACGGAACTGTTATTTAAGGCATTAATCATTATAACATCTTATTATAAGTAAAAAACTTGTATTTCTGTCTCTTTTATTGATTAAACAATATTATAAATCTTAAATTTGAAAAAAAAGAGTTTTCAAGTCATTTTCCTGATTTCTGGCCATTTCATCTAAATTCCACCAAAAGTCCTTTTCCGGACTTACCAAAACCGAAATCTTTGAGGCCTTGACAGTGCCTTGGTAAAGATATCATCTGCAGTTTGGTCCTCGGAGTTGACATGAGAAGTGGAAATAAAACCCTTTTGGACCATGTCTCTTATACAGTGACAATCAACCTCGAGGCTCGATGTGCTTCGTCCTTTCATGAAACACAGAGTTATTTGCAATGACTAAGGTGACCTGATTGTCACATTTTAGTGACATGGGAAGGGAAACATCTGTGTAGATTTGTTAGTACTGCTCGAACCCACATCATTTCTGTGCTTGCCTGTGCCATATTCATATACTCAGATTCGGCTCTAGATCTAGCCACCATAGTCTGTTTCTTGCTTTTCCACGAAACAAGAGAGTCTTCAACAAATATAGCAAATCTCGTTGTGGACTTCCTGTCCTTGGGACACCCTGCTTAATTTGCATCTGCACATGCTGAGATAGTCTTGGTTCCACCTGTTCTAAGCAGTAGTCCTGTTCCTGGAGATGATTTAAGATACCTTAGTATCATTTATATAGTATCCATATGTACCCGACGAGGTTGCTCCATAAAATGGCTAATCCGACTGACAGCAAAGGAGATGTCAGGTCTAGTGATGGTAACGTAGAGAAGCTTTCCCGCTAGTTCTCTGTATCTTCTCTTGTCTACCTCATCAGTATTATCATCATACAACTTCATGCTTGGGTCCATCGGCGTAGAAGCAGGTCACCATCCAAGCATGCCTGTTTCTTTTAGCAAATCAGTGACATATTTTCTCTGAGTCATCACAAGCCCTATCTGGTTTCTGGTAAACTCCAGCCCCAGAAAATATTTAAGGACACCAAGATCCTTGGTAACAAATTCGCGACTCAGAAATTCTTTCGCCCTTTTTATTCTGCATACATCATAATAGCAATTGTACCTCTGGAGGTTCTCCGCGTGAAGAGTGAATGATCTGCGTTCGACCTTTTAAACCCCTGCTTTTTAATCAGTCCCGAAAGCTTCTGGAACCAAGTTATTGGGCTCTGCTTATGCCATATATTGCCTTATGAAATCCACATACCTACGAGCACTCTCCCTCATCCATTAATCTCGGTGGCTGCTGCATGTAGACTTCCTATTGAAGATCACTGTACAGAAAAGCATTCTTAACATCAAGATGGAATAGAGGCTAATCTCACATCATTGCAACCGATAAAAGAATTCATAGAGTAGAATGCCATGCAACATGAGATAAGGTATCTTGATAATCCACACCATATGTCTGAGTAAAGCCCCGTGCCACAAGAATGACCTTGTATCTCTCAATGCTCCCATCTGCATTCTGCTTCACTGTAAATACCCACTTGCAGCTAACAAGAGATGCCCTAGAGGGGGCAGAGACCAAGGTCCATGTCCTCCTTGTCTGTAGAGCCGCCATTTCCTTCTCCATAGCTAACCACCACCGACTGTCCATCAACGCCTCCTGGTAAGTCCGTGGTATGTCCACGGTAGACAACGCAATGGCAAATCCGAGCTTTAGTGGCTTCGACAATGGCTGCAAAGTCCGAGCTGTTCTCTGAACCCGGTGAAGGAGTGCTACCCGGAGGCATGATTTCTCTTAGACGAGACACAAGCTCATCATATCTCTGATCTGACGAGGATGGAGCTGCATGAGGGGTGACCTGCTCTGCTATACGAATTGATGCTGGGAAGCCATGCTTAGAGTATCATGTCTCCTTTGTATGATCAGATCGTTGACAATATGTACAAAGGAGTCCACCACCACGACCACCTCTACTATGTGGTCCACATCCTCGAAACTGCGAGATACTCCCTCTTCTACGGGAGGCTGCCATGGCGGAATAATTCGGCACTGGAACATGGGATGAGATGCTGATTTGACTCAATATGCGAAAGGCTTCCTCCATGGGAGGGATAGTAGCATATGCCAGTATCTAGGAGGAAGCTGCCTCGTATTATGAATCAAAAGATTCCAGGAAAACACCAACCATCGTGGCATTCCGATACGTCTTCAGCTGCTCTGGAGTAGTTCTGAGAGGCATGAAAGTGTGGAGCTTCTCAAGCATTCCGCGCAAAGCAGTATAGTGAGCATATAGGGGTCGTCCATTCTGCTTTATAGTAAATATATCGTACTGCAGCTGCAAAAATCTGTCTCATTCTTTACCTGGGAATACGTGGCGGTAAGTATATCCCACATGGCTTTCGCTGTGGGCTGATGAAGAACATCATTCACAATCTCTGGTATCAAGGTACCGGACAACCGAACCTGAGCATATGCATCATCAGCCTCCCATGAGGCGTTCAACCCTGTCTTCTCTGCCGGCTCTTCATCGGTAAGAATATGTCTCTTACCCATTGACTTCATTAGGCTCATGAATTGCATGTTCCGGAGCATGTAGTTTGTCCCATCCATCTTGACAATCGGCGCTGGACCTTTGAAAGCATTGGTGGCGGGAATATCAACTTTGCTCTCTGACATAGAGCCATACGTAGAAAACCAGGGTTTGCAGATCAATGAATATATGTCTACACAGACATCTAGGGTTTCGATTGCAGGTGTAGACATGTGCAATCAAACCCATCTCCCAAAGAAACGAGCTGAAGGAGACCACGAGAGGGCGGTCGAGAAGAGAGAGCGGCAGGAGGTGCTACCGTCGAGGAAAGATGGCGACGGGAGGGGCTACTGCCGAAGAGAGGGGCGGCGTTGTGGTGCTCCGGGCGACACTGCGGTGCTCTGGGTGGTGCTGCGACACTCCGGACAGCGTTGCGGTGCTGTTGCGGTGCCGCTACGGTGCTCCGAGGAGGGAGGTGGTCGACAGAGGAGTGCTGGCTGGAAGGGGGGCGACCAGAGGAGGCTCGACAGTGTGGATTAGGGTTTCAAGAGCTCCGGTTTAGGACCGCCACTCTGATACCATGTTGGGAAAAGAAAGAGTTGTGTTATTCCATATAACCCTAGGCTTTCTTATATAGAGGAGAGACCTATGGGTAAATTACATAGAATAGACGAAAGGAGGAAAAAAATAGAGAACACGATACCTAGACATAAATGTATATATACAATATCCACATCCTTTTTATATAGATATCACTTCTATATCTACATATATCCATATTCGTATTTGCATATACTTTTTATATAATAAAATTTGTTGTAATTTATTTCTAATCATATGTAACATAATATTATACCTTCTTTCACCATATTTGACTTATCGTGAAGTAAATATATTTAGTTTATTTATATCATGTGTAATCTGTCCAATATGTATATTTATGCTAATCTAGAATGATTTTAATAATACCCATATCCGTATTGTATTCGTTTTACATTCATATCTTTTTTTAGGAATATGGTAGCCTAGTTTTCACATTTTGCCAATATTCGTATCAATCGTATAAGAAAATGGATAAGGATACGATACAACTTATATTCATAACCATATCCGACTGTGCATCACTAGTTACAAGTCATATTAGAGAAACTCCTTAGCATTATCGGATTAGAGGATTTTTACAGTGACATCAAAATGAGTTTTTATTTCATTAGCAAACTTGAAAGGGCAGTCTAGCGTTCACTCGCAAAATCTAATGTTCACTTACAACATCGTCGTCATTCTCCTTAGGTGGAAATATCTCTCAACGTAAACCAATATGTAATTTACCTTTGCAATATCCTGTTATTGGGATAGAAATCATGGATGGTCAGTAGTCCCTGGGGACGATTCTTTGGCTTAACATAGATCCATAAAACATCATCTTATGGGAGTTTTCTTTATCAATAGCATATATGAGGAATATATATGTTTATGTCTTGACTCTTGATTATGGAAATCATAATGTAAAATGTAAAAACATTAGACTCTCTTTAACAACCCAGAAGAAATGGTGTTCAGAACGTTTGCTTTGGTGCGACTCATACCTTTTGAAAATTGTCACGATCTTTAGGACACCTTGTCGTTTGTTCCTCCACTTGACCTCAACCAGGTGTCATCTCATTACTGAGTCATGTGGGTGTTTCATAACCATGCATTGTTTGCCATCTGGAGGCCAATTATCGTGAATGGATTATCTCACCAGGTTTATTTAAGTATGGGTGATCCATGCTGAGATAAGCACCTTCTCAAAATTGTCACGATCTTCAAGACACCTTGTCGTTTGTCCCACCACTTCACCCTCAACCAGGTGTCATCTCATTACTGAGTCACGTGTGTGCTTCATACGGACCATGCCTTGTTTGCCATCTGGAGGTGACCCCCAATTATCGTGAATGGATTTTTATCTCACCACGTTTATTTTAGTATGGGTGATCCATGCTGAGATAAGCACCTTCTGTTTTGCTTTTTGTGTTCCCGTTTCCTTCTCCCGCTGTCACCATCATGGGTCGCATTTCGCATGTGGAATGCTTGTTTCCTCTGTAGCTGGAAATGTGCCATTCTTCATTGATTATTAACAAGGATAAGGATGGCTGACTACTAACCTCTAGTAGTCATCTTTGGCTTTCTTCATTGCAAATTACTTGCGCACCTCAGTATAGGAAATTTTACACAAACCTGACTTGGTTCCCTACATTGCAAACCGTCTGCTGCATTTTTTAACAAGGATTATGCTGCAAATTTGAAGAGATAAATGATAAACAGCCTACCTTGTCAACACTCCAATCCTTGGTTTAATTCAAGTGGTTCTTTTCAAGTTGTAGAACATCTACATACAGATACTTGCTCTCCGACTAAATGGCCAGGTTCGAAATTGAATAATTTGTTGCGGTTCATAGGTGTGCATGCTTTTGTCACTTTTCTTCAGTTTCTTTTCGCAACTTTATAGTTATATCATCATCATCATCCTCAACTTCTCGTATTTGCGGTAATTGATATTCGCTCTCTTGTTGGCACAGAGGGAGAAAGAAAGGTTTGAAGCTCCCCAAGACTTTTGATGCAGCCTCTCATGCTTGGTGTTGTCCCTGTAGCTGTTTTTGAGTATATGCCAAGCGATTACTGCTTCATTCATGACATGTGGCATTTGATCGTATACGGGGGATCGGTGAATTAGACTGCCTAGTAGGTCTGATCTAGATCATATAAAGGTCTAGCGGTTTCTTGATTGTTTTGGCTCCTGATTTAGTTTTCTCGCAAGTAAGTTGTGCACTGTTACCGACCCTTTCACCTACACTATATATGAATCACTTTCAGATGCGAATGAAGGGTTCTTGTTCATAAATTTGAAGTTATTTGAGACCATGCTCTAAAAGGATTTTGAACTACAAGACAGTTCTTGTGCTTTGCTTCGTTCATGTTTTTTTATGTGACTGAATTAAAGTGTTCTTTCCTAAGCTTCCATATCTCTCAGTTTTCATCTGCACTTTGATGCTGTTGCATTATATTTGGGATTTTTACGCTTGCATCCTTTTGAATATTTGCTGTATGAAAACAACAGCTCTATTAAGAAATGGAACATTACAGATACTTAAGCCATTTAGGGACATACTTGGTATTTTTTCATGTTTATATATTATGCCTTCAAATTTGGAATGAGATGACGGGTCATATATCATACTTCTGTTTTGGAATAAGATGGCAATAATTAGATGAAGTCAACATGCCAGCTAGCTGCAATATCCTTTTTTATACATTATGCACTGGGGATAAAGAAGTAGAAGTGTTGATCACGTTGAGTACTTTCTAATTCACTAGGATTATAGTTTTGAATCCGAAGTTGAATCAAAATTTAAACAAATATCTTATTTGAATTTAAATTAGTTTCATTTTGAGTTTAGGATGCCAAATTGGATTCATTTCATTTAAAGCTCAAGCAAATTATTGTATACTAAAAAGTTTTTTTTAAAACTAATTTATTTATATTCTATTTTATATAAACAACTAATTAAAAATTATAAGATAATGAAAAATATTAAACATATAATATATATGGATTTTTACACATTCTTATAAATTTTTACACATTCTTATAAACTTTCACAATTATGTGCTAAACCCTCTATAGTTGTCAATTATGTGTGTCCTACATTCTTACAAAATTCACAATTCCGTCCTGTTGAGGCATAGTAGGGGCATGGCTGATATTACAAAAGGATATTACAAAATGGTAGAATTGTGAATTTTGTAAGAATACATGGATACAAAAGATGTTTTTAAAAAAAGGGAGAATTGATATTGAAGAAATGCACAAGCTATGAAAAACCCTTGAATCATATCTCTCGAGATTAATCAAACCCAACACAGATCCTATGATTGCCAACTTTTTTAATTATTTCATTCACCCTTTTCCCCCATGTCTCTCTTCTAATTCTCTGCCCTCGTTTCCACTGCTCTTTGATTCCAGCCGCCCGTAACCTAAGACCCCATTTGTTATGCTAGAATAGAGGGTGGAATGGAATCGTCATTCGTCTATCGATTCCATTCATGTGTTTGTTAGATTATATTAAGGCATGAATATTGATTACAATGGAAATCAGATTCCCTCATACTTGGAAATAGTCATTCCTAGGTACCCTCCTAGGGATTGGGATTCTATTCCTTACAAATGCTAACGAATGTATTCTTTTTCAATATTTTTTAATTAGTATATCATTGTTACAAATATATGATTACCGACATGGATATGTATTTTTCCTTTTCAGATTTTTTTGGATATCGACATGTATATTGTTCTTTTTGGACATGGATATGTGGACACCGACATGGATACAAATATATGGATGCAAAAAGGTCGGATAAATTAGAAATATATGCATATATGGATACTGACATGGATATGTATTTTTTTTTTTTGCGGATACTGATATTGATGCAGTTCATTTTTTTAGGATACAGATACAAATATAGTTACAAGATATTCAAGCGGATACGGATACATACTTATTAGTTATATCTATATATGGATTAAACATATCAAATTTGATTTTTTGCATATACACATAGGAACATGGACATATGTTTTTTATTTTTTTGCAGATACGAATATGGATAGGGATATGTGATTTTTTTCTAATATGGATATGGATACAGATTCAAATTTCAATTTTTTTTGTAAAATATAGATACCGATTTTAATCTATCGGATACATATACGAATATGGATTTTAATTTTTTTGCGGATATAAATATGGACATGAATGATGATTTTTTTTGTACATGGATATGGACATGGAAATGAATTCTTATTTTTTTTTGCAAAAATAGATATGGATACGTATACCATCTTTAGTTTTTTTAGGATATGGATACGTGGTACATTTTAATGTATATGTATGCAGACATTGATATGTGTTTTTATTTTTTGTGGATACAAATATCCATAATATTTTCAACTTTTTTATGATATGGATATGGTAATAAAATATTTTAGTGGATATGGATAGAGATATATCAAATATATCAAGTGTATAGAAAAAATCAAAGTAGTCTCCAATTAAATTTGACTATTGATTTCCTATATGAAATATATTAATTATATGAAAAATAACTTGGAAGATACCGATTATTTTTTGTACTTAATGAAATATATCAAAAGAAAGGTTATTTTCTTTCTGTTCTTTTCTCTCTTTCCAAATATAAGAAAGAAATATGTCTCATAGTAAATCTTTCAATTCCAAATATGAACCAAATAGTGGAATGAAAAAACTTATTCCTTTCTATTCTATTGTTAATTCTATTCTTATCTTGGTTCCATTCCATTGTAATTCCTTTCCAATCAAACAAATAGGGCCTAAAGGGCTCTCCGTTCCCATACAAGAAGACCCCAGTCATTTTTTTGGTTTTTATTTTGTTTAATTTTTATGTGTTTTGATCTTGTCAAACATTAGTGTAATTATTTTCTTTCATCAGCCATTCATCCTGTTGAGCCGATGGGAAGGTGACAGGATGATGAGAGTGGGTAATGGGAGGCAAATTTTGCAAATGGTCATGCCATGTAATGATCAACATCAATTCCTGATTCCATATGTTATTTAAAATTATGGAAGGTTCAATGCAAAGTATTGAGAATTGTGGGTGCAGAAATCCCTAATATATAATGCGTAAAAATGCCTAATTTTTGCATTTGTTGTAGGCATAGCATTAATAAAAATATATTTTCTTGTATTGAAATAAATATATGAACGAAAATAATTATACGGGGTTTATTAAAGATTCAGAATATTATATTATTTAACAAAAATGAAAGCATTATGAATACTATTGTATGTTGATGCAAAAGATAAGATCATATACAAAATAAGGATTTTACCCGACATGCCTTATAATCTTTTTAAATTACCTCTACGACCTTTGAAACATCGATATTTCTCCCTCGACCCCGTAAACTTGCTAACCCGTAGCCTACATACCTTATGGTTAACCTCCATCCATTTATCCGTTAAAACTAACCAGATTCCTTTATGTTCTTTTACATTTACCCATTTTGTTTATCAAATTTACATTCAATGTCATTCCCCCTCTCCCTCCTCCTTATCTCCGTTTCCCACCCCTTGCCCTCAGCCCTTGCCCTCCCCGACGTTCGCCTCCCGCCCTTCGCCCTCTCGCCCTCCACCCCTGGCCCTCCATACTCTCCGCCCCTTCCCCTCCCGCCCTCCGCCCCTCGACCCACTACGCTCCCGCCCTCTGCCCCTGGCCCTCCCTCTCCTCTGCCCCTCGCCCTCCCGCACTCCGCCCCTCACCCCCTGTGCCCCTTGCCCCCTCCGCCCCTCGCCCTCCCGTTGTTGAGTTCCTTCGTCTCCACATACCAGAACAGTGCTTGCACAGAGAGCCCAAAGCTAAAGGCAGAGATCTTGAAAGGTGGTTATTTGCTCCTGGAGAGTACCCATGTCACAGATTGCTGGCGGCACCTTGCCGGAGAAGAGATTCTGTGAGAGGTCTACGACCACCAGTGGAGACATTCTGTCAAGATCGAGGGCCACCATGCCGTCGTGCCCAACGTGTCGAAGATGGATGGCCATCGTGGGTTGTGACGACGACCTCCCCTCTGTACACGCAAGAGTAAGAAGGAAGGAGAGAGCACGGTTTCGTCTAGCAAGAATGAAGAAGGAAGGATAGAGAGTGGAAGATGAAGGATGGAGAGAGAAGAAGAAAGGAGGGAGAGTGGAAAACCTATCATCGGATTTGTAACTCAACTTAAACCCAAGCTCGTAAACTTAAAAAGTCTCAAATTAATGGTAGGGTCTATAGGGTAAGACGGAGCAAGTTTACGGAGTCGAGGGAGGAATATCGATGTTTCAAAGATCGTAAAGATAATTCAAAAAGATTATAGAGTCTACCGGGTAAAAATCCCTTCAAAATAATACAAGCCAATCCCATTATTCGAAACAACGAGAATACTAATGCCACTAAATTTGTTAGCACAATAGAATCACACCTCGTTTGTGATGATTATTGGTATCTAAGAACTAAAACCATGAATTGCACGTGATTTTTTAAGAGATTTTTATACATCTAATAACTCTGCGTTAACTTCTGTCAACTTCTATGTGCTACCAGCAGAATTCGTCAGATTTTGACATTTCTGCCCATCAAAATCCGTTAAATTTGCAAATGTTACCCACTGGGAAGGAGACTAAAGGGCTCGATTGGATAACCCGGTTTACCCTCCTTTTTCCTTGGTTATGCTTGGGTTGGATTTCCATCACAAATCAATGCAACATCACATCACATTCCTTATTCCAACCCTCTACCAACCCTCATAACTATCCAAACAGCTACTATTCACAGGAGGCTATCTCAACCCACCTCAACCCTTCAACCAAACGAGCCCTAAGGAGGCAGGCAGTTCGGTGCTCCTCTTCATTACGCACAGGTACTGCCACAGTCCTCCACATCATGCGAGGAGAAGGTGTGGGAGAGCATTTCTCCCTCCCCTATGCCAGACTTCACCACACATCCTCCTCCTCCCTCTTGCCCAACCCCATGTCGGTCACCCTTCATGGCAGCAGCAACGATCACGAGGTGGCTTTGCTATTGCACGCATAGATGGTTCCTGCTGCCTCACATAACGATGGGTTCGCACGGAGGGTTACGTATGTGATTGGTTGCTCGGCGGATGTCCCACCTCTTTCTCTTTAGATCAGAGCAGAAGCTAATGGGGAGAACTAGGCCCATCCTCAGGTGGCACCTCTCCGGTTGATAACAGGAACAATATCACGGCATAAACAAAATAATAGTTATCAAGATCAATATAAATCAATGCATTACAGATCAAAAATGGTATCAAGCATATCCGATTCATATTACAATGATGATATGCACGCAGGAACCAACAAAACCATAGGTTAACCATTTTCATTATTTGTAATAAATCAACATGGCGAGATCCAGGAAAGTCAAAGTAATAAACGCAATGCAGGAAACAAAACGATAAAGAAGTTAGATTAGAAATCACCGAAGCGTCCATGTAATGGACTGTCCTTAGAGAGGATATCGCCCCCACAATACCGATGCGTAGGGTACCGACGATCCGCTCCCAGGATACAACGGCACACGAATTTCGTCTATGCACACCGACGGGATCTTCCTCGAATGTACCTCAGAGAACTGCAGCCGAGGGAGGACGAACGAAAGCACAAAGAAGGCGACATGAGAGGGGTTTTCTTCCGAGTGAAGAAAACAATATCGGGGAATGATTATATACCGAGGCTTGCGTGCCCTAGCGTGTGGTACTTTCCATTTTCTGAAAATACCCCTCAATGGGCGTGTCTCTTCGGATTTCGAAACCGCGATTAAAACGAGCCGCTTGGGTCGAGTCAGATTCCCATTGCGATCGAATCTAAATTAATCCATCTGATTAATTTAATCGACCAACCAAATAAAACCCGCAGCAAAAGTATCGAGATCCGAATTGACTCTCCTGAGCCGGTGTTGGAGCCGAAGCCGGTACATAAAATATCCTAAAATAGTACATAAAATAATAGATATTTTTATGTTTTGACTTTAACTTAATTAATTTATTTACTATTTTATTTCTATTATTAACCTTTTTAATTTTTATTTTATCTTTTAGTGGTTGCTGTGGCCAAATCAGGGCCAAGGGTTCGTTGACCCCAGATCAACTGTACCATTGGCCTAGGCATGCGCCTGTCAGACACTGACCTCCTATCTTCATTGATTTTTCTGCACATGATACAATGCTCGATGCACTATGCTTTCTTCATGAAAGATCTTGTCGACCCATCTCTCTTCCACACCTGACCCTCAGTTGAGTCAGTCGAGCATTGATCCGCTCGCAAACCCTAATTTTTTAATCCCTCTTCGCCTGTGTATAAATAATCCCCTCCTCCATTTTTCTTGTTTCCCGTTCTCATCTTCATCTGGCCCCTTGGTTTTGCCCTAAGGAACTCTCCCTTAGTGCGACGCTCTACATTCCACAATGAAGAGGAGGGTGATCGAAGGAGGTTCCACCCTTCATCGGAGCATCACTGTTGAAGATTCTGCTCCCTGGTTTCCAGGTACGAGCTATTTCTTTCCTTTAATTTTTAGGTAATTTTCATTTCTTGCATTCCATTTCTATCTTTATTTCATACATTTGATTCTTTTCTTAGTATAAATCCTTAGTTCAAAGTATGCCTGAGCTAAGGAGCTCTGACCATCGTTCACCCATTCATCTACCCGTTCCGACCTTTGTTCCACCTTCATCAGTCTCCTCATCCATTTATCCATCATTCCTAATACCCCAACCATCTTGATTCGATCTGAATCAAGTCCTGGAGGTCCACCTCCGTCGCCTCGTCAGACCTCTCTACGTCACCTCATTATGCTTCATTTTTCCCAAATAAGAGGGCCTACACCTTCGTCCTCGTCCCCCAAGGTTTCCTATGCAGGTAGTAAAGCTAAGGTCTTCGTCTGGAAGCTAAACAGGTCGGCACAAGGAGCTCTAGGTGCCCCGCTTTGTCATGCATCTCCAGGACCCCATCAATGGGTTCTAGACTACTTTGAGGCCACCATTAGGTGCAGAACACCTCCAAGAGTCCATTGAGCACATCATCAGTCAAGGAGATCGTGTGAGTTGTGAGAGCTAGCAGATCGAAGCTCCCTATGGACATATTCTTCAGTTGTTCTTCCACCAGCCTTCTTCGCCGTCTGATTGAGGACCTCTTCCAGGTTGAGAAGCTATCGTCAGATCTTACCACCATTGACTATCATATCTTTTGCTAGATCTAATCTCAATCATTGGCCGTGAATCGGTATCAGGCATTGTGGATCGTTGGATGAACTTAAGTGACATGATATCTGCCGTCCATCAGCGCACGTGGGGGGTAATTTTGCAGTTCCTTCCCCACTTCTGTATTTCATGTTTAGTATTTAAAGTTTTTATTTATGTTGTAAAATAATTGTAATATTTGCATTAGAGACCCAAACAGTCATCAAATTTGCATTTCGGTCATGTGCTGACTCACCTCACGTAGTCCCCCATGTGAGGCAGGTAATTTTTGCACTCAAGCCATTCTGACTTTGAGTATTTGTAATTAGTCCTTTATTTTGCAGATAAAGTGTTATATTTATTTTTTATTGAAATTTGTACACAAGGTCCTGTACTTTACTTAGATTGAAAATATATGTCTGTTAGGCTTGCATTTTTTATTTGTGAATTTTTATTTTTATAAAATAGATCTTGTTCCAAAATTTATAGGAAAAAATTGGTAGGTGCCTTATATATTGCTTGTACACGTTCGCATTTTTACTTAGTCATTTATTGTATTTTCTCATTTATTAAAAATCAAATAGCTATTTATTTCTTGTTTGCTAATAGAAATTCAAAAAAAATAAAAAATCACTTTTAAAATTTACAAAAAATTAAAGTACATATTACTATATATTTTATCTTAAGACCAAAAACCACAAAAATACAATAAGAAAACCTTAAAAATCACAAAACACTAAAAAGACCATAAAAATCAGTAAAAATTATTTTAAAATCTAAAAAAGTAGTTTTCTGTTTCATATTTTTATTTATATTATATAATATATATTAAAAATATTTTGGGAAAAACTTAAGCCTATTATCTCTTTTTTAATACCCAAAACAATTCGACCTATTTATTTTATCCCTATTTTTTATATTTTAATACATTAAAAATACTTAAAAATCAGCAAATATTCTATAAAACATCAAAAAATAGAGAAAATGTTTAAAATACAAAAAACATTTTATTTTCTAAATTTCAAATATATTTATATATATTTAAAATTATAAACCCATATATATACTATATACTTAATAATGCTTATATAATATACATTATCATTATTCTTATTTATAAATATATATTATATTTTTAAAACATTCAAAAAAAGATTGCTTCTTTTTATCATTATATGTTTATTATATATTTTATATATTATTTATAATATCTATAATATTATTCTTATTATATATTATACTTAAAAATAAAAAAAGGAACTAAAATTTTCCAAAATTAAACTGAAAATAAAAATATAAAATCTAAAAAAAATAATAAAAATACATAAAAATTAAATATAATTAAAACCACTCAAAAATCAGGAAAAAGTATAATAATAATAATTGATTATTATTAATTAATAATAATTATATATACCCACAATTTGCTCTCAGTGGTTCGACCCCTATGCTTGTTTGTTATACACATTTATTTATAGGGTATAATAAATTTTACCATGTATTTTACATTATTTAATCATTATTGTGGGTTGATTGTTGATCTACTCGATTTGTTTGGGTATTAAGAGTCGAGAGAGATATCGATACATCGATTGTCGGATCCAACTTGTAGGACACCGCGGGCCCTCCAAGATCGGACGCTAGATACCTCGAGCAAATCAGATTATAAACCCCCTAATTATCTCATGAGTGAGCTTTGATGAATCCATGATTCATCTCCTTATTCTTTTATTTTGTCTAAAATCCTTGGTAAAATGCACACAAATATCAAATAATTCTCATTAGTTAACATTCTAACCTCATTTATTAATATTACACATTTAACACTTATTTTATCCAAAATTAAAGAATAAAGAGAAAATAAAAATAAAAGAAAGAAGGATGTAAATATGTATATAAGTACAGACTGATCCTAACTCCGAAACCAAGTCAATATTGATTTGGTCGATAAAATAAATAAGCAGGGGGAAGATAAGGATCCTAATATATAAAAATATTAGACAATAATATCATCAATGTACATTTACACACTTTTCACAGTGTACATATGTTCATCTATTTTATTTATCAGGTAATTAATCTCAAATAAAAATAATCCCTTCTTCGAAGTTGTTTTTAATAATAGATATTAATTTCTAAAAATATCAAAAAATTATTTAGTGTATAAATTAATAATTAGAATGAACTGAAAAAGATGTAAAAGCTAACATTCTCGGTTCATATCCGTATAAAAAAACTCCAAATTGACCAAACTCACTTTAAACTTCGTTTTATAGCTAATGCTATTTATTAAAAATACTAGAAAAAACTACAATTAATTGAGTGAGTTTTGACATTTGACCCCTTTGTATATATGTACTATATGTATATAAAATCTCTTCATTTTCTATAAAATTATTCTTGATTCCGATTAACTTAATTCTTTTTCCAATTTATTTATAAAATCAGTATTAAAATAAAAAATATAACTTAAAATTAATTGTGAACAAAGACCAATGAATCCTGAACTAAAAAGCCGTAAAACCAAATTTCTAAACTTCATATCTCGACCATATGAACTCCAAATTGGGTGTACCCACTTTTAAAGTTCATTTTATAAAATTATCTATCAAATAAAAGTAATTTTACTAAAAACCGAGTTAATATGCAAAAAGTAAGTTTTGGAACCCTATTGGTATACTTGTACAAAATTTAATTTAATTTAATTATTATTTATTATTTCTTGTATCTTTTATGATTTATACATATTTTATTAATATAACATAAAATAAAATTTATTTAAAAATAAATAATTTAAATAATTAAATGGTTTTATTATATAATTATAATATACATATATTATCTATTTATTTATTTAACCAATTAAATATCATTATTTATATAACTAAAATAAATCATTAAATTATTTATTAGATTATTTATATTTTTTATTTATTTAAATTAGTTTAATAATGATTATTTAATTAAATTTATTTGATTTATTAAACTTAGTTTGACTGGTCAAACTAAGTTTGACCAGTCATACTCCATCTTCCCCATGACCCGTCTTCTTCCCCCATTTCTCCTTCCTTCCTTGGCTGCTCCCCTTCCTCCCTTCCTCCGTCAATAGCCCCAACTTCCTTCCAACGGCCTGGGACCATCAGGCCGTTTCGTCAACTTCCCTCGCTTCGAGCTCCTTGTCTTCTCCGTCGACTCCTCCTATTTAAGATCCGGACCTCCGAGCTTCACAGGAAAACCCACCATTTCCACCGTTTTCCCCAGAAGCTCCGAGAGAGATCGAGAGAGGGAGTGACAATACTAATCTCTCTCTACCATCGAGCGAGGGTTGAGCGAGATCACTACCGGAGTTGCCGTCGAGCAAGGGTCTGCCCTATTCCCAGTTCGCATATCTTCTGTTAGATCCGGAGAGGCTGCTTGATCTGATTAGTCTGTCGCCTTTTTCGAAAGGGGGAAGAACAAGTCCCCTTCCAGACTCTACAGGAACCCTACGATCTAGCCCGGATCGACGGTTGAGATCAAGCTCACCGACTCCCCGCTTCAGAAAACACGTGCGACGCACGTTTTCTGAGTTGGTTTTGGGCATTTGATTTTAAGACCCCCGTACATTTGTGTAATTACAAACAGGTCCAAGTTGAAATTAAAACGTGATCCAGCACGTTTATTTCAGGCATTTTTGTGCGTGTATCCTCCGACGTTTTATCTATTATCACATGCTCCCATATTACTGTTTATTATATTTATACCCCTATACTATAGTATTAAATAAATAGCGTATTGATAATGTCTTAAAAATACATAATATAAAAAATCAAACAAAAATATATTAGTATACCATATATTATGCTATACTGTATAAAATGTTTTTCGAAAATTAAATTTTTTATTTTTAATAATTCAAAAATAAATACAAAAAATGCATACAATCTTCTAAAATAAATAAGAAATATAAATACAAAATCCAAAAATTATACAAAAATTCTAATATCTATATTTTACTATATTCTAAATAATAAATGAAAAAAAATAAAAATAAAACCAAATACCGAAACACTTAAAAATCCAAATATACATGAAAACTTCAAAAATTCATAACTAATTCATATAAAATCGGAAAAATATGTATAATACCTTATTTTAAGGGTATTCTTATATTCTTTACCGTTAAAATAAAATCAAAAAATTTTAGTACTGTTTACTATTATTAAAATCTAAAATACTTCACAATTTTACATAATAATATAGTTCTCAAATTTTAAAACTATTTAAAATACATAAAATTATAAAAAATCTTAAAAATACCTAAAAATATTAAAAAAATAAAAATAAAAAAATATTGAAATATACAATCAAATAAAAAATATAAAACCATACACATATTTCTTTACATATAAGTATACAAAATACACTAAAAACATACAAAACAATCAAAATATAATAAAAACCGTAAACTAAATTAAAATCATGAAAAAATTTAAAATCAAAATTTATTTATATTCAACAGAAGATTTGTACGCATTTTAGTATAATGGTAGCTTCTTTTATGATATTTTATGAACGCCAAACAGACACATAACGTTACAATTGTTTTTTTATGGGAATTATTCACATGATATTTTTCTTTAATTTCTGTAAAACCAACAACTTTTTTTCGAAAGAATGTTCTGTTTACACATATATGTCCTAAAATTATCTAAGCTTTAGCATAATGTAGATAAGAACTTAGCCTTTTCTTAAGAAATTTCCCAATTCTTCCCACCGAAACTACTAAAAACTTGAGCCTCTTTTACATTTACACAATTAATTTTCTTTTCATTTTGATATATGTCTGGTAGTCAAATTTACTCACTATTTCGGCAACGTATTGTTTTATGGTTGATTTTCTTAGTATTTCAAAAAAAATCTAAAATACAAAAACTTCATGTGTACACCTTGTCACGTAGCGAAGCCCATGTATGACCACTAGTAGAGCACGAAGGCGTGTTGCTTTATAGTCACTTTTATTTAAAATTCGAAAGTACGATTAAGATCATAGAAAGGATCGGCGGTCCAGATTATTGCCCGTCTTCTATCAATTTCTATATAATGACTAGTATTTAGAGTGGATGGCATTTATATAAAAAAATATTAGCACATTAACGCAGCATATCAGCTTGATAAGCATATGGCTAACCACAAAGTTATTCATATAATATTTTTTTGAAAAAATAGGCACCAGTCTTATTTTTTAGCGGAAGTTTTGTCAATACAACATTTTCTGCGGAGATCAGTATGCAAAATTGTAGATTTACAAGGGTATTTTTAAAAAAGCAATCTTGCAAATAATAATGCCAGATCCGACAATAGGGTTGGTGACAATGGACCTGCAGATGCTCCCAACTCTCGTGCTCACCTTTCTTCTCCTCTCGCCATCTCCGGTCTCCAGCTCAAGCCTTGACAGCTTCGTCCGATGCTTCAGCACCTTCGTCTCCAACACCACGGCGGCCTCAATCCTCCACACTCCGAATACCCCCTCCTACAACACCGTATTCCTCTCGAATGCTCAAAACAAGAGAACCATCTACTCCATCATCTCCCACAAGCCCCTCCTCATCATAACGCCCGCAACCTCCTCCCACGTCCAGGTCTCCGTGCTCTGCAGCCGGAGGAACGGCCTCCGGATTCGTACACGCAGCGGCGGCCACGACTACGAAGGCCTCTCATATACCTCTATAGCCACTGAACCTTTCATCCTTCTTGACCTTAGCATCCTCCGGGATATCACCGTTGATGTCGGCAGCAACACCGCATGGACAGGCGCCGGTGCAATTCTGGGCGAGCTGTACTATCACATAGCAAAGGCGACACCGTCCTACGGGTTCCCTGGGGGGACTTGCTCGACGGTCGGCCTGGGTGGGTACCTCAGCGGCGGGGGGCTCGGCACCATGATGCGTAAGTACGGCACTGCGGCCGATAACGTAATCGACGCGGTGCTTGTGGACGCTGAGGGGAACATACTGGACAGGGATACGATGGGCGAGGAGCTGTTCTGGGCAATAAGAGGTGGTGGTGCGGCGAGCTTCGGTATCGTCCTATTCTACAAGGTCGAGTTGGTGCCCGTTCCCTCCTCAGTAGCAGTGTTCAGCGTATGGAGAACCCTCGAGGAAAACGTGACGAAGATCCTGAGCAAGTGGGAACAGATTGGTAGCAAACTAATTGACGATTTGTTCATAAGGGCAGTGGCGGAGGTGTTGGAAGATTGGGGTGGCGCAACTATTGGTGTTCGTTTCGAGTGTTTATTCCTTGGAGGGAAGGGTGAGCTTCTTGCTTACCTTGGTCAGGTCTTCCCCGAGCTTGGAATTGCCGCATGGGATGTCCTGGAGCTCAGCTGGATAGACTCCGTCAGGTACTTTGCGGGCCTCATGGACAGCCCCCCAGAGGCGCTGCTCGATAGAGAGCCGCAGTTCGATAGGTCCTTCAAGGCCAAGTCCGACTTCGTGCAGGAGCCCATAGGGGAGAAGGGGTTGGAGAGGATATGGGAGTTCATGCTGAGGTCGAACGGCGAGCCGCTCGTTCTGATATTGGAACCCATGGGTGGGATGCTTGACAGGGTGCCCGAGAGTGCAACTCCGTTCCCTCACAGGAAGGGGAACGTATACAACATACAGTACTTCATGGAGTGGACGGAGACTGATGCTGTGGTGACCGAGAGGCATCTGGATTGGATGAGAGAGCTCTACGCGTTCATGGCTCCCTACGTCTCCAAGAATCCCAGAGGTGCGTATCTCAACTATAAGGACATCGACCTGGGGGTGAACGTGGAGGGGAGATCGTGTTTGGGTGACGTAGGGTGGGGGAGGAAGTATTTTAAGGGTAACTATGACAGGTTGGTGAAGGTGAAGTGCTTGGTCGATCGGGATGATTTCTTCTGGAGCGAGCAGAGTGTGCCACCGAAATGTGATGGTTATGCAGATGCTTGAAGGGAATGACGCAGCATGCATATAATGATCGATTCAAATAAGAGTCATAATCGCGATTGCTGTTGGCTGTTCAGGATACGTCCTTAATTATGTATGTACTCTGGTTATATGTATCTGTCCGATGGTCCAAAAAAAATTTTCGTCCTTTCCATCCCCAACATCTTGGACTAATGTTAAAGCAAGGATGGTGTGCTGTGCTGTGCAGCAGACTCTGCTGTACATGGCAGAACCGTCCGATCACCAGCTACTTATCTCGAGATGTCAACCCATTATCCCTGGCCCCTTATGAGGGTCGTCCGATTCTCATCTGATAGACCGTCTTAATTACAACACCGGCTTTAATTGTCAATTACAGCAGACGATCCGTTCCCTTAATGTTATATCCCTCTATTTCCCTCAGATCCATTGTCATTTGCCACTTTATCTTGATGATAGAAATCTAGTCAATATTTAAGTAAATTAAATCTTATTTTTAAAAGAAACCAAACTTTTGATTATTAAGATAAAATAGCAAATGCAAATGCCTTCGGATTTGAGCAAAATTTGGAGGATATGTAGAACATTAGTCTCAGATATAATTTATAAGGTTGGATTTTGGAAATCAAAATCGTATTTTTTTTGGCAATTACATCACATCTGTTGTAATATCCATTACAACAGAGGATCCTCTTCCTTTTAAAGGTGGCCATACAAACTGGTGATTAGGGGACTTGATATCCCGTGCTATTACGACACCTGTTGTAACATGCAGGGGTCGCCTGATGCCCGTCCTGATCGCATCAGGAGATCCTTGTGTGTACAGAAGGTGTAGCGACAACATGAGTTCCATATATAGGGTTGTTAATTGAACTAGATCATTTTGAATTCGATTATGACTCGTTCGATAAAAATTCAAAAAAAGGTCGATTCGAAATCAAATGAATATAATTTGAATTTGACTTGTGGATTTGATTCCCAAATGAATCAAATCCGAATTAACCTAAATTCGTTCGATGATAATTCTATTCGATTCGATATTTACACACACATATATCCATATATTTGTATTCCTGTACATAATACATACAAATATGCACACATATAATACACACATATATTACATACGTAGTATGGGTCGATTAAAATCTTTTCCAAATATTCTTGTGCAAAGAGTTATATTGCATCAAAAGGTTGACATGAATTTATTCGACTTCATTTGTAAGGAAATACATGCACAAAATAAGATATGAATATGTACTAAAAATGTTATGACGTTTAGTTCACACTGAATATATCACTAAGCATAACATGTCAAAATACGACACGAGAAATAAGAAATTTCTCATTTTTATTTGAATTTCATCATTCATAAAGTTGTTAATTATACTTTGGATGTTAAGTACGAGAGGAAAAAGTACCACCATACTCACGTTGTAGAAAGCGTCTAAAGATACTCCCAAACGAACTTACTACAATGATTAAGTGGATACTTAAACTTGTAATCATATTAGGCTCCATTTATATGATTTATTATATCCAAACTTCACCGCTATAATTTCCTTACTCCCATGCTACACCGATGTGACTTGTCAATGTGTGACATGTTTATGAAATATTAGGCCATGCTAGTCAGACCCCATCTCTTTCCCTTCCACTTTATAACTAAGTTCAAAAGGTTTAGCACCTAAATATATTATGAGCCAGAGATGTGGGTCTTTCATATATCGGTTATACAAAACATCTAAGTTCTCATCTTTACTTCTTATTTTAGCATAGTGACAATAGCTTAGGTTTGAGTTACTTCATATAAGTATGCTAATCAATCTTAGTGTACTATTCAGGAATTTTTGGTGTTAATAGTATCACAAAGCACTCTAAGCCATACCCAATTATGGATATTAAATCATATTAGTTAAAGATAAAATAATTTAAAAAAGAGAAAAATATTAGTCATAAAATCTATTGGGAGAGGTCAAATGTTTAAGATTGTTATTCTAATTCCTCATCCCATATTTATTTTAATGTTCCACATTCCTTATGTTACCTTTTCCATTCCCCTTTTCATTATCTGTCAAAGATCCCAAAAATCCAGAGTAGATAACGTGGCCTTTCTCCTAGCATATGAAATGATGGTTTTGATACTTCGAGCTCCTCCTTAACATTTGTCATAATTTGACATTTATCTAGATATATCTCCTTTGCCTTTTTGTTATTTTAGTTTTCCTTGCATGACAATCCATGAAGATTACCATGGTCAAGATGACATTTATCGTCACATGAGTAATATACAAGTTTCTCTCATCATAATGTAAGTTGTTCCTTTATACATAAAAACTTCAGTATATTTCATTTTTTATGGCTTTAGTTTTTCGATATTGAAGATCCTCAAACTTAATGAAGAGGTTTTGTCTTACTACATTATTTTTTAGTACTCTCATTGTTTCAGATAATGAAATTAATTTATATCAACTTTCTATATAGGCATGACCTTGTCTTACTTTAACAAGCAATAGTAATTATAAAGTGTTCAGCTTTTTAATCAATGATAATCTATATGTTTAATAGACTCATATTTTTTGTATTTATATATTTCCTCTTCATAGAATAAATAATGTATTTAAATTGTAAAAGACATATAGTAATTGTAAATATGGGGTACTTTTATCTATTGTACTCTATTGATTTGATATTTTCCTTGATTATATAGTTTTTCAACTTATCATAGTAATCTATATTGAACACTAGAATTAGACAATAAAATTCAAAAATTATAATATTTTTATATAATATTATTTATATAATCTTTGAAACAACCATTAACATTTCAAATTAAAAAATGAATCGAATTTGAATATTTGAACTTAAAATAAATTGAATCTGAATTTAAGTTTGCAAATTCGATTAAAATTCAATTAGAGTTTGGATTCGAAACTTTTATAATGAATTGAATTGGATTCGAAGGTATTTGATTTGATTAGCACCCTTATCCATATATGATGCTCACCCTCGTGGCTGTTCGAGTGAGCCTATCGTCCAACGTTCCGTTAACAATTTCCATCACTAAATCTTGTTTGAGTATGGTGTCTCTGGAGACTCATCCTTACCTTTTTGGGTTGGAATCAATATTATGGATACCCAATTTTCGTTATTATTATACTTCTAACTAATTTTAAATTTTGAAAAAGTGAACATCAAAAATATATTTGATAATTCAGATGATCAGGGATCTTAATATTCGATCTTGGGGGGCTTGTGGTTTCTGACAAGTCAGATCTGGAAATCGCTGTAGTAGCGCCTCTCTCGGCTCTCGGAACCTGAATCAACCAAATAGATCAACAATCAACCCACGATATATTTTAAACAATGAAAACTAGTTCGGGTGAAATTTATTATACCCTACAAAAGATGTGTATTGTCAGTAAGTGTAGGGGTCTAACCATTAGAAGTAAACATGAGGATATGTATGATTATTATTAATTAATAACAAATAATAATTATTTTGTATTTTTGTGCAATTTTATGATTTTTTGTGGGTTTAAATATATTTAATTTTTATGGATTTTTAATTGTTTTATATTTTTTAATTTTTTAGTTTTTAATTTTATTCTCTTTTTAATGTTGCAATTTTTAGTTTTTTTTGTTTTTACGATATAATATCTATGTAGATATGATAACAATAATATAAATCTTACAAATAATATAGGGATTTTATCACTTGTGCCCCTCCGAGATATCGCAATATCAGTTATACCCCTATCTTTTTGGTAATATCAGTTGTGCCCCTCACTTCTTGCTCCGTCATCAATTGTGCCCTTCCTTCATATTGACCGTCAAAAAATTAAATTAACCATGATTTATTCAAACCATAGTAAGATTAAGAGGGGCATATGCGTCACTATGTTCATATGGACGCGAATCCAGCTCCAGACGAAGGGGGAAGTGATGGCTTCACCAATGTGGGACTCCAAGCACTGCAACGAGGACAAATCAGACGTTCCCAACTCTGTAAAACGAAGGAAAAAACATAATCTAAGTTAAAAAACGATCAAGAACCTGGAAGAACACGAGGATGGAGGGGAAAGAAACCGACAAGGGGATCAAAGATGAGAACTTTGATGGTTCAGAGAAGAGATGGAGAGGCGGGGGATTGTGGGTACCTCTCTCTCTCTGTTCTTCTATTCTTCTTCTCCCCCCTCTCCTTCTGTCCCCCTATCTCTTGTTCCTATTCGGTTCTTCCTCATTCTCTTAGGGGGAAAGAGGGGACCGTTGGCGGTGGAATTTTTATTTTCAGAAACAGTTTCTCATCCTCTATTTTTAACACACCACCGATTCCTGTCCACTCCCTCCCCTCATCTGCGCCTTTGGATCAAGAACTGCCCATTTTCCAGCCCTCATTAAATCATCACATGAATTGACGGTGATGTGTTGCACCTTTTATTTCTATATAAAAAGATGGGGTTTTAATGCGGGGGCCGGCGGGGGCAGGGGATGCGGGGGCGTGAGTGCAGGGGCTGCCGGGGGCAGAGGGGGCAGGGGCTGCGGGGGGCGCGGGGGCCGGCGGGGGCAGGGGCTGCGGGGCGCGCGAGTGCAGGGGCTGCCGGGGGCGGAGGGGGCAGTGGCTGCAGGGGGCGGGGGCAGGAGCTGCGGGAGGGGCAAGGGGGCAACCGGGGAGGAGTTGCGGGGCTGGGGCTAGGGCTGGGCGCGGAGGGGAGGTGCAGGGGCAGTGCGGCGGCGGAGGGGAGGTGCGGGGGGTAGTGCGGGGGGCAGGGGGGAGGTGCGGGGGCGGAGGAAGAGGACGGAGACAGAGGCGAGGCATGTGAGCCGGAGGCTCGAGGGAGGCTGGACGAGAGCTCGAGGAGGAGGAGGGAGGAGCTGTGGAGGAGGAAGAGAAGGGAGGAAGAAGACTGAAGAGGATGAGAGGGTATAAAATGACCATATAATCCTTTCTTTAAAATTAATACCGTTTATATCCTCAAAGTTAACGTCCGTTTGCACTGTGGATGGACGGTCACTAACCCGAGGGGCACAAGTGATAAAATAACAAGAAGTGAGGGGCACAACTGATATTACCAAAAAGATAGGGGTATAACTGATATTGCGATATCTCGGAGGGGCACAAGTGATAAAATCCCAATAATATATAATGTATATATAATAAGAATATATAAATCTATAAAGGAACAATCCTTTTTACTTTTAAAGGTTTAAACATATATTGTCTATTTTTAAGTAATAATAATAAGTATATAAGCAGTACAGGGTATATTCGATATATAGGGTTTAATAATTTTAAATATAGATAAATATAGTTGAAATTTAATTAAAAAATATTTTTGTATTTTTTATAGTTTTCTTTATTTTTATTGCTTTTTATACAATTTTTGCCAATTTTTATGTATTTTTAATGGAATAAAATATACAAAATAACGAATAAAATCAATAACCAAATTATTTTTATATTAAATATAATAAGTCCAAAAATTCCCAAAACTAGTTTTAATACATACTATATAATATAACTAGAAATATAAATTAGGAAACCATTTTTTTTGTATTTTAAAGGAATTTTTACTGATTTTTATAAGTGTTTTAGGGTTTTATGATTTTTAGTGTTTTCTTTTTATATTTTTTGTGATTTTTGGTCTGAATGTGGAATATATAGTAATATATATAGTAATTTTTCAGAATTTTTAAAGTTGATTTTACATTTTTATATATAAACAGGGTAGCTCCTATTTGACTTTTAATAAATGAAAAATATAAAAAATGCCTGAATAAGGATATAGTCGTGGACAAGCACGATTTAAGGTATCTACAAAATTTATCCCAATAATTTTAGAGCATAGGATCTATTAAATAAAAATAGAGAGACATAAATAAAAATAAAAGCATGGAGGGGGTATTTTTGCAATAAAAATAAAGTACATGAGACTGCATGCAAAACATCCCAAAATATAACACTTATATTACAAATTATAGTCATCCTAAATACCTAAACCGGTAAGGGTTTCTATGTAAAATAGCCCCGCCTCATGTGTGGACACACGTAAGGTATGCTGGCATAGGACCTATATGCAATTAATAAGAAGTCTGGGGTCCCTTCTGCAAAGTTTACAGAAATAATTAAACATTTAAACATATTTACAAGACTAATGCAATATTACAAAATGTATGGGGGGTTTCTATGAAAATTAACCAATAAGTTGCACCATCAAATGGCGGTGTGCGCTTCTTGTGGCCTACTTGAGTTGATCAGATGACAGAAGAGACACATCGCTTCACCTCGAAATGGGTGGCCCATATTAGATCTGGGTCGCGCCTTCCATCAAACGGTGGAGAGGTGCGGAGGAAGAACTCTAAAGAACTCGACGCGGGGTTGCTTCGATTGTGGATTACTCTGAGCTTCGACCGCTAATCTTGACGTCGACAATCCCAAATTCTTCCCGGGCTCCGGTCGCACCTACGCGTAGCATTAAATAGGTTTCGGATCTCATCGAATGGGACCTGGGGTCTTCGATGGTCCCACCCAACCTGGAGTGGAAAATGAGGTTCGAGGGAGTTCCAGGTGGGTCCTCGTGGCCTAGTACCTACACTAAAATGTAAAGGGCTTGAGGTGATCCTCCTCAGCCCTATGTTGAAGTTGGGAAGCATGTGGATGGAGGGGATGAGGAAGCTCTGGTGGAGGGTGGAGTAGGAACCTCGATGCTCCGATCGAAACACAATCATAGTGATATGGAAGGGGGAAATGATGGAGAATACGTAGGGGATGGAGGATGAGGTGAAAATGGGTCGAAACAGTGTTGGATTACAATGGAATCGAGCTGGAGCCTAAGGCTCCAACGAACTTGAAATCTCTAAATTACACTATGTTAGGAACTAATTAATTAAACTTAAATGTAAGTTAAGATGCATGAATAAAATGCTAACTAAAATGCTAAATAAAGTAGCTCGAACATGGTGTTTTCACCTGGAGCATAAGAGGCTCGCCTGAGTAGCTCCGATGGACCTTGGATCATTAATCTCCACCTCTTATCCACGCCGACAAGACTTGGAGGCTTATGTTGTCACCACGAGCACACTACAGGGGGAATCCTATTGTGGTTATGAGGAGAAAACGTGATCAAAAATCAAAAGAGGGGTCGGCTGGGCTTATTTATAGATAGAGATGGAGGTGGATTTTAGGGGTGATGGCGTGAAGAAGAAGGGTGGTAGGTGAAGTCTATGGCATCGGCGTAGATTAGGGATGTGGGAGGAGCGTGGAATAGGTGAATACTATTTCCAAATAGCTCTCTCTAATATATTATAAATCAAATTTATAAAATATATGATTAATATGGATGGTACTATCCATATTATTTATATCCATGGTAATTAGATCACATTTAATTATATTGGATCATCATTCTCATACATCCAAATCATACGAATCGCATTCACATTATTCATGATAATCAAATCACATTTAATTATCAATTTCTCAATGCTTGGATATACATTTATTAATGAAATTATTCTTGAACTCTTTCAAGAATAATGCGCTTTCTCCGTGAATACTTGGAGATAAGGACATGGCGATTGTATGTTCCACGTATAGTGACTTGAATGTTTAGATCATATCTCAAATCCAGATCTCGGAGATCTCTCATAAAAGCTGTAAATCTAATCTTCTCATTGTATCTGAATCACTTTCAGATCAACGTCCAACATTTGGACAAAGATTAGATTACTTCTCTATTGAGAGGAGTCGCTAAAATCCAAACCTGTTACATCACTCCCTCGGAATGGAAGCATCATGGTTATACAATCGTTTATGATTACATCACTCTCCAGTATTCCTAATACCCGTACATCCTACATACTAGAATACTTAGAATAAATCCAAAGATTTGGATCGACTTTACATTGTCTTCTTCTGGTTTATCATTAATTTTTTCATTTAATCATCATGAGTTGGTACCAATCATATAATTTTCAAAAGCATATATCATACCCAAGTATTGATCATATACTTTCCAAAAGCATATATTAAACCCACAAATTCAGTCAAGCTTCCAAAGCGAGACGACCGTGCACAGAATTTTATCCCAATATCTCATGAGTAAGCTCATGCCTTCTAGTTCAGTAATGAACATGTATGATCCCTTTGAGAGATCGTATTACTCATATGATCTTGTATGCACACAAGCTCGCCGGTGTATAGACCTTGCTTAGATCATTGACCTATCGGTCTGCCAAATGTACATACTCAAACATATAGCAACACATATGTCTTCCATCAGAGGATTCATTCCTATATCGTGACAATATACGATATAGGTCTTGGTTATCTCGATCTCGTTAAGTCAACTCTTTGACCTAACTTATTTAACGCATCTAAATCTCTATTCCTATGTAGAGGACATGCATCAAGAGGTCAGTTAGATATCAACCTTTTAGAGAAGAATTGTCATCTTCTTCTCAAGTTGGAGATCCTCTCTTAATAATCACTTTACGGTGCTTGATGAGTCCTCAATCTAACTCTTTAGATATTATCCAACCACCAGCCTCTATGATTCAACATTTGAATCAACAAATGTATGATCATTAAGATGGCCATGGTACATAACCCTAATTGTACTAAGGGACCTATTAAAAAATTAGTTATTCTTTATTTCAGATCAAGGAATGATTTACAATAACATTTACTGCATAATGGCTCGTCGTGGTCTCACATGTACAACAGTGTAATATCTGAATAGAATTTTGTACCACATTGATGAATCTCAGATTCATCACTCTAAAAGTCATGAATTAAGTTCAAATCCCTAAAAATCATTGGCATTTCTTCATTTATTCTGTATAATTAGCATTCATGCATGTTTTGATAAGACTTGCATTTTATCACTTATTTTCGTACGAAATAAGAAGCCAAAAATCCCAGCCAAATTGACATGTAAATATCCTAACTTCTCCGATTTTTAACTAATTCATGCTAACTTCAATTGACCCAAAACCACCTCCATTGTGTACATATCACTGACAAGAATAAATGAAAAATAAAAAAATCACTAACCCAAATAAATGAACCAAAAATCCAAACCCTAGTTCTAAGATTTCCGGACTAAAACCTTGATATCTTCCCCATCCAGTGTCTGTTTTGATACTACTCACTTTTGAACTAATGTACATTCAATTACCTTCAAAACAAGACCAATTCAAGGGAATCGGAGCTCATATGTGAAAATTGGGTTTTGGGCCTCTTTTGTACATTTTGTATTTTAGCGGTTTTTGACCTATTATTTTATGTATATAATTAAACCATTTTATTTATTTAGTTTTTATTTGTCTTCTTTGATAAAAGTTTTATTAAAATACATAAAAATCCAAATCCAAACTGAGCTTGAAATCAAAGAAAGTAACTAAGTCCCAGTCTTCACTAACCGTCTGTATAAAATTTGCCTTTTTCATAGTTTATTTCATTTATTTTTTTTCATAATTAATAAAAATACAAAAAATTAGATTAATGTGTAAATATTTATCTTTTATTTTATCATATTTTTCGGATTTTTATCTGGTTTAAAAATGACAAAAATTTATAAAACCCAAAAATCAAGGTATTCTATGTACACAGAGTTCCCCAAAAAATATCACTTTGTGCAAATGATCGATTTTGATTTTGGTCCCTTCATGAAAGTTGTAGATCTCATCGAGACAACTTTCATGAAGAAACTTTTTCGATTCGAGATCATTTACTATTTTATCCGTATTTATTAAGGTATTTATTTTTTTTTGAATTTTGTGCCACCACGTGTCACCCATTTTTGGATTTTATTTTCGTTTATTTTTATTAAAAAATTTAAAAACCGCCACGTGGCTCCATCTGGGCCATCCGATCTTCAGCCGATCGGACGGCCCAGGAGCCACCTCCCTCCTCCGTCATCTTCCCCCACTTCCCAATTTATGCCATCGCCTTCCCCCAATTCCGCCGCCCCTCGTGTATCTCCCCCCGATTATCGCTGCGAATCCATCGTTCTCCTCCTCCGTAAATCCCGCCCGTCGACTCTGCTAATCCCTGCTGCTCGTGTCCTCTGCGAAATCCCGGCCATCACACGATCCAACTTCCTCGCTAATCAATCTCCGATACGAATCCTCTCCCACCGATTCCGCCTCCATCAAATCCCGTCACCCCCATTTCCATAGCCGGCCTGCCGTCCTCATCCTATAAAAGAAACCTCACTGTGCTTCGTCAACTTCATACGCCGACCATACACTGAGGAGAAGCACGGCGGTGACAGCTTTGCAAAACACTTTCAGCGGCGAGATCCGGCCGTTCGTGCGACCGTTGCAGGACACCCCCCTCCGCGGTGAGCTGCTCCGCTCCGGCCTCCCTACCGTCGAGCCCCAGGTACCTCTTCCAACCTCACCTCGCTCCTCTCATCCTCCTCCCCGACTCTCCGATCACCACCACCACAACCCACCTACGTCCTGCACCAACATTGGAGCTCTGCTCCTCCGCCATCATCAACTCCATCGACGATCACCCCCTTCACCTCCGATTAGCCAACGAACCTCGCCATCATCCTTCATCGGTCACCAGCTCTCCATGCGACGTCCACCTTCTCTGACAACAAGGAAGGGACCTCGCACAGAAGCTACGCTTCAGCCAACAACGCCTACTTCATCGACATCACCTTCACCGTCTCGGCCTCGCCACCGTTGCCTTAATTCTTTGTGGACACCTCTTGGCTGATGTCGGGCGTTGTCTTCATCGATAAAGATGCACCGTCTTCGCCACGCCTGCGACAACACCACTGCCTGCGACGCTCCAGCTTCGCACCTGGCGAACCACTGCCTGGTGCCTTAGCTTCTCCGAGCACCAGAGCTTCATCAACACCCCCTTCCGCCAAGGCATCACCATCACCAATGCACCCGCCGGAGCCTTTGTCAGGAGCGGAGCAACCGCCCGTCGCACCGGGCTCCACCAACCCTGCCGAAGAGCACCTGCCAATCCACGCATACCACCGGGCGAGAGGCCCGAGGCCCTCTACACGTAAGGCGCACGTGCGGGAGGGATCATGTGGCTGGCACCCTATTTTGGGAAAATTTCAGAACACCTCTCTAAGAGTCAGCTATTTACAAAGACGCCCCCGCCACAAAGGGCACGTGCGGCGCACGTGCCCCTCTGTACTTTTTGAAATAACCCCCTACGGTGTTAGGTATTTACATTTCAACCCCTGTCTGCATTTTCCACATTATTTAAGTCTGTAATTTGCATAAATACCCATGTTTTCCCCCGTGGTTTCGAACCTCTACATTACATTATTTTATTTATAAAAAATAGGCATTTTGTTCTACAACTTATTCTCTACATCTTTTATATGTATGACATTTTTGTGATCAATGATTAATTAAAAATTAATTATTTTGTGAGAAATTGCATACTTTGCCCATTCTATGCTATGAAATTCATAACTAATTAACCATAGCTCTGAAAATTTTCGAAAAATCAACGATTGTAGAATTAGTTGTGTTTAACATTTATCCAAAAAGAATTACATTTGCATGCATGGTTTGTCTTGTAAAAATCATTTTATATATTTTGATCTTTAATTTTTAATAGATATTAAATATGATATTTTTAGGTTTAGGATTTTTCTGAGATCGATCACCTAGTAATAGATCTTGGATAATTTTATCTATTGAAAATAAATAGGTTTAGTATTTATTATAATTAAATATTGAAATTTGCATCATTTATATTTGAAAATTCATAAAATATTTATTTTGTATCCGAAAATTCCAAAAAAATTACGGTGCATTAATTTCATCGTATTTGTCATCTTGGATAAGTTTCATATTTTTCGGACGTCATTTTATTGATATTTACATTTCAATCCCTAAAATCGGCCAAAGTTGCATTTCGCATTCCAAATTTGCATTAAAAAATTACAAAAAAAGACCGCCTCGAAATCGTGCAAGAACTTTGATAGACAAAATTATAGGTTGTTCCTTTACCTCCTCAAGTTTGACTTTGGGACTTGCTCAAGTAAAATAAATATAAAACCGTATTGATAAAAATTGATTAAAAATTCTTGTGATTATTTCTTGTCCGATTCCGATTGCCTGCCTACAACGAAATGACACATTAATTTAAATGAACGATAAATCATGCAGATTAAGCAGGGCATTCTAGGGCTCGTCAGATGGCGTTGTTGCCGGGGAGGTAAATGGCTTATTTTTTTATCTAAAAACTTTTTCGATTTTCCGCATTCGGGTAGTCTTACCCCCGAATCTTCATTGTAAATTTTCCATTTTTTCTTTCTGTATTTATTTTTATTTTCACCATTTATTTTTTATTTTATTTTTGATTTATTTTTGAGTCACTTTCTTACACACACACACACTCTCTCTCTTTTTACGAGGTACCCGGCGTACGTAGAGCGGTTTTCAAGAGCCGACGCATCTTCATAGACTTCCCAAAAAACCACAACTAAATTAAGATCGAGCTGAGTCGTGGGAGAGCGTAGAGTCTAGGATTTATTTTTGCAATTTTAATTTTTGTAATTAATTGTTCATTTATAATGGTGTCCGTTCAGACTCTCGCATGTGTAATAAGACCTTGAACTTTTTCTGTAGTGTATCGTGGCCTATTTCACTCTCCGGTGAGGGTGGGGCCCGACTTGAGTGGCGCTAAGGATAGACTTGCACATACGACTATTAGAGTTTTAAATTTTTTGATTATGCTCGTAGGACCTAGGGACACACTTCACTTTAACTGAGACATACACTAGATCGTTCAACTTAGTCAAATTCAACTCAATTCTTCTCGGCTAACAGAACTTTCTGCTGGTGTGGTTTTTCATTGGCTTGCATTCATTTAGAATAATCTTTAAATTCTTGTATTGCATCCCACATGGAGATTGTGAGGAATCATTGTAAGTCTTCTAACTGAACATACATCATCGTTTTTCACGTGCATCGACTTTTCTCGAATTTCTCCCTCCTGTTTTGTCACATAATTTTAAAGAAAATTGGGACTGGACGGTATACATGCATTTGTGCTCACTTAATTCTTCAGTGATCACCTAATTAAAATTGGGACTGCTAAATATATCCGATTTTAAATAACCCATAAAATCAAGAATTATTGCGGGAGAGTAACCCCTATATTGTATTCTTTTATCTTGCAGCGAGGAGAGAGACACATACTAGGATAGAGCCCAGCCAGGATTTTCATATTGACTACTGATTCTACCAAAAACGATTAGCTACTTCTCAGTGAGGATCTACGGTAGCCGGTAAACGGTCCGGATTTTCTTAGCAGAGTGGGTGGTTCAGAGGACACTGCGTAAGGCTCCGTCCTTAATAACACGGGTAGCTGTTTTACAGTTCGTACTTACACCCATACTGGCTGAAAGTAGGTGCAACTAGTCGTAAGAATTCGAGCCAGTCGGTAGGGAAATACATGCACCTAATAGCTCGCTTAAACGTTTGCAAGATTTGAATTATCACCGATTAAAAATTGACAAGATAACTGGCCAAACCTCACGACCTTCACTGAGTGAGTTGGTGAAACAAGGCTCTGCATTGTGTTTGTTTTATGCGTAGATACAAGATAATCATCGAATACCGCAAACTTGTGCCTAGATCATGAATCGTAAACCTCTTGCTAATCACTTGAAATCAAGAATGGAAGATTGTGGTGAATTTTGTTCAAACTCAGCAAAACCTCCTCTGACCGCCACAAACTTGCCAAACTCAAAGGTTCAGAGACACTATTTCTCTGGACCACCTTTCCCATGAACCCTATTCCTACAATTCCTTCTTCTTTCTGGAAGGAGGTCAAACCAACACCGTTTCTCTCTCTCCAAAAGACATCGAGGAAAACTCCTACCTCGATGGTTCTTGTTCAAATTCTTTCCACTCTATTAATTCAAATCTGTTATATTCTGAAGGTGAAGAAGAAGAGGAGAACTCACAGAAGATGCCTCCCAAAAAATATCATGAAGATGAACCCAATGAAGATCCGATGCAGATGATTTTGGCTATATTAGCTGCATCTGAGCAGCAACAGCTTTTACTGAGAGAGAAAATAGAGAAGTTGAATGCTGGGGGAGAACAACCAATTGAAGTAGCATACAACCCTGGCCAGTACAGTGTGAGAAATTATCTACAACCTCTCGAACCAGAAATACACTATGAACTGAAGCCACATGTCGTGAGCCAATTACCACAATTTCATGGTAATGCTGCTGAAGAACCATATGAATTCTTACAGGATTTGGACTAGTATGCTCTAATCTAAGGCATCCCCAGGTCAGACAAGATTACATTCGTCTCACTGCACTTCCTTTTGCCTTAAAAGGAAAGGCGGACTATTGGGTGAAGAATTTAGGAATGACTGTGACCACATATGATAGGTTCAAGAACCCGTTCTTACTAAAATTCTACCCTTTGAGTCGGACCAATCAGATGAGGACACGCATCACCAGTTTTTCTCAGATGCCTAATGAACCACTCTGTGATACTTGGGATAGATTTAAAGATCTACTATAGAAGTGTCCGTGCCATGATCTGAATGACATCCTGGTCCAGTTACTCTATTCTGGCCTCAGCTACGAGACACAGGGATTAGTGAGCGATGCTTGCAGTGGCAACTACACATCATGAGGGACTGAAACCATCTGGAAAGTTTTAGAGCAAATAACTGAGACAAGCTACTCACAGATTGCTAGTAGGGCGTACACCGATTCCCTGAACACACTTCACTCTAAAGGGGGAAAGCAAACTATTGCAGAAATAGCAGAGGATTTGATTCCAAACACTAGCATCATCGCTGATAAATTGGTAGTTGTGGATCAGATTCATAAGTGGATGAACGACATCGACAACAAGATCTCCCAGTTTCCGAAGCAAATGGAGGAGCTGACCGAGAAGGTATCCAAGATGGGGATACCCGCTGCATCCATGGTCCCTATCTATCGTATACATCACATCCAGGAGCTGCCAGGATCAGGACAACAACAATGGGCTCAGGACCAATCCTATGCCCAACCTTCCCAGCAGTCACCCTCACCAGCCGAGATTGTTGAAGAAGCATCGCCTCTGATGTTCGAAGTGAATGGCATCTAGTACACTCAAGACCCTACCTGACAGGGTAATATGGGGGACCATCAACCATACCAATATCCCACCACTTTCTACAATGCCGCATTTCCACCAGCTCCGCAGCACACTTGGAATACTACATCATTCCAGCATCAGAAACAACAACAGCAGCAGCCATACAACCGCCAGAACCAGCCTTAGCAATACCGGCAGCAATGCCAAGCTCCACAAGGTCACAACTCGAAACAACCATCTCAACCATCCAACTCTCAAGAAGAACCCATAGATATCCAGAAACATATGCTCGAGGAGATTCACTACTTTCAAAATGAACTACAAGATCTACAGGTTGATGTTAATCGCTTGTCCCGTTGGAGAGATGAACAGACAGCCCCTGCTACAACCATTCCCACCCAAGTTCAAGCTAACCTTAATAGCTTGAACAAGTCTCAATCTTCCCAACAAAATGGCCAGGTATACTATTCAGATTCTCCCAAACATGATATCCTTTCGTTTGACAATATCAATGCTATGTCACTTAGGAGCGGAAGGACCGTGGACGTACCTGACCGGGTACGGGAATTGGATCGAGAAGACTCGGAAGATCAACCGGAGGATACTTCCGAGAACGAAGAAGGACACCTGAATTCAGCACCAGTGAAGATCCCAGTACATGAGAAAGGAAAAGCATCTATGGAATCTACAGTGGACCTTGCACCTCTAGTTGCTGCAAATATACCTTTGTCACTGTTGGGAAAATGAATGACTTATTCTATTCCATAAGCCCTAGGCTCTCTTATATAGGAGAGTAGCCTATGGGTAAATTACATAAAGAAGACAACTGAAAAATAAAATGATGAAAGGGTACAGGTACTCTATATGCGTCAACACTCCCCCTCAAGATGGAGCATAGATATCAATCATGCTCAGCTTGGACGCACACTTCTGGAATGGGCCTCGAAGTATTGCCTTGGTGAATATATCAGCAGTCTGATTCTCTGATGTGACGTGAGATGTAGCAATAAACCCCTTCTGAATCATGTCACGTATGTAGTGACAGTCAACCTCAATATGCTTGGTCCTCTCATGAAAGGCTGGGTTGTTTGCAATGAACAAGGCGGCCTGATTGTCACATTCCAACATCATAGGAAGCGGTATATCAAGACATAGATCTGTAAGTAAAGATTTCACCCACATCATTTCTGTGCTAGCCTGGGCCATAGCCCTGTATTTGGATTCAGCACTGGATCTAGCTACTACTGTCTGTTTCTTGCTCCTCCACGAGACTAGGGCATCTCCAACATAGACTGCAAATCCTGAGGTGGACTTCCTGTCCTTGGGGCATCCTGCGTAGTCTGCATCAGCACATGCTGTGATAGAGATCTCCTTTCCCTTCTTAAATAGCAAGCCTGCACCTGGAGATGATTTTAGATATTTCAGAATCATGTGTATTGCATCCATATGGGCCTAGCGCGGTTGCTCCATGAACTGGCTCACACGACTCACTGGAAATGATATATCAGGTCTATTGACCGTGACATACAGTAGCTTGCCTACCAGTTCTCTGTACCTTCTCTTGTCCACCTCTTCTGTGTCATCGTCATAGAACTTCATGCTGGGATCCATTGGTGTCGTACAGGTCGACACCCTAGCATATTGATAACTCAGGGATCCGCAAGGGTCAAAATAGTCCACAGAAGGCGGGACTACAGTGTCGCTGAGCGACCGCTCACGAAACCCGAATTAATCAACAATTAACCCCCGACAAATATATCAAGCAATGAAAGTAAATGTGCGGAGTTAAAATTTATTATAACTCTACAACAAGATGTGTATAGGTGCAAGTATTGTAGAGGTCGAACACAGGGAGCAGACAGGTAGAACGGGGCAAAAATGCTCAAAATGTATGTGTATGTGATCAAGAGTCTATTATACTATTTTTTGTGGGTTTTTAATTTTATTTTTTTTATTTAATTTTTAATTTTATATTTTTGTATTTTGATTTCTAATTTTCTGATTTTATATTTTCTTTTTACATTTTATATTTTTTATTTTCTTTTTCAATATTGGATTATACAAACTATATAAGAAAAGAGGTGATAAACTATTTATAAAAATAAGGGAAAAAGATCAAAAATTAGGAAATGAAATGTTTTTGGTATTTTTATACTTTTCTACTGTTTTTGTGATTTTTGTAGATTTTTTTTCTAATTTTTTGGTATTTTTAAAGTCAAAAATACTGAAAATAGTGAATAAAAGTTGCTGGCCGAAATTAAATTGAGGATGAAAAATAATAAACAGTGTCAAAAATTCCTCAAATCAATTTTCCATAAAAGAGAATAAAATAGAGAAACTACAGGAACTGAGTTTATATTTTTAGGATTTTTCTAGGATTTTCTAGATTTTTAGGAAGGTTTTTGGGCTTTTCTAATTTTTAGGAGTTTTGTTTTGTATTTTTTAATGATTTTTGGACTGGAGTTAGAACACAATAAGATAAGCAAAATATATTTTTTTGGGAATTTTCTGTTGTGTTTTTATTTTTTTGGTATTTTATGACGCAGACAGTGCTGAAAATGAGTGTTTTTGATTTTTTATAAATATTAAAATGCAATAATTATGAAAAATAAAAATATGGCAAGATACTACAATGCAGCAGGAGCTTAACTCTATTTTTTGAGATTTTTTCGAATTTTTTAGATGCATGAAATAAATAGGGAAAGCATACAAAAATACAAGGCCTAACAAGGGTATGAATGAAAATAGAGCGAAGTTCAAGGGGCAAAGTGCAAATTATACAAAAGTATACAACTACAGATGAATGCTTTGAGTCCTAAATAAACATTACACAAAATGGCGGGGGAAATGACGCAAAATACCCACGCCCGAGGCGGTCGAACGGCTGCGGAGGGCGATGGAAGAACAAGGAAGCTCGCCGGCCAAGACGAACTTTCACCGGCCTATCCGCTCCCCTCAGACGTGCAGTGAAGTCCCAAAATGCCGTGCTTCCTCATGGAGAGCCCCTCGAGCTGTCGGCGGCGTCAAAATGGTGGAAAGACCACCGGAGGGCCACCACGGCGTCGAGGATGAGTTATGGCTCCAGCTACCTCGTTCCTTGGCAAAATCCGACTCCAGATGGAGTCTCTTGACCCCTGGGACCTGCAAAAAAACATAACTACAACAGTAGACGGTCCTAGGGCAAATGTGGGTGATCTAGTGGAGTAGGTGGCGGAAATGGACTCGCCGGAGCTAGCTCCGGCGAGGGGGAAGTGGATGATGAATGGAGCACAAATCAAGCCAACAAATATAGGAAATAAAAGGTTACACTACAAATAGTCTACAGCAAAGAAAAATAAAGGAAAACAAGCAAAGACGACCTCGATTGGTTGGGAAAAACCAAGAGATGAACCTCACGGCCAAGGGCCGGAGATGGGGGTGGATACGCCTCCGCGCCGCTCCTCCGCTCCTCCTAACGGCGAGGTGAAGTTGCTGTCACCTCCCTCTAACCTCAGCACATGAAAGAAGGGAGAAGGAAGGGGCAAAATGAGTTCAAAATTGAAATGGAGGATTGGAGGTCTTTTTTAAAGAGTGGTCGATGGGGCACAAAGAACGGTGCTTCTGGAGCACACCAGTGATGCACTCCCCGAAAACAACCATGAGCGTGTATCCTCAATATATGGTGAACAAAAGTCAAGAAGGAAGCAATGCCAAATGGTGGAAGACGCGCTCTCCAAAATTCGGAGAAAACGCCAAAAAAACACAGTCTGACAAGCTTCAGAACATTGGGCAGAGAGTGGCCGAGATGGCATGAAGATCGAGGTTTATCGAGCGAATCTTCGATCCAAAGACCAATGTAAGTACTGGGCGTGTATGGTGGTTATATGGGGATAAAAAGTGAAAAAGGGCCCGAGGTCAAAATGTGACCGATGCGGCCTAGAAAAATAGGAGAAATTGGCTAAAAAATGCAGCTGACAGGCTGGAGGTGCAGACCAGGGAGTTGACCAGCGGGTCAACTTCCACCTGGTTGGTCCACGTGGACCAACCAAGAAAATCCCTGGGAAAAAACATTTCTAAAATCAATTAAAAATAGCAAATCAATTTATTATTTTTTGGTTACAAAATAAAAAATGTTTATTATTTTATAAATTATTTTATTATGATTTTTATTTATTTTTTAGAGGTATATTTTTACAAGTTGCCTATTATACCCTTTATAGGTATATTCTTCTATACATTGTGTTCTTTTATTTTTATTGTATGTATCTAATTTATTTATTTTGTATTATTAATTTATATAATTATAACATAATTTTATACACATAATTATATTTTCATTTTATTTTATTGATGTGTTTTGTATATTTAATAAAATAGAATTAGTAATTATACAACTATGTAAATATGTATTATACCTAGGTTTTGTACATGCAAGTATTTTTATTTTGAGTTTTCTTTGCATTTTTATTCTGATTTTAATGCACATAATTATTATAGGTAATATTTACAAAATTATAAAAATATAAAAATACAAAAATAATGAATAAATAATAAATTGAATATTTTAATCTATACAAGTATACAATAGGGGTCCAAAACTCAACTTTCAAACCGTAGCTCCGCCAAATGCGAAACCACCACCATTAAATAGCTTATTTTATTATATATACAATTAAAGTGAGTTTGATGCATTTGGAGTTTTCATTTGTGAGATACGGGTCTGGGAAGTTGGGATTCTGGATTTTTATTCAGACCATAACTTTTTATCTGTACATTATTTTTGAATGAAATCAATTTTGTATTTTTCTTTATAAAATTATCTACAACTTTCATGTACAAAGTTTCTTTATTTGATGCACAAAAAGTGGAACCAAAAATAGGTCCCAAAATGAATAAAGAATGAATAAAATAAATGGAATTTTATTGGTATTTTTGGCCCTTATCTCCCCCTACTTTATTCCTTGTCGACCTATTCATCAAGATGCCTAGGTCTCGGGGTTTCGGGTCATAAAATATTTACAATATTTTATTCTTTTTCTTTTCTTTTCTTTATTCTATAATTTTGGCTTTAAAAACCGCATTTTATACAATATTTACACACATATACATAGATGCTAAAATGCATGAATTACGCCTATTTACACGCATTTACTAGGGTTTTTAAGGCCAAAATGATAGAATAAAGATGATGAAACGCAGATTCATCATCCCCCTATACTTGCCTTTGCTAGTCCCTAGCAAACACTTATGCAATAAGTGCAGAAAAGAAAAACAAAGAAAAGAAAAAGAAGAAGGTGGATTAAGTGTAATTATCAAACTTGTCTTCACAAAATCAAAGTTTGGAGCTTAAGTCGGACCTTTGAAATTTTAATGCGGATGGAACCTTATTGAGAACCGAATTTGAAATCCAACAGTCCCTGAGAATCCCAAAACTCTGCTCAAGTCTTCTCAATAGCCAGGTCAGAAATACTTCAATTCATACGCAAACCCTTACGACTATGAATCTGACTCGTACAGTGTAAGTGATGGTGGCTCTCCCCAACTAGAATGACAAAGAAACTGACTTCTCCAGTACGACAACCCAATGATTCCCCAATCCAATAACTCCATCCTCGAGGAACGGGGTATTCCCTTCTAAGTTCAAGTGGCAACCAACTCAAGAGGAGGGGGTGAAGAGAAGAATGGACGGTAGCCAGTGTAGCTACCTATCCTGGGATGCAAGACCAGTGTAGTCAAGTCATCCTGCTGCAGGCTCACATATTTGACTTTGGAACTCAAGCTTGCTTATTGACTTTGTACATACTTACATGCTTTTTATTTCTGTACATGCCTGAACCTTTTTTTTCTTTTTTTTTGAATACTATATACAGTAGCATTTACATAAGGAGTTTTTCCTTATGAGCCAGTAGACTATCCCTCTTTTGAAGCTTTATTGCAACTCACAGCCTCCTGTCTTTAGACTTCCTTATCACTGGACGGGTTGGGGTGCACTTCCCTCCCTAGAGGAGGACAAATGTTTCCACTTGTGTGCGTCTCATACCGGCAAATCCAATCCCCTCACCACTCCAACTGAGTTGAGCCATGTGAAAGGTGCAGGTGTCCAAGTTAGGTCATTATCAACAAGAGTCGTGCGTGTGCTCCGAAATACTCTACTTAGGCAGTCAAGAATCCATTGAACCAAGTCTCGTGATCCTCAAATAATTAAGTCAACTAGACCTGAAGTACCTCAAACCCAGTTCCTATAAGGTTCCTGTTATTAGGTAGATTTCAAGGTCCAATCAAGCTCCAATCTCCGGATTTTACTTAGACCTGTTCAACTATCAAACTCAATCCGAAAAATGCTCATGCTATGCAAATGGTATGCAGAATGCAGGAAATATTTTTGTGATGCAATTTTCAAAGATTTTGAACTTTTTATGGATTTTTGAAAAGATGATGCATGCATATGCAGATGCAATTTTTTTGTATTTTTCAGAAAGATTTTTCAAGTGTTTTTTGGATTTTAATTTTGCACATGTTTTGGGATTTTTGAAAATAAAAAGTTTTTGGCTAAAAGCTGGGTTAAAAATATGTACACGGGAGTGCTTCTTATATCTACAAGAAGTGGATTTTAAGAATTTACAGGTTAAGTGATCAATTTTATACATATATATATATATAGTGTATTTTGGTGTGATGTAAATATTCCTCAAACTTATTTGACACAGATTTTTCAAACAATTTTTGAAAACTATAGTCTAAAATAATTTTTACAAACATTTTTGCAAACATGTACACACATTTGAAAATTATCTTGCAAAGGTTTTTCAAACAGTATATATAGGTTTTTCAAATATTTTTGCAACCATTTTTCAAACCATTTGCAAATAATTTTTCAAACATTTTATTTCACACAAAGAAAATAAATTTTGCAAACCACACATTTTACACAGGTTGAAAACATGTAACGAAATATTTTCAAAATAGTTTTCAATAAATGTTTACAAAGATTTTCAAACTATTTTTCAAACATTTTGCAAAAAACATTTTCACCTGATTTATTAATCAGTAAATACAAAAAGAATTTGAGGAACAAAACACCTTTTTATTAAGGATTTTAATGAATTTTAAAGAATAATTAGCCATATTATTAAGAAAATACGAAAGTACGAGTTATGGCTAAAGTATATAAACAGTATATACGACCCCCCTATACTTAGCTTGAGCTATGTCCTCATAGATCGGAGAGAAAAGAGAAGACATAATTCGTACTAAGTATAGACAAGTCTAAATAATAAAGGAATAAATGAATGAATCAATGAGAAGTTGACCGTTCCCCCCTATACTTAAGATCAAATAATCCTAAGTATAGCAGACTGTACACAACACAGGGAGGGTCAAGGGTGGGAATGAACAGATCGTACTCAGATTGTCTCCCCCTATACTTAGGGTAAGATATCCCTAAGTATAAATAAGAAGAGGAGACAATGGAGAGGATCGAAGAATAGAACAACTCGGGGTGCACACCCGCCTATACTTAGGACAAAGTACGTCCTAAGTATGGAAAACTGTCTACAAGGGTGGCACCTTTTTGATAGATAAAGAAGATAGACAAGGAAAAGAAGAAAGAAGAAAATAAATCAAGAGATGGAATAGATCATGGGGATGTACACACCACTCCCCCTATACTTAGGGTAGAAGAAGCCCTAAGTATAGGCAACAACAGGAGTGATGACACGGAACGGAAAATGAACACTCGGCTCGTCCACCCCTCCTAAATGTAGGACAGAGTGCGTCCTAAGCAAGGCAAACACAAGAATGGATAGACGAGCAAAACAGGAGAAGGACGAAGATGAACACAGGAGAATGTACAACAGAGGTGGATGTACACATGATCAAGAAGGTAGAAAGCGAACCTTCTTACGAGACCGCTGAGGAATAGATCTAGTGTGATGTAGGTCGACATCGGGGTCCACAGTGGACGGAAGCCGATCAGGGTCAACAGGGTGATGGTCCTCAGTGGCCCTAGGGTGAAGAGGCACAGACGAGTGAGTGGAAGAAGTACGGCTAGGTCCGGCCTTGGGAGTCTTGCTGATATCAAAGTGGAATGGGACGAACTCATCATCATCGGAAGTAGTGTACTCGGAGTCGTCCTGCGAGGTGTCATCCAGGTCAAAATCAAAAGGCACGAACTCATCGGTGGAAGTAGTCGAACTCTGGTCGTCCTCTATAATTTCAACCGGATCATCTTTCTCATCAAAAGGCCCGAATCTCTGAAGAAATGTAACTAAATCAAATTCGGCCTTAGTCTCATCAGTATCCACATGGACAGGAGCGGACTCATCAGTGGAAGTAGTCAAAACATGTCTGTCCTGTCTAGTCTCTACATCTGCCCTCCGCTCAATGGTATCGATCGTGTAAATCCTGCGGATGTCATCAACACAACGCCAAGTCCCAGAAGAAGGAACGTTGAGGTCCATGCTTTCCGAGTGTTCCTCAACCGGGAAGAATTCTAGGGTCTCAGTGGAATCCAATAGACAACAAAATTCTCTGATAGTATCATCAAGGTGGTCATGGTCCTCGAGGTCAGCCAAGATAGGTGAAGTTGCATTAGGTGCAGGTCTCTGGTCGGCAGTGGGTGCGGTGATCAATGCTTCGCTCTCGTCAGCAGGGCGAAAGCGAATCTCTCCTGATCCGTAATCAATAACGACCCTCGCAGAGGCGAGGAATGGTCATCCCAGGATGATTGGAGAGTGCTCCCCTGTGGAGATCTCCATGGGCAATACGACAAAATCAACAGGATAGCTCGTGACCTGAATCGAAATGACGACGTTTTCAAGGATACCCTTCGGCCTCTTTATTGATCCATCAGCAAACTGTACGATCATCCTGGTCTTCTTGAGAGGCCCTAAGTGAAGAGACTGTACCAGCGAGAAGAGTATGATACTGATCGATGCACCGCCGTCTAGGAGAGTGTGATCACATGTGTGGTCAGAGATGGTGCAGCTAATGAATGGTGTGGCAGTGTTCTTCTTCCGAGGAATGGGACGGTGTGTGATGGCGTGGGCAGTGGCCATGGTCAAGATATGACGCTCAGATCTGCTCCTCCGCTTTCTCTTCTTGGGAAGAGGAGCAGATAAATCGGTCATGGCCTGCTGAAGTGGGGCACGGATAATCTCATGTATGGTGGCCACCACTTCGGGTTCAGTCAACATTTTTTTGAATTTTTGGACTTCCTCCATACAAGGGAGGAAGTCGGAATCATCATATACACGAGGCATGCCAGGAGCAGTCTGTACAGCAGCATCCTCGGGGTCAAAGGTGCGACAAGGTGTGAGAGGTTGTGTCGTCAAAGGATCTGGCAAGTGGTACTTCTCCTCACAGTCTGGCTCGATCATGTGTCTCCCGGACTCTTTTTGTATTTTTAAATTTTTCTCATTTTTTGTATTTTGGGCGATTGCAAGCTCTCATGATAATCCTCAAATGATTCCATATCCTCAAAGACTGGAGCGGCATTCTGGTTCTTATTTAAACTAGTTAGATCAGTGATCCTCAAGTTCATATGCTCCATCATCTGATTCAAGGTCTCAAGTGTTGATATCATGAAAGGTGACTCCAAAATCTCAGGATCGGGTGTGTCGAATGTGGGCGGTGGGTGTGGACAAAAATCACATTCCGGATCAGGATACTTAAGGAAGAGCGGGTTGTCGGAAATGTGTAGGTGATGGTGGTGGAAATGACTGGCGAAGGTCAAAGTCCGGATCCTGAAATAGTGGGTTGGTCGGATATGTACAAAAATCGAGAGCAAGGTCCTCCTGGAAAAAGTGAGGTGGACTGGCTGGAGCGGACGATGGATCCGCAAAGTCCGGATAGAAAATGCTCCAGGGGTCCATCTCAAAAATAAAAGGAAAATGATCGGGAGAGCACTCCGGTCAAGTCAAGAGAGTAGAAAAGAAGGCGCAAATGCGCAGAGAAGATCTAGAATACACACAAAACAATCACAAACAAAAAATGGAAACAAATCAAACCCTCAATTCACCTACTCAACTCGGTAGAGACCGCAAAGAGCGGTCTTTTTATCTTGTCTGTTTTAGAGTTAGGTGAGAAGTCCAAAATTTCACAAACACTTAGGAGGCTGAGAATGGGATTTGGGCACTAATCCTTAGCGTGTGCGTGAGCAATGTAAAACGAAGACAATGAGGGGATTACTCGCCCCAAGAGAAGATTTTCTTTTTTGGTCGATTTTAGGGTTGAGTAATATTAGCAGTCCCAATTTTATTGGTTATCACTTTTTTTTTGGATTTTTAGTTAGAAATGCACGAGCCTATCGGGGAGTCAATTCCTTTAAGCTCCTAAGTGATCAAAATCAGAGGTAGAGGAGCGGAAGAGCAATGCAAGCGGCGAAACGATGATGAATGCTAAAGCGTAAATGCTCACCTTGCCTCCAGCACTCTACATGCAAGGATGCTCAGCAGAATTGAAACCTATCTATATGCAAATGAAAGCCGATGAAATCGCCCTAAGTTTCAGAAATTGCTATTAGCGGGAAGCACCACGAGTTAACCGCCAATCCTCAACCCTAGAGTCCGGTCTAGGCTCACCCCTCCTCTGCTCAACACACTTGAGTTTAGGAGAAAGCGCTTTGCGGGGAGAGCTCGCGGCGCGACGGATTGAAGGTGATGATCAACTGTTTAAAATTTGACTAAGTCCAAACGAGACTATAGGTGCATGCAAAGTATTAGGTGTTTGGCCTTAGTCTATCGCAAGCAATCCTAAAACTACGGGCTCAATGACACAAAAGAAATAAAATCGGAAAACAAAACAAAATAAAAGAATGCGAAGAAAACGCGAGAAAAGCCGCGGTGAGCCCCCAAGTGAACAATCACTTGGAAATTAGGCCCAAGTGTCTAATGTCAGAGTACCTGTATTATTACAATAAATAGTCTCTCTCTCACAATAAATTACAAGAAATAAGGTCAATGAAATAAATGGCCCGGGAGTTGTCTTCAAAAATCCTCTAAGTCCGCCTTGATGCGAAGCGTCACCGCACACGTGGGTGCACGAGCGCTCCTAGAAAAGAGAGCCTCCCTCGATCCGCGTACCTCACATAAAGTCAAACACGAAGGTGATTAGACAATTCAAACAATTTATCAAAAATGAGCCAAAATAAAATAAGCAGAAATAAAAGCTGCAAAAGTAGACTAATAGTCACATACACAAAACAAAAAACCCGAACTACGCGCTGTTGCTCCCCGACAACGACGCCATTTGATAACTCAGGGATCCGCAAGGGTCAAAATAGTCCACACAAGGTGGGACTACAGTGTCGCTGAGCGACCGCTCACGAAACCCGAATTAATCAACAATTAACCCACGACAAATATATCAAGCAATGAAAGTAAATGTGCGGAGTTAAAATTTATTATAACTCTACAACAAGATGTGTATAGGTGCAAGTATTGTAGAGGTCGAACACAGGGAGCAGACAGGTAGAACGGGGCAAAAATGCTCAAAATGTGTGTGTATGTGATCAAGAGTCTATTATGCTATTTTTTGTGGGTTTTTAATTTTATATTTTTTTTATTTAATTTTTAATTTTATATTTTTGTATTTTGATTTCTAATTTTCTGATTTTATATTTTCTTTTTATATTTTATATTTTTTTATTTTCCTTTTCAATATTGGATTATACAAACTATATAAGAAAAGAGGTGATAAACTATTTATAAAAATAAGGGAAAAAGCTCAAAAATTAGGAAATGAAATGTTTTTGGTATTTTTATACTTTTCTACTGTTTTTGTTTTTGTAGATTTTTTTCTAATTTTTTTGGTATTTTTAAAGTCAAAAATACTGAAAACAGTGAATAAAGTTGCTGGCCGAAATTAAATTGAGGATGAAAAATAATAAACAGTGTCAAAAATTCCTCAAATCAATTTTTCATAAAAGAGAATAAAATAGAGAAACTACAGGAACTGGGTTTATATTTTTAGAATTTTTCTAGGATTTTTTTAGATTTTTAGAAGGTTTTTGGGCTTTTCTAATTTTTAGGAGTTTTGTTTTGTATTTTTTAATGATGTTTGGACTGGAGTTAGAACACAATAAGATAAGCAAAATATATTTTTTTGGGAATTTTCTGTTGTGTTTTTATGTTTTTTTGGTATTTTATGACGCAAACAGTGCTGAAAATGAGTGTTTTTGATTTTTTATAAATATTAAAAAGCAATAATTATGAAAAATAAAAATATGGCGAGATACTACAATGCAGCAGGAGCTTAACTCTATTTTTTGAGATTTTTTTCGAATTTTCTAGATGCACGAAATTAATAGGGAAACAATACAAAAATACAAGGCCTAACAAGGGTATGAATGAAAATAGAGCGAAGTTCAAGGGCAAAGTGCAAATTATACAAAAGTATACAACTACAGATGAATGCTTTGGAGTCCTAAATAAACATTACACAAAATGGCGGGGGAAATGACGCAAAATACCCACGCCCGAGGCGGTCGAACGGCTGCGGAGGGTGATGGAAGAACAAGGAAGCTCGCCGACCAAGACGAACTTTCACCGGCCTATCCGCTCCCCTCTGACGTGCAGTGAAGTCCCAAAACGCCGCGCTTCCTCCTGGAGAGCCCCTCGAGCTGTCGGCAGCGTCAAAATGGTGGAAAGACCACCGGAGGGCCACCACGGCGTCGAGGATGAGTTATGGCTCCAGCTACCTCGTTCCTTGGCAAAATCCGACTCCAGATGGAGTCTCTTGACCCCTGGGACCTGCAAATAAAACACAACTACAACAGTAGACGGTCCTAGGGCAAATGTGGGTGATCTAGTGGAGTAGGTGGCGGAAATGGACTCGCCGGAGCTAGCTCCGGCGAGGGGGGAAGTGGATGATGAATGGAGCACAAATCAAGCCAACAAATATAGGAAATAAAAGGTTACACTACAACTAGTCTACAGCAAAGAAAAATAAAAGGAAAACAAGCAAAGACGACCTCGATTGGTTGGGAAAAACCAAGAGATGAACCTCACGGCCAAGGGCCGGAGATGGGGGTGGATACGCCTCCGCGCCACTCCTCCGCTCCTCCTAACGGCGAGGTGAAGTTGATGTCACCTCCCTCTAACCTCAGCACATGAAAGAAGGGAGAAGGAAGGGGCAAAAGGAGTTCAAATTGAAATGGAGGATTGGAGGTCTTTTTTAAAGAGTGGTCGATGGGGCACAAAGAACGTTGCTTCTGGAGCACACCAGTGATGCACTCCCTGAAAACAACCATGGGCGTGTATCCTCAATATATGGTGAACAAAAGTCAAGAAGGAAGCAATGCCAAATGGTGAAAGACGCGCTCTCCAAAATTCGGAGAAAACGCCAAAAAAACGCAGTCTGACAAGCTTTAGAACATTGGGCAGAGAGTGGCCGAGATGGCATGAAGATCGAGGTTTATCGAGCGAATCTCCGATCCAAAGACCAATGTAAGTACTGGGCGTGTAGGGTGGTTATATGGGGATAAAAAGTGAAGAAGGGCCCGAGGTCAAAATGTGAACGATGCGGCCTAGAAAAATAGGAGAAATTGGCTAAAAAACGCAGTTGACAGGTTGGAGGTGCAGACCAGGAGAGTTGACCAGCGGGTCAACTTCCACCTGGTTGGTCCACGTGGACCAACCAGGAAAATCCCTGGGAAAAAACATTTCTAAAATCTATTAAAAATAGCAAAATCAATTTATTATTTTTTGATTACAAAATAAAAAAATGTTTATTATTTTATAGATTATTTTATTATGATTTTTATTTATTTTTTTAGAGGTATATTTTTACAAGCTGCCTATTATACCCTTTATAGGTATATTCTTCTATACATTGTGTTCTTTTATTTTTATTGTATGTATCTAATTTATTTATTTTGTATTATTAATTTATAAATTATAACATACTTTTATACACATGATTATATTTTCATTTTATTTTATTGATGTGTTTTGTATATTTAATAAAATAGAATTAGTAATTATACAACTATGTAAATATGTTATTATACCTAGGTTTTGTACATACAAGTATTTTATTTTGAGTTTCTTTGCATTTTTATTCTGATTTTAATGCACATAATTATTATAAGTAATATTTACAAAATTATAAAAATATAAAAATACAAAAATAATGAATAAATAATAAATTGAATATTTTAATCTATACAAGTATACAATAGGGTCCAAAACTCAACTTTTCAAACCGTAGCTCTGCCAAATGCGAAACCACCACCATTAAATAGCTTATTTTATTCTATATACAATTAAAGGTGAGTTTGATGCATTTTGAGTTTTCATTTGTGAGATACGGGTCTGGGAAGTTGGGATTCTGGATTTTTATTCAGACCATAACTTTTTATCTGTACATTATTTTTGAATGAAATCAATTTTGTATTTTTCTTTATATAATTATCTACAACTTTCATGTACAAAGTTTCTTTATTTGATGCACAAAAAGCGGAATCAAAAATAGGTCCCAAAATGAATAAAGAATGAATAAAATAAATGGAATTTTATTGGTATTTTTGGCCCTTATCTCCCCCTACTTTATTCCTTGTCGACCTATTCATCAAGATGCCTAGGTCTCGGGGTTTCGGATCATAAAATATTTACAATATTTTATTCTTTTTCTTTTCTTTTCTTTATTCTATAATTTTGGCTTTAAAAACCGCATTTTATACAATATTTATACACATATACATAGATGCTAAAATACATGAATTACGCCTATTTACACGCATTTACTAGGGTTTTTAAGGCCAAAATGATAGAATAAAGATGATGAAACGCAGATTCATCACATACCTATCTCACTCAATAGATCTGTAACATATTTCCTCTGCGACATTACTAATCCATATGGATTTATAGCAAACTCCAACCTCGGAAAATATCTAAGGACTCCCACCCAGCCTTTCTTTCGCCTGCTTAATGCCCTGCTCATCATCTCCTGTAATCAAGATATCATCAACATAAACCATGATTACAATGATACCTCTAGTCGTCTTCTGTACAAACAAGGAATGATCAGCACACACGCAGGAGGAGGCGCGCGAGCAGCTGCACAGCCACGCATGCGGCGGTGGCGTAGAGGCGGCGCCAATCGAGAGGGAAGGAGAAGGAGAGGCCGGCGGGTGGGGTAGGTTAGGGTTAGGGTTTCGAGAACTCCGGTCTAGGACCATCGCTCTGATACCATGTTGGGAAAAATGAATGACTTGTTCTATTCCATAAGCCTAGGCTCTCTTATATAGGAGAGTAGCCTATGGGTAAATTACATAAAGAAGACAACTGAAAAATAAAATGATGAAAGGGTACAGGTACTCTATATGCGTCAACAGTCACCTTTTCAGCAACGTGATTTTGATTATTATCAGGAGAAAATGATTGTAATAAGAACTCCATTTCTAATAAAGATGCTCTTATTTATGACTCTTGTTCTCTATCTCCTGTCTCAACTGCTTCCATTCATTTCCTCCATGCTCTTAAGAAAGGAAAACCAAAGAAAAACATTCAAGATGACCCAGAAATGGAACGATTCTATCAGGAAAACATCACAACCAAAGTACCATTTGATCAATTATGTGGCTAACAATCCAGCTTTTCAAAAAGGGATTTTATCACTTGTGCCTCTCCGAGATATCGCAATATCAGTTATTCCCCTATCTTTTTGGTAATATCAGTTGTGCCCCTCACTTCTTGCTATTTTATCACTTGTGCCCCTCGGGTTAGTGACCGTCCATCCATAGTGCAAACGGACGTTAACTTTAAGGACATAAGCGGAATTAATTTTTTTAAAAAAGGTTATTTGGTCATTTTATACCCTCTTCTTCATCCTCCTCTTCTTCCTCCTCTTCCCCATCCTCCTCCTCCTCCCTCCTCCTCCTCCTCCAACCTCCTCCTCCTCCCTCTCGCCCCCGCCCCTGCCCCGCGCTGCCCAGCTCCGCCCCGAGCTCCCATCCCCTCCCCGGCGCCGCCCCCTGCTCCCCCACCTCCCCCGCACCTCCTCCCCATGCCGGCACCGCCCCCTGCTAGCCCTCCCCCTGGGCTGCACCCCCTCCCCCGCACGCGTCGCCCCCTGCTCCCCCTCCCTCCCAGCCCCGCACCTCCTCCCCCGCACCTCCTCCCCTTGCCGGCGCCGCCCCCTGCTCCGCCTCCCCTTGGGCTGCACCCCTCCCCCGCACGTCGTCGCCCCCCTGCTCCTTCTCCCCTCCCAGCCCCGCACCTCCTCCCCCCGCACCTCCTCCCCTTGCCGGCGCCGCCCCCCTGCTCTGCCTCCCCCTGGGCTGCACCCCCTCCCGCACGTCGTCGCCCCTTGCTCCCCCTCCCTCCCAACCCCACACCTCTCCCTCCGCACCTCCTCCTCTTGCCGACGCCGCCCCCTGCTCCGCCTCCCCCTGGGCTGCACCCCCGCCCCAGCACGCGTCGCCCCCCTGCTCCCCCTCCCTCCCCCCTACCACGCACTGCCGCCTCCCCTTCTCCGCACCGCGCCCGCGTCGCCTGCGCGCACGTGCGCTGCCCGGCTCCCATCAACTCCACCAAACCTCTGCACCGACCATCAGCTCTCCACCGACCACGCAACCAGCACCAACCCCCTCGATAACGTCGTGAAGCCGACCCTCCCGCAACCACGGCACTTCCCCCGGCCCCTACTGCCAGCCCGCACCTCCTCCATAGCCTCGCACCTCCTCCCCAACCCTCCTCCTCATTTGATTTTATTCTAACCATAATACCCCTCTTAACCACACCATGGTTTGAGTAAACTATGGTTATTTCAATTTTTGACGGTCAGTCTAACGGAAGGGCACAACTGATGACGGAGAAAGAAGTGAGGGGCACAACTGATATTACCAAAAAGATAGGGGCATAACTGATATTGTGATATCTCGAAGGGGCACAAGTGATAATATCCCTTTCAAAAATACTTGAAAGTGAAATGCACTCCCACCAGGACTCGTACGAAGAAACTAAGTCAATTTGTGGAGACTCATCTCTTGACAGTGGGAACTACCAAATGTGTCAAAAATAGGCATTTACCAAGAAAAAAAGGGATCTGGGTGCTCATTATGTGGAGAGCCACATTGGCGGCATTGCGTTCGCACGCACACTACTCGATAATGGTTCTTTGATCAATCTTCTGCTCTTAGCCTTATACTACAAATTGGAGTTATGACCTCTACGAAAATCATTATCTCTGCTCTAATTTGCTGATAAATCCACTAAAAGACCTAAGGGAGAAGTAAAGAATGTAGTCATCTTGATCGAAGGTACAAAATACAAAGTGGACTTCACTGTCCTTGAATGGAGACCCCGAACCATCAGAAAGAATCTCAAATCATTCTTGGAAGACCATTCTTGTGGACCGCTAAAGCAGTATTCGATTACGTACATGAATGATGAAATTCCGCTCTCCAGGCGGAGAAGTGGACTTGGAGATGAAGCAAACAAAGTGACAAAGGACATACTTTGAATCTATCACTGAATATTCAGAGACTTCAGAGTGCAATTTCATTAGCACTACTAGGCCTTGGGTTCAACTTACATAAATTCAAAGTGAAAGCCCTTCATCAGAAGAGGAAACAATGCACAGTGCAGTTTACGAGATGTTGCCTAACCTATCTAAACACACAGATACCTATACCCTTGATGACACAGAAATCCTTTTGAATTTGTCAGTTTCATCTTCTTCAGGACAATCAAGAAAGTCGATGACGAGTCGGGCGCGGCTTTGGCCGAATTACCACACTACTTTTGTGATCCGACTCACCTTTCATCAGAATTGGTAGCTAGCACATCACATAGTGATTCACCGTCGACCAACACAGAGCCAGACTCAAAAGCCATTCAACCGGACCTAATTGATGATTCAGATTTGCCTGAGCTGAAATCACTTCCTCCTACACTCAAGTATGCATTTCTTACAGGACCCAAAGAGAAATTTCCTGTGATCATTAGCTCATCATTAACCAAAGACCAGGAATCTAGATTGCTTGAAGTTATTGAGCGGAATTGTAAGGCCATTGGTTGGACTGTGTCGGATCTCGTAGGAATCAATCCCGCTCTCTGCTTGCACCAAATTTATGTTAAGGATAACACAAGTCCTTCCCATGAATTTCAGAGAAGATTGAATCCTAATCTCCATGAAGTAGTTAAGAAAGAGATAGAGAAATGGTGCAAAGTAGGGTTTATATACCCCATTTCTGACTCCAAGTGGGTAGCCCCCTTCATGTTGTCCCGAAGAAGTCGGGAATCCAGATGGTCAACAACGAGGAGGGGATAGAGATCGTGACCCGAGTACCCACGTCATGGCGCGTGATGAATCTCGTATTCATCATGCTAAGAACTCCGTATTAAAATCCCTGCTTAAACAAACCAATAAAAATCACCTCTAAAACTCTATTTTTATCTTGTGCAATATTGTATATAATTAACCTTTAATTATCTGTATTTAATTGCCCTTATTTTTCTGTAAATATTTTATCACTCAAAAACCCCTAGAAATTAGGTAGATAAGTTGTCTATAACTCACTGACCTTTAAAACCACTAAAAAATACAAAAACAAATCAAAACCACAAAATCGGTGTTTTTATCCCCTTAAAAATACCCCCAAAAATAGCTTTTGTACAGATGACCTCTTTTGGCTTTTTGCCCAACATGAAAGTTGTAGATCTCGTCGAGACGAGCAACTTTCATGTTTTGACTTTTTCCAAATCGGCCTCTAACTATTTCTTTTCTATTTTTTCTTTGTTTTTATGTTTGAATTGTTCTGATTGGGCCACGTGGCGCCCTCTGGGCCGCCCACGTGGCCCGCTCTCCTTCCCGCCACCCGGCGGCCTCCTGGGCCGTTGGATCTACGCCGCATCGCCTCCATCCCCGCCGTCCAACCCCGCCTCAATCACAGCCCTTGGATCTGATCTTCAGATCTGATCTAAGCCGCTCACTAGCGCCTGATCCACAGCCCTTCGATCAATCCTCATCCAACGCTCCTCCTCGATCCACGTCATCCCTCTAACCCTCGCCGCTCTATCACCCCATCATTCAATCTGAGCCATTCCCTCGCGATCTCATCCCCACCGTTGGATCATCATCCAACGGTCCAACCACCGTCTCCTTCCTCCGGCTGGACCCCCCTCCAGACGTTACGATACGCGAGCCCATCACCCCCTTCCATTTCTAGCCACCGCCTCAACCACCCATCTCCTCTCGTAACGCCACCAGCACCGAGCCCATACCTCCGCCATCCTCGCGCCTTCATCAAGTCCCCTCGCCATCACTCCCACTCCATTTATTCCTCGCTCGAAAACGCCTCGCCGACTCTGTAACCTCCGACCACCTTCACCTATATAACCCCCTTCCCCGCTACCGGAGCACCTATCCACCATTTGGGAGCTTCGGCCCGAGCCCCTGGCTCTCCGGTGACAGCGGAGGAGCCCTTGCAAGGGGGCGTCGACGGCCGAAGCCCCGGTGTGATCCGTGGCCCCCGGCCACGTCGCGGCAGCCAATGGCGAGCCGCCGAGCACCGGGGAAGGGTCGCCCCCGTCGTGCGAAGACCCCTGAGCTCATCTGAGCTCAAGCCCAGACCTCCTCCTCCGCCAACTCCTCGCTCCGGCGAGGAGATTTTTTCGTCTTTATTTATCTTTTTCTCCGATTAATTCCGCCACCTACAACCACCATCGCTCCCATCTGATCCTCCCACGAGCTCCATCCGACCACCAGCACCCTCGCCGACCACTCTCCCTTCTCCAGAACCCCTCACCGCCGATCACCTCCTTCTCCGCTTCGCCGGAGAAGAAGACCTCGGGCCTTCATTTCCCGACACCTCACGGCCCTCAACTCACTCACAAAACCCTCGCACCCACTTGCACTTGCTTCGGCTATGACTAACACTTGTAGGTATGCTCAATGGACGGAAGTTGCAACACCTCGCCGGTCTCGAGCCGTCACGCCGATCACCTTCCTCCGCCTCGCTATTCCAGTCATCGACGGAGCTCCGCCTGGCCTCCATGAGCTTCGCCAAGAGCTTAGCCATCTTCTCCGACCTTCAGGCGAGCCAGTGGCGGCTGGTGGAGCTCCAACAGGTTCGCCGGAGCCCTGCCTTCTCCGGTGGGCCACGACGGAGGGAGACAACACAGGTGTCGTCCGATCATCCGATCGGACGGATATGAACAGGCCACGTGGAGGCCCAAGCCTCGAACCAGACCAACAGGCTCGGGTGACCCGAGCCCAACTCCGAGCCTCCACGTGATGCCACGTCTCCCGAGCCTCAGCGGCCTCCCGAGCCTAGTCTCCCACGTGCAGAGCACGTGGGGTCTGGGAGATTTGCATGCAAGGCCCTGGAATATTTGCTAATCACAAATGGGTCCTCCAGGCGCGTGCCTCACGTGCGCGCTTGGGGTTATTTACAGGGAAGCCCTCAAGGTTTGGAAGAATTACAAAAAGGCCCTTGCGCGCATGGAGAAATTACATCTGGGCCCAGGCGGTTTTTTCTATTTGCATTTAGGTCCCCCCAGGGACCTAAATGCAATAATTATCCTTTATTTTTCTTGCATTTTTATTACATTTATGCCCTTGCACTGTTTTTAGCATAACTTGAGCATCGTAGGTCCAAATTGCATGATTTTAGTGTCGTTTTGATCCTTGTTTTGTCCTCTACAATCTAGCATACTTATTTGTCTCATTGGACAATGTTTTAAATTAAGTGAATTTTTATGTCAAAAATAGGACCTAGCTCTACTTGTCTTGCTTGATTTCATGACCGATTTTTAATGATGTGTTCAAAATGGCTCTAACTTCATTCTATATTATGTTGCTCATATTTTAGGGTATAATTGTAGCATTTGATTCATCATGCAGGTTCCTTTGCATTGTTTGCCCATGCATTACTTTAATTTGCATAAAAACCGATAAAAATACATGCATCATATCATCACTTAGCATAGTGCTTCATAAATTGCATATGGACCTGAAATTGAGATTAATTGACATTGAACTTCACGAATCAATATTCAAAAGCCCTAATTAAGCAGCTGTGTCCCTGTGTTCGACCTTGGTACACTTACCAAGTATAAATATTCCACAAGACTGTGGTTTTTGCTGAACAAAATTCGCCTCCTGTACTACGACTTAATTCATCATTATTATCGAGGCGAATTTTACGTTCATCAAATGGCGCCGTTGCCGGGGATACGACTTTGCTTAATTTTTGAATTTTGATTTTTTTTAATTAATTCAATAATTTCTTGGTCCTAATTTCATGCATCATTTCTTTGCATTATTTTGCTGATTTAATTTCTCGGAGTTCTAACTTTTCTCTTTTGTGGCAGGGCCCATGAAAATCGGGGACGCCTGATCGTCATGGAGGCGCGAAGTTGGGAGCTTCAGCTGAAGAGGCCGCAAAAGAAGCCGTGAAGATTCTAAGATTTTTATCAGTCAAATTTGCATTGCATGTTAAAAAAAAACTTGCATCTGCATATTTATTTTCAGAATTGCATTTTTGTAAGAAAAAAATCCCCCCCCCCACACACACTCACACCTACACTGCACATACTCACCCCACCCACCCCCTGTATATTTCTATCTCTCTCTCTCTCTCTGTGTGTATATATATTCTTCATAAACCCCCCCTAACACAGACCTTACTTAGGCTATTTGTAGCCTAAGTATAGGGGGGACCTGCCTGCTCTTCCTTCCCTCGTCCCGTCTTCTTGTACTTAGGCCAATTTTGGCCTAAGTATAGGGGGACTCTCCTCCTCAGTTCCGCTATATCTCCTGTACTTGAACCGAGCCTTGGCTTCATGGCACTTGTGCTATGAGGACATAGCAAATTTTAAGTATAGGGGGGTATACCGTATATTATTGTATATTACTTTAGCCTTAGCTCGCGTTTTTAAAACTTTTTAATTTTCGGGCTGGGTTTTGGTAAACTAGTGAACTGAGTAAAATCCTGTAAAAATTAAAATTTTGAGGATTAATCTTTGTAAATAACCCTTTTTCAAAAAAAAAATGAAAAATAAAAATGTTTTTCGGAATTTGGCTCTGACTACTAGGCTTAGTAACATTTTCAGTGAGGGATCCTCGGTCTCCCTTAGCAGAGTGGGTGGTTTAAAGGACACCGCATATGGCACCGTCCTTAAGGATCACGAGTCTCGACCCGCACTTACACCCATACTGGCTGAGAGTGGATACTTTTATTTATTTGAGCCTGGGTCAGTCATTGTCTCTCCGACAAAAAAAAAACTATAAAACCCATAAAAATCTGCAAAAATCAAAAATCACACAAAAATTCACTAACCCATGGAGTTGGTGTTTTCCTGACACATTCACACTCACGCAAGGCTTGAGGAATTTGAGGACACTGGATCTCTGGGATCTAGAGAGTCTGAGTTAACATACCTTAGTCATTAGGGTTTTCATGACTTAAATATCCATACTCCTCTGGTTTGAAAGATTTGAGTGCTATATTGCACTCTTAATCTCTACTTTCAAGAAAATATGATCAGCACACTCACTTCCACAACTGCATGATTGATGAGCTGAGATGAGATATCACTTGAGGAACTAGGACCATGGATTTAAGTTTAGACCTGATCTAAGGATATTCGAGGATGGGATAAAGTTAATGAAGGCTTCAAAAAACCTGAGTGTCAGCAAAACCCTAGCCAGTATGTGAACAAGATTCATATGCTATCTCTTGATATTTACCTAAAAGTGCCAGGGTGTGATGAAACTTAAAGAAACTTGTTGATCAGTGTGCGCCAATCTCTTGGTAAAAGCAGTGGAGCTAGCCAACAAAAGAAATGAAATGTTAAAGAAAAGCTCTAAAATCAAAGTCAATTCCAAATGAGCTTCCACCAATGGCGAGCGCTCCCAAAATTTTCAAAGTGTCCACTTGGACCAAGCGCTAATTAGGACCAAGGAGTCGGGCTGACACCACAAAAAGGGCCCTACATCGTAAGCGATACAAGTCTGGGTGTCGAAGGTATCTTAGATACTCAGAAAAGACACACCCCGGTGTACTCCCAGAAAAACAAGTGCAGACGACTCCAACTCTCTTGACGGACACATTGATCAACAAGATAATAATTTACAAGTGTTGAGTAAAAGGCACCCGAGAGGCCCCTTGTTCCAATGTGAGGGTGAGAAAATTAGACACAATCCCATGTCCCTCCATCATCTGGCCGTCCATCTACATTTTAAAGTCTGACAAACTAAAGAGATGGTTGACTAAAGCAAGAGTAGACTTCTTCCCTAGTATTGAGGATTAGGTCTAGAGGAGAGTCTTTGGGACTGGAACCTTGGGTGATGCTTCAACTTGGCTCTCATGAAATGCAGTACACTAAATGTCATATCCTTATATTATATGTACAAAAAGAGAGTCTGATAATCAGAGAAGTTGGATTCCTTCTGACTAAGGCGTGGATAAACCCAGAATTTTAGGATCACTTAGGTCAAGGGTCTTCGAAAGATCAAGCCTTGTATTTTTCACGCGCACTGTCAGGAATCAATCCGACTCCTTCATTCTTTAGATGCTCGAGGACGAGCATGGTTTAAGTATAGGGGTATGATGAATCTCGTATTCATCATGCTAAGAACTCCGTATTAAAATCCCTGCTTAAACAAACCAATAAAAATCACCTCTAAAACTCTATTTTTATCTTGTGCAATATTGTGTATAATTAACCTTTAATTATCGTGTATTTAATTGCCCTTATTTTTCTGTAAATATTTTATCACTCAAAAACCCCTAAAAATTAGGTAGATAAGTTGTCTATAACTCACTGACCTTTAAAACCACTAAAAAATACAAAAACAATCAAAACCACAAAATCGGTGTTTTTATCCCCTTAAAAATACCCCCAAAAATAGCTTTTGTACAGATGACCTCTTTTGGCTTTTTGCCCAACATGAAAGTTGTAGATCTCGTCGAGACGAGCAACGAGCAACTTTCATGTTTTGACTTTTTCCAAATTCGGCCTCTAACTATTTCTTTTCTATTTTTTCTTTGTTTTTATGTTTGAATTGTTCTGATTGGGCCACGTGGCGCCCTCTGGGCCGCCCACGTGGCCCGCTCTCCTTCCCGCCACCCGGCGGCCTCCTGGGCCGTTGGATCTACGCCGCATCGCCTCCATCCCCGCCGTCCAACCCCGCCTCAATCACAGCCCTTGGATCTGATCTTCAGATCTGATCTAAGCCGCTCACTAGCGCCTGATCCACATCCCTTCGATCAATCCTCATCCAACGCTCCTCCTCGATCCACGTCATCCCTCTAACCCTCGCCGCTCGATCACCCCATCATTCAATCTGAGCCATTCCCTCACGATCTCATCCCCACCGTTGGATCATCATCCAACGGTCCAACCACCGTCTCCTTCCTCCGGCTGGACCCCCTCCAGACGTTACGATACGCGAGCCCATCACCCCCTTCCATTTCTAGCCACCGCCTCAACCACCCATCTCCTCTCGTAACGCCGCCAGCACCGAGCCCATACCTCCGCCATCCTCGTGCCTTCATCAAGTCCCCTCGCCATCACTCCCACTCCATTTATTCCTCGCTCGAAAACGCCTCGCCGACTCTGTAACCTCCGACCACCTTCACCTATATAACCCCCTTCCCCGCTACCGGAGCACCTATCCACCATTTGGGAGCTTCGGCCCGAGCCCCTGGCTCTCCGGTGACAGCGGAGGAGCCCTTGCAAGGGGGCGTCGACGGCCGAAGCCCCGGTGTGATCCGTGGCCCCCGGCCACGTCGCGGCAGCCAATGGCGAGCCGCCGAGCACCGGGGAAGGGTCGCCCCCGTCGTGCGAAGACCCCTGAGCTCATCTGAGCTCAAGCCCAGACCTCCTCCTCCGCCAACTCCTCGCTCCGGCGAGGAGATTTTTTCGTCTTTATTTATCTTTTTCTCCGATTAATTCCGCCACCTACAACCACCATCGCTCCCATCTGATCCTCCCACGAGCTCCATCCGACCACCAGCACCCTCGCCGACCACTCTCCCTTCTCCAGAACCCCTCACCGCCGATCACCTCCTTCTCCGCTTCGCCGGAGAAGAAGACCTCGGGCCTTCATTTCCCGACACCTCACGGCCCTCAACTCACTCACAAAACCCTCGCACCCACTTGCACTTGCTTCGGCTATGACTAACACTTGTAGGTATGCTCAATGGACGGAAGTTGCAACACCTCGCCGGTCTCGAGCCGTCACGCCGATCACCTTCCTCCGCCTCGCTATTCCAGTCATCGACGGAGCTCCGCCTGGCCTCCATGAGCTTCGCCAAGAGCTTAGCCATCTTCTCCGACCTTCAGGCGAGCCAGTGGCGGCTGGTGGAGCTCCAACAGGTTCGCCGGAGCCCTGCCTTCTCCGGTGGGCCACGACGGAGGGAGACAACACAGGTGTCGTCCGATCATCCGATCGGACGGATATGAACAGGCCACGTGGAGGCCCAAGCCTCGAACCAGACCAACAGGCTCGGGTGACCCGAGCCCAACTCCGAGCCTCCACGTGATGCCACGTCTCCCCGAGCCTCAGCGGCCTCCCGAGCCTAGTCTCCCACGTGCAGAGCACGTGGGGTCTGGGAGATTTGCATGCAAGGCCCTGGAATATTTGCTAATCACAAATGGGTCCTCCAGGCGCGTGCCTCACGTGCGCGCCTGGGGTTATTTACAGGGAAGCCCTCAAGGTTTGGAAGAATTACAAAAAGGCCCTTGCGCGCATGGAGAAATTACATCTGGGCCCAGGCGGTTTTCTCTATTTGCATTTAGGTCCCCCCAGGGACCTAAATGCAATAATTATCCTTTATTTTTCTTGCATTTTTATTACATTTATGCCCTTGCACTGTTTTTAGCATAACTTGAGCATCGTAGGTCCAAATTGCATGATTTTAGTGTCGTTTTGATCCTTGTTTTGTCCTCTACAATCTAGCATACTTATTTGTCTCATTGGACAATGTTTTAAATTAAGTGAATTTTTATGTCAAAAATGGGACCTAGCTCTACTTGTCTTGCTTGATTTCATGACCGATTTTTAATGATGTGTTCAAAATGGCTCTAACTTCATTCTATATTATGTTGCTCATATTTTAGGGTATAATTGTAGCATTTGATTCATCATGCAGGTTCCTTTGCATTGTTTACCCATGCATTACTTTAATTTGCATAAAAACCGATAAAAATACATGCATCATATCATCACTTAGCATAGTGCTTCATAAATTGCATATGGACCTGAAATTGAGATTAATTGACATTGAACTTCACGAATCAATATTCAAAAGCCCTAATTAAGAAACTGTGTCCCTGTGTTCGACCTTGGTACACTTACCAAGTATAAATATTCCACAGCATTCAAAGACTGTGGTTTTTGCTGAACAAAATTCGCCTCCTGTACTACGACTTAATTCATCATTATTATCGAGGCGAATTTTACGTTCATCAGCGCGTCTGTGTCGATTACAGACGCCTGAATGCTGCGACCAAGAAAGATTACTTTCCACTGCCATTTAGTGATGAAATCTTGGAGAGACTTGCAGGGAAAGCATTCTTTTGTTTTCTTGATGGATACTTTGGCTACAATCAAGTAGCCATCGCTCCCGAGGATCAGGAAAAGACCACAATTACATGTCCTTTCGGCAGTTATGCATTCAAGCGCATGCCATTCGGGCTTTGTAATGCCCCGGGAACATTTCAGCGGTGCATGATTGTCGTATTTGCCAAAATGGTTGGCGACTTCCTGGAAGTCTTCATGGATGACTTCTCGGTCCATGGTGATTCATTCGATACATGTTTAGCGCACTTGGACCGAGTCCTCAAGCGATGTAGGGAGGTTAACCTGGTACTCTCCTGGGAGAAAAGTCACTTTAGGTGACAGAGGGTATCGTGTTGGGGTACGTCATCTCAAAAAAGGAAATGGAGGTCGATCCTGCCAAGGTGGATATGATCAAGAAACTCGAGCCACTAACCAACGTTAAGTCAGTGAGGTCCTTCTTAAGGCATGTTGGATTCTACCGAAGGTTTATTCCTGATTTTTCAAAGATCGCCCGTCTTTTGACTGAGCTCTTAGGAAAAGACACTGAGTTTATTGTAAATCACAAGTGTCTAGAGGGCTTCGGGCTCCTGAAAAAGAAAATTTGTGAATCCCCGATATTACAAGCTCTCAACCGGTCTCTTCCCTTTGAGATCATGACCGATTAGGGTTGATTATCGGGTCGGGTGGGCCGGGCAGGATCTCGGCCTGAACCCAGACCCGTTTATTTTTTCCGGTTTCGGGCTGGGCCGTGGCCTGAAAAAATTTGGATGGGCCAACCCGAATCTGAACTCGGCCCGAAGTTAAAAGGGCCGGGTTCGGGCCAGGTCGACCCAATAACTTTTTTGTTAGAAAAGAAGAACTGTTAATTCCCGGACTAGAATCCTGAACCGCCAACAATACGAGAAATCGATTCCTATCCCTATCCTCCCTCTCTCCCTCCTCAGAGCCTATCTTCAATGAAATGAATCATACTGTCGTAGTATTATTAGCACTTTTTCCTGTTTGGTTAAGCACAACAGTCGAAAATGCTAAATTATGAAACTGGTGTTTGATAAAATGGATAAATAAGGGACCAGATGCATAGCAATTCTACTTCCAATGTGTATTGGAATTTGTATTCTGGGCCTTCCTTAAGTTTAAAAAAGGAAACCATAATTTTGGACATTCCTATAAGAAAATCAATCCAGAATCTGATTTGCGTTTGAAATGAATGAAAAAAAGATCAGTTCTTGGAAGTTATACAGACAATCACAGTTTGAAGATAAATTTGGATTTCTTCTCTCTGTAAATTCATCTAAATTACAAATACCATGACTAACAAATCAGATTTTCTTGAGAATCAGATCTTCATAGTGATCTCTATTGGTGATATTATACATATTATAGGTTTAGGGTTGGGCTTTCGGGCCAGGTATCGGATTGGGTCTTTGGGCCGGGCTTCGGGAGGGCTCTACTCAGCTCGAACCCAGCCTGTTTTAGAAACGGGCTCTATTTTTAGGCCCGAGCCCAACCCAAATTTAAACGGGTTTGGGTTCGGGCCGGGTTTAATGGGCTTGGTTACGGACCGGGTCGGCCTAGCCCGGCCCAATGGTCAACCCTATGACTGATGCATCGGATTTTGCTGTCGGGGCTGTGCTTGGACAAAGACGAGATGGGATACCTTATGCGATTCATTACACAAGTAAAGTTTTGGATCCTGTACAGAGAAATTATACGGTAACTGAAAAGGAAATGCTCGCAGTAGTTTGGGCCCTAGAAAAATTCAGATTATACATATTGGACTCCAAGGTGACGATTTTTACTGATCACATGGTAATTAGATATCTAATGTAGAAAAAGGATGCCAAGGCATGGCTTTTGAGATGGATCCTATTAATCCAAGAATTTAATTTGAAGATCAAGGATAAACCTAGAATAAAGAATATTGTTGCTAATCACCTTTCCCGAATTGAGAAAAATGATTATTCCAATACTGGATCAATTAAAGAGACTTTTCCAGATGAGTCAGTTTGTGTTACTGACTCAGTCCCATGGTACTCCAACATAGTGAACTATCTTGTCTCCAAGAAAGTTTTTCTAGGTTGGACCAATAGCAGAATTGATCGATTGAAGTCGGATTCAAGAAAGTACCATTGGGACGATCTTTTCCTTTTCTATGAAGGACCGGATTACGTCTGGCGAAGATGTATTCCTCAGGAGGAATACCATACCTCACAAACTATCATTCACTTGAGGGTGGAGGACACCATTCGGGAAAGAGAACCGCACACAAGGTACTCCAATGTGGATTTTACTGGCAGACCTTATTTCAAGATGCTAATGATTTTGTACGGTCATGCTCGATTTGTCAAAGAATGGAGGGATTGTTGGTTATAGAGATGAAATGCCCATGCAATCAATGATTTTCTGTGATGTTTTCGATGCATAGGAGATTGATTTTATGGGTCCTTTTCCCAATAGTCATGGATTTGAGTACATCTTATTAGCGGTTGATTATTTATCGAGATGGGTAGAAGCTATTTCAACCCGAACCGCAGATAGCAAAATTGTCTATAAGTTTATCAAGGATAATATCATTGCAAGGTTTGGGGTACCAAAAGTCTTGATTTCGGATGGGGGTAGCCACTTTGTGAATAAGGAAATGAGATCTTTTGCTAAGGAATATAAATTTGAGCATAGAATAGCCAACCCATATCAGCCACAATCTAATGGCATGGCAGAGGATTCTAATAGAGAGGTGAAGGGTATTCTTCAGAAGTTGGTTCGTCCAGATAGGAAGAGAAAATGTATCCCTCATACCACGCCTGCCCACACACACCCTTTCGCTCGTTCACAATTCAGAATTCAGCTTATTAAGCTAGCCATAAGCGTTATGCAAGAGGTCTACTAGCCAGTGTAAAGATCCTACTCCCAAGAAGCTTCTTCGACGATCACCCACGAAAACCAGAAAATTGCACAAAAATACAAAAATTATTATTATTAGTTATTAATAATCATACATATCCTCAAGCTTGCTTCTAATGGTTCGAACCCTACACTTACTGACAATACACATCTTTTGTAGGGTATAATAAATTTCACCCCGAACTAGCTTTCATTGTTTAAAATATATCGTAGGTTGATTGTTGATCTATTTGGTTGCTTCGAGTTCCGAGAGCCGAGAGAGGCTCTACTACAACGATTGCCAGATCCGACTTGTCGGACACCGCAAGCCCTCCAAGACCGAACGTTAGGATCCTCAATCATCTTAATTATCAAATACATTGTTGATGTTCACTTTTTTTAAAATTTTAAATTAGTTAGTAGTATAATAATAATGAAAACTTGGTATCCACAATATTGATTCCAACCCAAAAAGGTAAGGATGAGTCTCTAGAGACACCAGACTCAAACAAGAGTTGGATGATGGAAATTGGTAACTGAACAGGGGACGATCGACTCACTCGAATAACCACGAGGGTGAGCATCATATATGGATAAGGGTGCTAATCGAATCAAATACCTTCGAATCTACATGGATTCTAATTCAATTCATTATAAAAGTTTTGAATCCAAACTAGAATTGAATATTAATCAAATTTGCAAACTTAAATTCAGATTCAATTCATTTTGAGTTCAACTATTCAAATTTGACTCGAATTTGAAATGTTAACGACTGTTTCAAAGCTTATATAAATAATATTATATGAAAAATATTATAATTTTTAGATTTTATTGTCTAAATCTAATGTTTAATATAGATTACTATGATAAGTTGAAAAACTATATAATCAAGGAAAATATCAAATCAATAGAGTACAATGGATAAAAGTACCCCATATTTACAATTACTATATGTCTTTTACAATTTAAACATATTGTTTTTTCTATGAAGAGGATATATATAAATACAAAAAATATGAGCCTATTAAATATATAGATTATCATTGATGAAAAAGCTAAAAACTTTATAATTACTATTGCATGTTAAAGCAAGACAAGATCAATCCTATATAGAAAGTTGATACAAATCAATATCATTATCTGAAATAATGAGAATGCTAAAAAAATAATGTAGTAAGGCATCCTCTTCATTAAGTGCGAGGATCTTCAATATTGAAAAACTAAAGCCATGAAATAAAATATACTAAAGTTTTTATGTATAAAGGAACAAGCTACAGTATAATGAAAGGAACTTGTATATTACTTATGTGACGATAAATGTCATCTTGACAATGATAATCATCATGGATTGTCATGCAAGGAAAACTAAAACAACAAAAAGGAAAAGGAGAGATATCTAGATAAACTTCAAACTATGACAAATGTTAAGGAGGAGATCGAAGTAGTAAAACCATCATTTTCATATGCTGGGAGAAATGCCATCGTTATCTACTCTGGATTTGTGGGATCTTTGAAAGGGGAATGGAAAAGGTAGCATAAGGAATATTGAACATTAAAATAAAGGGATTTTTACCCAGCATACCCTATAAACTTTGTCAATCACCTCCACGACCTTTGAAACAATCTAATTCCCCCCTCGACCCCGTAAACTTGCCAACTCTTACCCCATGAACCCTGCAGGTAATATGTTTTAAGTCTGTGGGGTTCTTGGGGTAATTTATAGGGTCGATAGGGTAATTATGTTGTGCAAAAGGTCGTAGAGGTATTTTAAAACGTTTATAAGGTCTGCTGGGTAAAAACCCTTAAAATAAATGTGGGGCGAGGAATTAACAATCTTAAACATTTGACCTTTCCTAATAGATTTTATGACTAATATTTTTCTCTTTTTTATATTATTCTATCTTTAACTAATAGGATTTAATATGCATAATTGGGTATGGCTTAGAGTGCTTTGTGATCCTATTAACACCAAAAAATTCCTGAATAATACACTAAGATTGATTAGCATACTTATATGAAGTAACTCAAACCTAAGCTATTGTCACTATGCTAAAATAAGAAGTAAAGATGAGAACTTAGATGTTTTGTATAACCGATGCATGAAAGATCCAGATCTCTGGCTCATAATATATTTAGGAGTCAAACCACTTGAACTTAATAATAAAGAGGAAAGAAAAGAGATTGGGTCTGACTAGCAGGACCTAATGTTTCATAAACACGTCACACATTGACAAGTCACATTGATGTAGCATGGGAGTAAGGAAATTATAGCAGTGAGGTTTGGATATAGTAAATCATGTAAATGGAGCCTAGATATGATTACAAGTTTAAGTAACCACTTAATCATTGTAGTAAGTTCGTTTGGGAGTATCTTTAGACGCTTTCTATAACGTGAATATGGTGGTACCTTTTTCTCTCGTACTTAGCAACCAAAGTATGATTAACAACTTTATGAATGATGAAATTCAAATAAAAATGAGAAATTTCTTATTTCTATTGGATGCAATATAACTCTTTGCACAAGAATATTCAGAAAAGATTTTAATCGACCCATAGTATGTATGCATATTTGTATGTATTATATGCGTACATATTTGTATGTATTATGTACAGGAATACAAATATATGGATACATATATACATATATGTGTGTGTATGTGTGTAAAAATATCGAATCGAATTACCATCGAACAAATTTAGGTTAATTCGGATTCGATTCATTTGGAAATTGAATCCACAAGTCAAATTCAAATTATATTCATTTGGTTTCGAATCGAACTTTTTTTGAATTTTTATCAAACGAATCATAATCGAATTCAAAATGATTCAGTTCAATTAAACACCCTATATATGGAACCCATGTTGTCGCGACACCTGCTGTAACACACAGGGATCGTCTGATGCGCACCGGGACGGGCATCGGATGACCCCTACATGTCACAACAGGCGTTGTAATAGCACAGGATATCGAGTCCCCCAATCACGAGTTTGTATGACCACCTTTAAAAGGAAGAGGATCCTCTGTTGTAATGGATATTACAACAGATGTGCTGTAATTGCCAAAAAAATGCAATTTTGGTTTCCAAAATCCAACCTTATAAATTATATCTGAGACTAATGTTCTACATATCCGAAGGCATTTGCTATTTTATCTTAATAATTAAAAGTTCGGTTCTTTTTGAAAATAGAGTTTTTATCGGTTGTGGGCAAATGACATCCGATTTGAGAGAAAAACAAGGGATATGAACATTAGTTGAAGTTGTTGGGGATCGAAAGTGCAAAGTTTTTTTGAACCATCGGACAGATACATATAACCAGAGTACATATATAATTAAGGACGTATCCTGAACAGCCAACAGCAATCGCGATTATGACTCTTATTTGAATCGATCATAGATGCATGTTGCGTCATTCCCTTCAAGCATCTGCATAACCATCACATCTCGGTGGCACGCTCTGCTCGCTCCAGAAGAAATCATCCCGATCGACCAAGCACTTCACCTTCACCAACCTGTCATAGTTACCCTTAAAGTACTTCCTCCCCCACCCTACGTCGCCCAAACACGATCTCCCCTCCACGTTCACCCCCAGGTCGATGTCCTTATAGTTGAGATACGCACCTCTGGGATTCTTGGAGACGTAGGGAGCCATGAATGCGTAGAGCTCTCTCATCCAATCCAGATGCCTTTCGGTCACCACAGCATCAGTCTCCATCCAGTTCACGATGTACTGTATGTTGTATAAGTTCCCCTTCCTGTGAGGGAACGGAGTTGCACTCTCGGGCACCCTGTCAAGCATCCCACCCATGGGCTCCAATATCAGAACGAGCGGCTCGCCGTTCGACCTCAGCATGAACTCCCATATCCTCTCCAACCCCTTCTCCCCGATGGGCTCCTGCACGAAGTCGGACTTGGCCTTGAAGGACCTATCGAACTGTGGCTCTCTATCGAGCAGCGCCTGTGGGGGCCTGTCCGTGAGGCCCGCAAAGTACCTGACGGAGTCTATCCAGCTGAGCTCCAGGACATCCCATGCGGCAATTCCAAGCTCGGGAAAGACCTGACCAAGGTAAGCAAGAAGCTCACCCTTCCCTCCAAGGAATAAACACTCGAAACGAACACCAATAGTTGCGCCACCCCAATCTTCCAACACCTCCGCCACTGCCCTTATGAACAAATCGTCAATTAGTTTGCTACCAATCTGTTCCCACTTGCTCAGGATCTTCGTCACGTTTTCCTCGAGGGTTCTCCATACGCTGAACACTGCTACTGAGGAGGGAACGGGCACCAACTCGACCTTGTAGAATAGGACGATACCGAAGCTCGCCGCACCACCACCTCTTATTGCCCAGAACAGGTCCTCGCCCATCGTATCCCTGTCCAGTATGTTCCCCTCAGCGTCCACAAGCACCGCGTCGATTACGTTATCGGCCGCAGTGCCGTACTTACGCATCATGGTGCCGAGCCCCCCGCCGCTGAGGTACCCACCTAGGCCGACCGTCGAGCAAGTCCCCCCAGGGAACCCGTACGACGGTGTCGCCTTTGCTATGTGATAGTACAGCTCGCCCAGAATTGCACCGGCGCCTGTCCATGCGGTGTTGCTGCCCACATCCACGATGATATCCCGGAGGATGATAAGGTCAATAAGGATGAAAGGTTCAGTACTGGAAATAGAGGTATATGAGAGGCCTTCGTAGTCGTGGCCGCCGCTGCGTGTACGAATCCAGAGGCCGTTCCTCCGGCTGCAGAGCACGGAGACCTGGACGTGGGAGGAGGTTGCGGGCGTTAGGATGAGGAGGGGCTTGTGGGAGATGGTGGAGTACATGGTTCTCTTGTTTTGAGCATTCGAGAGGAATACGGTGTTGTAGGAGGGGGTATTCGGAGTGTGGAGGATTGAGGCCGCCGTGGTGTTGGAGACGAAGGTGTTGAAGCATCGGACGAAGCTGCCAAGGCTTGAGCTGGAGACCGGAGATGCGAGAGGAGAAGAAAGGTGAGCATAGAGTTGGGAGCATCTGCAGGTCCATTGTCACCAACCCTATTGTCGGATCAGGCATTATTATTTGCAAGATTGCTTTTTCAAAAATACCCTATTAAATCTACATTTTGCATACTCATCTCCAAAAAATGTTGTATTGACAAAACTATTGCAAAAAAATTATTGGATTTTTATCAATTTGTGCCCCTCCGAGATATTCCAATATCAGTTATGCCCCTCCTTTTTTGGGAATATCAGTTGTGCCCCCGACTTCTTGTCATTTTATCACTTATGCCCCTTGAGTTACTTGACGTCCATCCTCAATGCAAACAGACGTTAATTTTGAGGACACATCGGGAATTAAATTAAAAAAAATAGGTTGAAAAGTCCACCCCCTTCTTCCTCCTTCGAAGTCCTCTTCCTCTCCCTCCCCCTTCCTTTCATCCTCCTCTGCCTCCATTTCCTCCACCGCCTTCCCCCTCCCCCGCGGCCCCCCTTTCGCCTTGAGCTCCTCCTCACGCCCTCGTATCTCCCCTCCACCCCCGGACCTCCTGCCGCCCCGGACCTCTCGCCACCAGGACCTCTCACCGACTCGCACCTCCTTTCGTCCGCCGTTGCACCTCTCCCTTCGTCTCGAGCCCCTCCACCCCCGCACATCTCGTCGTCCCGCACCTTTCTCTCTGCCCAGAGATCCCTCGCCCTCCCTCTCCGCCCCCGCACCGGCCCTCTGCCTCCAGCTCCTTCCTCTACCGCTGCACCTCCCCCTTTGCCTCGAACTCCTCCACCTGCACCTCCCCTCCGCCCCAATCTCCCCCTGGTGCCCCTGCACCCACCCCTCTACCGAGCTCCTCCACCCACACCTCGCCTCTGCCCCCATCTCCCCCCGCCCCCCTGCACTCCCCCCTCTACCCAGAGCTCCTCTACCCGCACCTCCCCTCTGTCCCCGCACCTCCCCTCCGCCCCCAGTTCCCCCCCACGCCATGGCATGCCTCACCGCCTCCTCCACCAAGGGACGTCTTGTCGTTGCCACCATGAGGACGATGTTGCTGCTTCGGAGCTCCCAAGGGAACGAGCGGCTAGCGACGGATCGGAGGAAGAAGTGCTGGCGGAGGAGCAAGGGTGTTGAAACAGAGGCCTTTCAGCATTTGTTTAGTTAACATAAAATTTTGATTAATTGATTCATGAAAATGCACCAAAAAATCAATAAAATTCATTGTTTGATCCTCAATGAGTGATATATCCGTAAAAATGTAAAACGATTTGATGGATACATGAAGGTGTAATTAAGAGAGAGAGAGAGATTATGAAAAGAAATGAAGAAGAACAAATGGAGGAAGAAGATGAAGAAGTCTGGACAATTATGCACTTCTTAACTGCACCATAGTTTGAAAAAACTATAGTTAAGATCAACTCGTTGACGGTTAAACTAATGGAGGGGCAGAAGTGATAGAAGGGCAAGAAGTCAAGGGCACAACTGATATTCCCAAAAAGAGAGAGGCATAACTGATATTGGAATATTTTGGAGTGGCACAAGTGATAAAAATCCAAAATTCTTCATCCTAAGCTATAACGAAATAAGCCTGGTGCCTTTTTTTGAAAATATTATATGAATAACTTTGTGGTTAGCCATATGCTTATCAAGCTGATATGCTGCGTTGATGTGCTAATATTTTTTATATAAACGTCATCCATTCTAAATACTAGTCATTACATAGAAATTGATAGAAGACGGGCAACAAGCTGGACCACCAATCCCTTTCATGATCTTAATCGTACTTTCAATTTTAAATAAAAGCGACTATAAAGCTTCGTGCCCTACTAGTGATCATACATGGGCTTCGCTAAGGTGTACACATAAAGTTTTTGTATTTTATTTTTTTTGAAATACTAAGAAAAATCAACCATAAAACAATACGTCGCCGAAATAGTGAGTAAATTTGACTACCAGACATATATCAAAATGAAAAGAAAATTAATTGTGTAAATATAATAGAGGCTCAAGTTTTCAGTAGTTTCGGTGGAAGAATTGGAAATTTCATGAGAAAAGGCTAAGTGCTTATCTACATTATGCAAAAGGTTTGATAATTTTAAGACATATATGTGTAAACAGAACATTCTTTCAAAAAAAGGTGTTGGTTTTACAGAAATTTAAGAAAATATCATGTGAATAACTCTCATAAAAAAACAATTGTAACGTTATGTGTCTGTTTGGCATTCATAAATGATTTTTTCTTGCATATAACATCATAAAAGAAGCTACCATTATACTAAAATATGTACAAATCTTCTATTGAATATAAATAAATTTTGATTTTACATTTTTTATGATTTCAATTGATTTTACGATTTTTATTGTATTTTAATTGTTTTGTATGTTTTTAGTGTATTTTGTATACTTATATGTAAAGAAATATATGTGTGGTTTTATATTTTTTTATTTGATTTTATCTTTCAATATTTTTATAATTTTTTATTTGTTTTAATATTTTTAGGTTTTTATAATTTTATGGATGTTAAATAGTTTTAAAATTTGACAACTATATTATTATGTAAAATAGTGAAGTATTTTAGATTTTAAAAATAGTAAACAGTACTAAATTTTTGTATTTTATTTTTAGTGTAAATAATACAAGAATATCTTTAAAATAAGGTATTATGCGTATTTTTTCTGATATTTATATGAATTACTTATGGATTTTTGAAGTTTTCGTGTATATTTGGATTTTTAAGTATTTCAGTATATGGTTTTTATTTCCTTTTTGATTTACTATTTAGAATATAGTAAAATATAGATACTACAATTTCTGAAGACATTTTGGATTTTGTATTTATATTTTTTTATGTATTTTAGAAGTTTGTATGCATTTTGTATTTATTTTTGAATTATTAAAACTGAAAATGTTTTTATTTTCAAAAAACATTTTATACAATATAGTATAATATGTGGTATACTAATACGTTTTTGTTTGATTTTTTATATTATGTATTTTTAATACATTAGTAATTCAATATTTATTTAATACTATAGTATGGGGGTATAACTAAAATATACAGTAATATGGGAGCGTGTGATAATAGAGGAAACATCGGAGGATACACGCGCAAAAATCCTAGAAATACACGTGATGGATGAGGTTTTAATTTCGATCTGGACCTGTTTGTAATTGCATAAAAGTAAGGGGCTCTTAATATGAAATGCCCAAAACTAACTCAAAAAACGTGCATCGCACGTGTTTTCTGAAGCGGGGAGTCGGTGGGCTTGATCTTAACCGTCAATCCGGGCTAGATCGTAGGGCTCCTGTAGAGTCTGGAAGGGGACTTGTTCTTCCCCCTTTCGAAGAAGGCGAAAGACTGATCAGATCAAGCAGCCTCTCCGGATCTAACAGACGATATGCGAACTGGAAATAGCTGATGTTCTTCGCCAATTTGTAATTCCAGACACAGCTGTTGATCTCGGATCTGATTTCCGACGATGCTCCATGTGTTTCAGATGTTATCGGACTCAAATCGATGCTGCGTTCCTCATTCTCGATGTTGTTTCATCATCCGTGACGCTCCCGATGAGGCGCAAGATGATTCTCATTGTGTGTTGCTTCTTGCGTAGCTGAGAAGCGTCGTGAATCCCCAGCAGATGCTTCAGTCGATTGTTCAAACACCTCCAGATGATGTTCGAGTGCCGATGCACGTCCACGATGCTCGCGGTAAAGCTCTCGTTCCCAGATCAACAGTTGGTTCCGAGATCAAATTCGTATGATCAGTTCTCGAGTCTGATGCGTTTCCTGAAGTTCTGATCGAAGGAGATGCTTTGTTCCTTGATCCACGAGCACCTGCAAGTGATGAACTAAAGCTCGAGGTCGGAGCCTCGGCCCAAATTGCAAAGAGAAAGGGGTGAATGGGTGGAGGAACTCCGGTTGATGAGAGAAGGGGTTTCTGGCTCAGATCAGAGCTGATCTGAGATTATCAGAACAGGTATCGAAGGTGGAGAACTTGATCGATGGATGAGGTGATCGGAATCGAGAAGGATTTGAACAATTTGCAGATTAAAATGAAGGAGAAACAGAGAAATCGAGAGGAGAATGGAGGAGGAAGAGAAATCAGAAAGGTGGAAAGGAATCTAACCCGGAAATGGATGATTTCGCCTTGGGAAGGAGTTCCAGGAGCTCCAGGTGGTTGCCTCGTCGGTCGGTGGAGCACGGAGACAATACACATGGCGGAGCGGGGGCTACGACGCCGATAGTGATCTCGCTCAACCCTCGCTCGATGGTAGAGAGAGATTAGTATTGTCACTTGATAGATCTAATAACATGATAAATCTATAAACTTAATCAAAATATATATTTATAATACTAATTAAAAAAATAGATCTAAGATACTTAAGGGTTACCGGAAGCCATCCCAACGGAAATGAAAGATGAAGATGGGATTTCCTTCTCCTTCTCAACTCTTGCCCAATATGCTTGAGTAATGGATCCTCTTGCATTCATTAGTTGAGGGAGAGGGGACCTCAATCCATATATATAAAACATGATGGTTACCTATCCATTAAGGTAACCACCAAAAGCAACCTCCCAAATTGATGCATCCTTTCACAATTAATCATGAGCCACAAAAATAAAATAAAAATAAAGTTGGCAACTACCATATATGGTAGTTGCATTCATATAATTTCTTACATTCTCCCACTTGGCTCATGTAGCAAATTTATTGCTTTACATTTATCAAATTAAGCTCTATTAATATGAATCTTGGCGACAGATACCTTTCAAGCAGATATATCATTCCAAGCATTACAATACCAATAGTTTTCTTAACATGACAAATATTTATGTGTTAATATGACGATATTAACACGGATCCTTTCTTTATGTCTGTTCATTAATTGCATGCAACTGAAACAGACAATTAACAACGAGATCATTATACCAAAACTTGAAGTGTATACACATGGATGTATTGATATTATTACAAGGTACTAGATATGCCCATCTCAGTTACATGATTGATGAATACACTAGGCGGCAAACCCTTTGTCATAGGATCCGCAATCATGTACTTAGTACCTATATGTTCAATCAATACTAAAGATCTCTAACTTTCTCTTTAACAACAAGATATTTAATGTCGATTCTCATTCCGGCACGCTTATACTTGTTGTTGGCGAAAAATATGGCTGCAGAATTATCACAATGAATCTTTAATGGTCTTGAGATTGAATCCACTATCTTAAGACCCGTAATGAATTTCTTTAGCCAAAGTGCTTGTGTAGTAGCCTCGTGACATGCTACGAATTCGGCTTCCATGGTACTTGATGTGACAAGTATTTGTTTCACACTTCTCCATGAAATAACACCTCCAGCAAGCAGTATCCAGAGGTAGATTTTCTATCCTCCTTATTTCCTTCATAATCTGAATCCGAATAGCCAATAACTTCTAAGGAATCTGAATGCCGGTAGATTAGCATAAAATCCTTAGTTCCTTGTAAATATCGCAAGACCTTCTTTGCCGCTATCCAATGGTCCATGCCTGGATTGGTTTGATGTCTACCCAACATTCCAACTGCAAAACATATATCTGGTCTAGTGCATGTTTGGGCATACATTAGACTCCAAATGATAGATGTATATGAAATGTCCTTCATCTGTTCCTTTTCTAAATTATTTTGGGGACATTTGAATGAAAAATTTTTATCTCCTTTACCATAGGTGCTGGAGTAGGAGAACAATATTTCATTCCAAATCTCTCTAATAATTTTTCAATATAGGCCTTTTGAGACAATCCAAGTACTCTATGAGATCTGTCTCTATGAATTTCAATACCAATGACATATTTAACATCACTCATATCTTTCATTTCAAAATTATTAGAAAGGAACATCTTTGTATCTCGCAACATCCCAAGGTCATTACAAGCAAGTAAAATGTCGTCTACATAAAGGACTAGAAAATCATATTTACTCTCACTCGTCTTAAGATATATGCAATTATCAACAATGTTCTCAACAAAACCAAATGAAGTTATTGCATTGTTGAACTTAATGTGCCATTGACAAGATGCTTGTTTTAGTCCATATATAGACTTCCTTAATTTACAAACCAAATGCTTGTTATTATCTAAAATAAAACCCTCAGGTTGTCGCATGTAAACATGTTCATCCAAGTCTCCATTAAGAAAGGCTGTTTTCACATCCATTTGGTGTGACTCTAAATCATAATGAGCTACTAATGCCACGATTATTCGAAATGAGTCCTTTCGTGATACTGGAACGAAAGTCTCATGGTAATCTATGCCCTCCTTTTGAGTGAAACCTTTAGCCACAAGTCTGGCTTTGTATCTCTCAATGTTACCTAATGAGTCTTTCTTAGTTTTAAAGACCCATTTGCAATTAATGGATTTCGCTCCTTTGGGTAGCTCTACCAAGTCCTATACTTGGTTTGCACTCATAGAATCCATCTCCTCCCTCATGGCATTATACCATTTAGTAGAATTAATTCCACTCATGGCTTGTGAAAATGATATTGGGTCCTCTGAAATTCCCGTGTCATAGTCACATTCTTATAGATATGTTATAAAATCTGATGAGATTGTAGATTTTACTACCCGAACAGATCTAGTTGTAACAACACCGTGTTGAACAGTTGGTGTTATTTCAACTTGATTTTCATGTAGTGGAGGATTCACCATTGGTTCAACCAAAGGAATATATTGGATTTGAGGGACACCAATATCTTGATGTTGTGTCTCATCCAAGATATCGTGTTGAATATTTTGCTCCTCCCTTTCTAGTGATATAACAAGATCCGGTAATTCATCAAGTATGATGTCTTTAATTACCATCCTGCTCCCACTTTTCTCGCTATTTTCCAAAAATATAGCATTCCTTGATTCTACAATACTCGATTCCCTATTTGGACAATAGAATCTATAACCTTTAGAGCCTTCTGGATAACAAATGAAGTATCCACTTGTAGTCTTCATATCCAATTTTTTCTCATGTGGGTTATAGATTCTAATCTCAGCTTGACAACCCCAAATGTGTATGTGTTCCAATCTTGATTTCCATCCCTTCCAAAGCTCAAATGGAGTGGATGAAACTCTATTTAATACAAAGGAGTCAGGACCACAAGTCTGGTTGATGAAGCTTGGACCCTTGACCTGAGCGTGATTAACGGCCCTGATTTAGCCCTGAGCTCTGTCATGTGGCTGTAGAGGATCGTGTCCTGATCAGTCTCTTGAGAATGGTCGGGGTGGTCTTGGGTCTGCCTGACAGATCACATCTATTTAATATATACACGGCTGTCTTTAGAGCTTCTCTCCAAAAGGATAAAGGCAATGAGGAGTTACTCATCGTACTTCAAACCATATCCATTAACGTGCGATTCCGTCTTTCGGCGACACCGTTTTGATCCGGTTCACCGGGCATTGAAAAATGATGTTCAATACCTTCATCCTTAAGAAATCGTGCAAATGGTCCAAGTTTTTGTTCTCCTCCAACATACCTACCATAATACTCACCACCTTTATTTGATCTCACAACTTTAATTTTCTTTTCTAATTGTCTCTCTACTTTTATTTGATAATACTTAAAAGCATTTATAACTTCTAATTTTTCAAATAAAAGATAAAGATACATGTAACGTGAGAAATCGTCTATGAATGTGATGAAGTATTTTTGACCACTAAAACATTCCACAGGAAACAGACCACATATGTCAATATGTATAATTTCTAAAAGACTAGTACTTCTCCTTGATCCTTTAGCATGTTTGTTGGTATGTTTTCCCTTAATACATTCCACACAAACACTAGAATCAGTAAAATCTAGAGTATCAATTACTCCATCATTTACTAATTTCTTGATCCTTTAAATGGAGATGTGACCTAATCTTTTATGCCAAAGTATTGATGACCGATCACTATTACGTTTTCACTTTTTACCAACTACATTGCAAACAAGGAGGTTATTTTCAAAAAGTGGATCTAAGTGTAATTTATATAAATAGTCCACTAAGCCACCTGTACCAATTAACTTATCATTCTTAAACATTTGGAAAGATGTACTTTCTAATGAAAATTTATATCCAAGATTACAAAGTCTAGATATTGAAATTAAATTTCTAGAGAACTTGGGTACAAAAAATACATTTTCCAAATCAAGTACATGGTCCGTTTCTAAAATGAGCTGTTGCGTCCCAATCGCTTCAACATGTGAAGTCATGTGATTTCCCATATAAACACTTTGCTCATTTTTTAGTGGCATCCTTGTTTTCAGAAAGCCTTGGATGGAGTTGGAAATATAGATTGAAGTACCAGAATCAATCCACCAAGTATTAATAGGAACATCAATGAAATTAGATTCATGACATACATGACATTCAAGAATCGAAACAGAATTTAGGATATTGAATTGAGTAGACATGAAAGCTGAACTATATGCAATAATTTCATAACAAGACAACCACAATAAGCAATAACTCAAATATAAAACCTAATCCAAAATATTAACTTATTTAATATTTTGAGAAATCAATGTACTATCATTACAAGACTTGCTGTGGCTAAAGAATTGTAATATACAATTGATTCTTCTTAATAAATGAGACAAATAATTTTCGAATATTCATTAGAAATTCCGTACCTGTGGACATTAGAATAACTAACAAAATAATTTATTTTTCTCATTCCAAAAAAATCCAATTAACTCCGTCACTTAATGTAATTAATGGCATTGTAATCCTAGATGTTGTGGCTACTCTTGGATAACTAACCAATAATTACTCAATTTTCAAAAATCAGTATGTACAATAAAAACCGATCAGATGCTGTGGCTACTCCTCCCGATTTAATTATACAAATTTATCTGAATAACTTTAAATGGAGTTAATCAAGCTATTTCCACCATGTAGATGTGATATGATGCCATTAGTTCAAATAATTGAACTCTTACACTTAATGCAATTATTGACATTGTTATCCAAGATGTTGTGGCTACTATAAGATAACTAGTCAATAATTACCCATTACCAAAGTAAAACAATGTGTTGATATTGGTAGATTACTGTGACTATTCCTTCCAATCCAGTTATACAAATCATACAAAATGACATCAAACAAACTTAATAAAGTAATAAAGAATTGTAGTAAAGTGTATGGTTAGTACACAAGTGTACTAAAGTGGTACTAACCATATAGTATTATCAACAAGTCCGTACAAATAACTGATAGTACGACGATATAAACCACATATACTTACACTTTATTGTGTACTAACCAAGTGTATGCAGTAACCATATTGTATACCTTCCATCATGCTTTCCATAAGGGTATACCGTAACCATATACTTACACTTTCATATGCGTATGGATTACAACATTCCAACCGGCTTTTGTTAAGTAAAAAAATAACAAAATAAGCATCACCATTCAGTTATTTCCAACAACCAAAAAAATCCATATTGAGATTTGCCACTGTTGAATGTACAACTTTATTTTTTTAATGGCAAAAATCTCAAAAGAAAAGAACATTATTCCCCGTTATGAAATGTGGTATCAAAATAAGTGTACATTTAACTACAAGTTCGTAAATTTGTACACATGCAACATCTCCCACATGACCATGCATAAACATGTATTCATTTTTCTATAAATAAGGTGCTTCGCATGGATTCCATAAACAACAAAAAAAAGCAATCAATATTCAATGATTTTTTTCTTACAATCCAATGGCATTACCATCATGTATTTTAAAAAAATTCATGTCAACGAATACAAAAAGGTGACAAAAGAAAAATGTGAATTCGGTTGCATTATAGGATATGAAATCCAATAAAATAATATAAAAAATAGATGTTGTACAAATCAAAACCTCAAGATCCGTAAAAAAATTACCGAAATGCTAATCATTATTACAAAACCGCATATGGTTTTATACGAAGACTACCATATCTTTCTTATAGGTCCACTTACGAGAGAAAAAAATCGTAATAAACCATAAATCCCTTTCTCTAATACCAATTGATAGATCTAATAACCTGATAGATCTATAAACTTAATCAAAATATAGATCTATAATACTAATTAAAAAAATAGATCTAAGATACTTAAGGGTTACCGGAAGCCATCGCAACGGAAATGAAGTGATGAAGATGGGATTTCCTTCTCCTTCTCAACTCTTGCCCAATATGCTTGAGTAATGGATCCTCTTGCATTCATTAGTTGAGGGAGAGGGGACCCCAATCCATATATATAAAACATGATGATTACCTATCCATTAAGGTAACCACCAAAAGCAACCTCCCAAATTGATGCATCCTTTCACAATTAATCATGAGCCACAAAACTAAGAAATAAAAATAAAGTTGGCAACTACTATATATGGTAGTTGCATGCATATAATTTCTTACATTCCCTCTCTCGATCTCTCTCGGAGCTTCTGGGGAAAACAGTGGAAATGGTGGGTTTTCCTGCGAAGCTCGGAGGTCTGGATCTTAAATAGGAATCGACGGAGAAGACAAGGAGCTCGAAGCGAGGGAAGATGACGAAATGGCATGATGGTCCCAGGCCGTTGGAAGGAAGTTAGGGCTATTGACGGAGGAAGGGGAGCAGCGAAGGAAGGAAGGAGAAATGGGGAAGAAGACGGGTCATGGGGAAGATGGAGTTTGACTCGTCAAACTTAATTTGACCAGTCAAACTAAGTTTAATAAATCAAATAAATTTAATTAAATAATAATTATTGAATTAATTTAAATAATAAATAAATAGAAATTATAAATTATCTGATAAGTATTTTAATGATTAATTTTAGTTATATAAATGATGTTATTTAATAGATTAAATAAATAAATAGATAATATATGTATATTATAATTATATAATAAGTACATTTAATTATTTAAATTATTTAAATTTTTTAATAAATTTTATTTTATTTATATTTATAAAATATTTATAAATCATAAAAGATACAAGAAATAACAAATAATAAATTAAATTAAATTTTGTACAAGTATACTAATAGGATTCCAAAACTTACTTTTTGCATATTAACTCGGTTTTTAGTGATATCACTTTTATTTGATAGATAATTTTATAATACGAACTTTAAAAATGGGTATACCTAATTTGGAGTTTATATGTTCGAGATATGAAGTTCAGAAATTTGATTTTAAGGGTTTTTAGTTTGGGATTTATTGGTCTTTGTTCACAATTAATTTTAAGTTATATTTTTTTATTTTACTACTACTATTTATAAATAAATTGGAAAAAGAATTAAGTTAATCAGAATCAAGAATATTTTATAGAAAATGAAGAACTTTTATATACATATAGGACATATATACAAAAGGGGTCCAAATGTCAAAACTCACACAATTAATTGTAGTATTTTTAATAAATAGTATTAGCTATAAAATAAAGTTTAAAAGTGAGTTTAGTCAATTTGAAGTTTGTTTATAAATGGATATGAACCAAGAAGGTTAGCTTCTACAGCTTTTTCAGTTCAATGTAATTATTTATTTATATATTAAATAATTTTTCTGATATTTTATGAAATTAATATCTATTATTGTAAACAACTTTGAAGAAAGAAATATTTTTATTTGAGATTAATTGAATGATAAATAAAATAGATGAACATACGTACACGGTGAAAAGTGTGTAAATGTACATTGATGATATTATTTTCTAATATTTTTACAAATTAGGATCCTTATCTCCCCCTACTTATTTATTTTATCGACCAAATCAATATTGACTTGGTCTCGAAGTTAGGATCCGTTTGTTCGTATATACATATTTACATCCTTCTTTCTTTTATTTTTATTTTTCTATTTATTCTTTAATTTTGGATAAAATAAATGTTAAATGTGTAATATTAACAAATGAGGTTAGTATGTTAATTAATGAGAATTATTTGATATTTATATGCATTTTCAAGGATTTTAGATAAAATAAAAGAACAAAGGAGATGAATCATAGATTCATCAAAGCTCACTCATGAGATAAGTATAATCTGATTTGCTCGAGGTATCTAGCGTCCAATCTTGGAGGGCTCGTGGTGTCCTACAAGTCGGATATGGCAATCGATGTATCGGTACCTCTCGGCTCTCAATACCCAAACAAATCGAGTAGATCAACAATCAACCCACAATACTGATTAAATAATGTAAAATACATAGTGAAATTCATTATACCCTACAAATAAATATGTATAACAAGAAAGTGTAGGGGTCAAACCACTAAGAGCAAATTGTGGGTAGATATAATTATTATTAATTAATAATTATCAATAATTATTATTTTTGTATACTTTTTTCTATTTTTTGTGTGGTTTTAATTATATTTAATTTTTATATACTTTTTGTTATTTGTTATTTTTTATATTTTATTTTCATTTTAGTTTTTCAAATTTTAGTTTCTTTTTTATTTTAAAGTATAATATATATAGTAAAAATAATATTATAGATATTAAAAATAAAATATAGAATATATAATAAATATATAATGATAAAAAGGAACAATCTTTTTCTAAGTTTTAAAAATATAATATATATTTATAAATAATAATAATGATAATGTATATTATATAAACATTATTAAGTATATATAGTATATATGGTTTTATAATTTCAAATATATATAAATATATTCAAAATTTCGAAAATAAAAGGTTTTTGTACTTTAAACATATTTCTCTATTTTTGGGATTTTTTTATAGAATATTAGCTAATTTTTAGGTATTTTTAATGTAGTAAAATGTAAAAAACAAGGATAAAATAATATGTCAAATTGTTTTGAGTATTAAAAAGAGATGATAGGTTCAAAATTTCCCAAAATATTTTTAATATATACTATATATTATAAATAAAAATATGGAATATAAAACTATTTTTTTCATATTTTTAAATAATTTTTATTGATTTTTATTGTCTTTTTAGTGTTTGTGATTTTTAAGGTTTTCTTATTGTACTTTTTTTGGTTTTTTGTCTGAAGATAAAATATATAGTAATATATATTCTAATTTTTTTTGTAATTTTTAAAAGTGATTTTGTAATTTTTTGAATTTTTATTAGCAAATAAGAAATTAATATATTCTATCTGATTTATAATAAATGGGAAAAAGTAAATGACTAAGTAAAAATGTGAACATGTACAAGCAATATATAAGATATCTACCAAATTTTTCCTACAAGTTTTGGAACACGATCTATTTTATAAAAATAAAAATTCACAAATAAAAATATAAGCCTAACAGTTGCATATTTGCAACTTAAATAAAGTACATGATCTTACATACAATTTTTATAAAAATACAACACTTTATCAGCAAAAGAAAGGACTAATTAAAAATACTCAAACTCAAAAGGGCTTGAGTGCAAAAATTACCCACCTCACATGGGGGACCACGTGAGGTGAGTCAGGATAGGATTGAAATGAAAATTTGATGAATGTTTGGGTCTTTAATGCAAATTTTACAATTATTTTACAACAAAAATAAAAATTTTAAATACTAGACACTAAATACAAAAGTGGGGAAGGAACTGCAAAATTACCCCCCACGTGTGCTGGTGGATGGCAGAGATCATGTCACTTAAGTTCATTCAACAATCCACAACGCTTGATACTGATTCACGACCAATGATTGAGACTAGATCTAGTGAATGATCTGATAGTCAATGGTGGTTGGATCCGACGAAAGCTGCTCAACTTGGAAGTGGTCCTCAATCAGACGACGAAGAAGGCTGGTGGAAGAACAATTGAAGAACATGTCCCTAGGGATCTTCGATCTGCTCCCTCTCACAACTCGCGCGATCTCCTCGACTGATGATGTGCTCAATGGACTCCTGGAGGTGTTCTGCACCTAATGGTGGCCTCAAAGCAGTCCAAAACTCATTGATGGGGTCCTGGAGATGTGTGACAAAGCGGGGCACCTAGAGCTCTTTGTGCCGACCTGATTGGCTTCTAGACAAAGCCCTTAGCGTTGCTAACAACATAGGAAAACTTGGGGGATGAGGACGAAGGTGTGGTCCCTCTTATTTGGGCAAAATGAAGTGTACAGAGGTGACGTAGAGAGATTTAACAAGGCGGTAGAGGTGGACCTCGAGGACTTGATTCAGATCGAATCAAAGTGGTTGGGTTGTTGGGAACTATGGATAAATGGATGAGGAGGCTAATGAATGTGGAGCAAAGGTCGGAACTGGTAGATGAATGGTAAATGATGGTTGGAGTTCCTTAGCTTCGGCATACTTTGAACTAAGGACTTACACTAAGAAAAGAATCAAATGCATGAAATAAATACATAAATGGAATGCATGAAATGAAAACTACCTAAAAATTAAAGGAAACAAATAGCTCGTTGACAAGTCATGTGTCTACCCTAGCTAATTTAATCGAATTATCGATCAAATTTAATGTGTCGTTCATTGTAGTTGGGTAAACCAAGACTGGTCAAAAACCACTTCGATTAATATTAAATTAAACACAAGCGGCAAATTTTTTTATTTTACTTTGGCAAGTCCAAGGTCGAACTCAGGGAGACGGCTTTTTCCTTAGGTTAATTTGAAGTTATTTTCGATGTCAGATTTTCAGGAGAATATTTTTGGTATTTTTTATACAATTAAAAGAAAGTACGATGCAATTCAAGCCAAATTTGAGGGTTAAATTTGAAATATAGTCAAATGAAGTCCAAAAATGGTAAACTTGGCCAGAATATGATATGCAATGAAACTAAGCTACTGCATTTTTTGGAAGTTTTAGACTCGAAATGAATTAAATATGACTTAAATATGAATGCAGGGTAGTTTTTGCAAAACTAATTTAAATAAATACCTAAGTACATTATTTTTAGATATAAAAACAATCCTAGATATTTCTATGTGAAAGGAATCCAGGAAAATTGATATACTTAAAGAATGATGTACATTGGACCTATTAAAATTCACTTAAGCAAAATACTATTTAATTTATTCATGCCTCGTGATGTGTGCAAATGGTTTGATTTTTGGGCACAGTGTAGAACAACTTAAACTAAACCTATTGTGATTTTATGATGATTTTTGGAGCAACAAATAATTTAATATTGAATTTAAAGCACACAATGAGCAAACTATGTAAATTTCCACAAAAATAATAATATTAAATTCCTTAAAGATCACAAAAATATGACAAGTGTCCACAATGATAAAGCACAAGTTTATCTACAACATGTAATTTTTGGAATTTAAAAATGAGGCTAATTGAATGCCTAAATGAACATGCAAACACAAGGACTAAAATGCAAACAAGAATTAAATTTGCTTAGATCAAAACGTGCATACATGGACTAAAGTGTAATTACTTATAATACCGGGGGTAGGGATGCAAAATATCTACGAGAACACGTGCACCTCACGTGATGCGCTTGGCAGGGACTGAATTCTGGAAACTTGCAGGGGGCTTAGTGCAAAATGACCAACGCGTATGTAAGGGACACGTGAGGTACTAGGCTCGGACGGCGTCGGTGGCTCGGACTGAGGCTCGGGTGTGCTGGAGGCTCGGGCGTGCTTCGGATGAGGCTCGGGGAAGAGGCTCGAAGGGAGCAACGCGACGAAAGATGGATTGTTAGATCTAGATGGATCCAACAGCTGCTGGTGTGGGCGACGTGGCAGCCTGAGGGACCGTTAGATAGAGATGAAACAACGGTGGCGTTGACTTCTGGAGCGGGTTAACGTGGCGTGATGCAAGCCGTTAGATCCTCCGGATCCAACGGAGGCTAGAGCCGCTAGCAGATGTGACGTGGACGAATGAAGACCGACCTATCAAGACGATCAGATAGTAGCTGTGCGTTGTGTTCCTCTAGGCCGCCGCCTCCTTCGACAGACGTGGCTGTGCTCCGGCGATGCCCTTCTGGCTCCACCGCCTTCCTTCGTGCTCGGTGAAGATCACTGGAAGCTCCTAGATAGTTAGGAATGGTCGTGGAGGTGTAGCAGAGCGACCGACGCTTCTGGAAGCATCTGGGGTGATCTGTAGGCCAGAGACGATGAAGCTCGATGCAGCTCCGGTGAAGATTACGACCAGTGAAGAAGATGGGACTTGCAACGTTAGTGGATGCCAAAAATCAGGTGCTTGTGTTCGTGGTAGTGCTGTGAGTGTTGTGAGGCATGTGAGGTGAAGTGGTGATCAGCTCGTCGATTCCTCCATCGTGAGGGGCGGAGCAATGATCGGAGATGGTACGACAAGTTGTAGGGGCGTAGTGGGAATGAGCAAATGCGATCTAATCATCGGGGCTACGATCCAACAGTCGTGAGCGTGACACGTGGCCAAAGGAGATGAAGGCGCTGGTGAGCGGCCCAGATCTGATCTGGGCATTATCGGGCGGTCGTGAGATGATGCGAAATTGATGGCTGAGATCTGGAGGGCATGGGCCCGATCCAACAACCAAGAGGGGAGGGCGCGTGGCAAGCGGGTAGATGGGTCACATACGCAACCAGAAGGCGCCACGTGGCCCAATCAAAGTGACCGAGAAAAGAAGGTGAAATAAGAGTGAGAAAATGGCCGAATTTGGAAAAACTCAAGAAAGTTGTAGAACTCGAAGAGATCTACAAGTTTCATGTTGACTAAAAATGGAAACAAGGTCGAATAAAGTGATAAAATACAAGGGTACGGATATAAATACATATAGTATATAATGGGGGCCCAAAACTCAAGTTCTTCATACAAGCTCCGATTTTAACGAAATTGGTCTCATTTTGAAATTCTCTGAATGTATATTATTTTAAAAGTGAGTAGACCTAAATCGAAGGTTGTATGAGAGAGATATGCGCATTTTAAGGTCCATGGTCTCAAACTTGGATTCGGGTTTTATTGGTCAAATTTGCAAGTTAATATTTTTTGGTATTTTTCTTGTATTAGTGTTAGTAATATATACAGTATAGTGAGTTAGTGTAAAATATATACAAATGAGTGATTTTTATAAGTGACTTTGGCTTCTTATATAATGCAGATGTAAATGCTAAAATGCAGATGTTATCAGTGCATGCATGAATGCTAATTATGCAATATTGGTGGAAATATGCCTCTAATTACTTGTGAACAAGGCTCTATTTTCAACTTTTAGAGTGATGAATCACAGATTCATCAACCCCCTATACTTAAACCTTGCTCGTCCCCGAGCAACTAAAATGAAATGCAAAGGTGTAATGATTTTGGGTTCCATACCAAGGTCATGAACAAAAGATGAAAATGGAGTTGAACTCAACCCTTGGATTAATTTTGTGTCGGAACCTTATTGGGATCTGATCTTAAGATCTAACAGACTTCAAGTTCCAAAAGTCTTCTATTCAAGACGCCTTAATAGTCAAGTCAGAACAAATCCTCATACGTAAATTTCTGATGACTATGATTCTTACTTGTACCATGTAAGTGAAATATAGCTCTCCACATCAGAAATGGCTAAGAAACAACCTCCTTTAGCAAGGTAACTCTAGTTCTCCGGTCCAGTAACTCTTTCCTCGAGGAGCGGGGTATTCCCTTCTAAGTTCAAGTGCAACCAGCTCAAGAGGAGGGGCTAGAGAAAAGAATGAACGGTAGCCAGTGTAGCTACCTATCCCAAGATGCCTGATCAGTGTAGCCAAGTCATCTAGCTGCAAACTTCTTGCTAATATACATACTTCGGCAGGAATTTTATTTTCACTCAGACCTGTCTTATATTTTGTAGTTCTTGCATTTTTTTCGAACTATATACAAGGTGCAGCATATACATCAGGAGTTTTTCCCCTTGAGCCAGTAAACTATCCCTCTTTTGAAGCATTATTGCAACCCACAACACCCTGTCCTTAGATGTCAACACCACCAGTCTAGGTGAGATGCACTACCCTCCCTAGAGGAGGACGGGTGTTTCCACCCGTGTGCTACTCCAAGCTAAAGGATTCTACCTCCTCGCCACCTCATCAATGAAGAGCTACATGCATGGTGCTTGTCCAAGTTAGGTCACTGCCTAAAAGAATCATGCGTGTGTACGAGATATTCTACTTAGACAAATCAAGATGACATGTGAACATAGACTTGCGGACTCAAAGAATTAAGTCACTTGACCTGAAAAATCTTAATTCCAGTTCCTATAAGGTTCCTCTGAAATTAGGTGGATTAAGATCAAATAAAATCCCTCCTCAACATCTATCCATAACTTGGTTCAGAACCCACTAACTTTTCACTTTGCATATGCTAGATATGCAGATGAGGTGCAGATGACATGCTATGTAGATGAATGAAATGCAAGATTCTTTTTTTCTATTAGATGCAGATATGCAAGAGTAAATAAGAAGCCTTTGATTTTGATTTTGAATATATATTTTTTCCTTTTTTTCACAAGAGTATTACAAATATACATATATTTTACAAAAAAATTCAATTTTTACCTACCCCGTAATTGTTGTAATATATACAGAAATACGAAAAAGTACGAGCTATGGGTAAAGTATATATGTAATATATACACCCCCCTATATTTAGCGTGTGCTATGTCCTCAGAGCACAAAAAGCGAGGAAAAAGACATAGCTCGTGCTAAGCGTAGGAGAGCTAAAATAACAAAATGTATAGAAGTCGCTCCGCCCCTATACTTAGGCTCTGGCAGCCTAAGTGTAGAAGAAGAACAAAAATGGGGTGGACGAGGTCAAGAGAGGAAATAGATGAGTATATACATGGAGGGAATCGGTCCCCCCTATACTTAGGCTCTGGTCAGTCTAAGTATAGGATAGGAGTAAGTGTGAGAACCGATGAGATCTAGGGTATGTACAGAGAATGGTGAATAGACTCGGGTTACTCACCCCCCTATACTTAGGATATGATCATCATAAGTATAGTCATGAAATGATATGGAGCCGGGGTGAGTGATTCAAATCCCAAGGGAGGGAGGGAAAATATATACTAGGAGGAGTGAGATTATACAAGGATCAAGAAGGTTTGTGACGAACCTTCTTGCGTGAACGAGGAGGTGAGGAATATACAAGTGTGTCGCTGTTGGAATCATCTTCAGATGAATAATAATGAGGTCTAGGGATTGTCCAACGAGGGTTGACACATGTCTGCTTGCTCAGATATGGTTTAAGAACAACCGAGTTGAGCTCACTCATATAAATCACCTCATCCAGACCTGATGAGGACTCCTCCGAAAATTCCTTCTATGGTACGTTGAAAGAAACTTTCTTAATCGGTTTTCTAGAACCTGAATCATTGAGGGGAAGTGGAGAGCGACGTGCCTTGAGAGGTTCGGGGGAACTCCTCGATGAATCATTTCTCAACTTCCTCTCACTAGATAACCAGCTAAAGGAGGGATCAACTGTGTTTTTGTGTGAGGTCAATTTAGTCTTGGTTGTTTCCTCTGAAGGTCCAGGATGTGGTGCGATGCTGACCATGGGTTCCTCATCAGACGAGTCACCATATAGATTGTAATATCCCTGCCGGGTCAGCACACGTCTCGAGGAGGTGCTAATGTTCTCAGTTGGTTTGGCATTATTGGCCTCTTGTGTCAGATCATCAAAATGGTCAAGGCAATCAACAAAGGTCGTGTCCGACTCAAAGATAGCTTCTGGTCGTGAGTCCTCCTTAGAAGCTATCACGATGGTGGTACAAGCAGTTGATGAAGAGGAGGTGTGGGAAGTCTCTGAACCAACGGTCGTCCGGACAATTGATCTCTCAGGTGTAGTAGAGAGGTGGGACTCATCTACCTCTCGATGGTCATGACTGTCAGTGGATATGCGGGTCACCTTAGAGTAAAGTGTATCAAATAATTGGTGAGGTCGAAGCGCTCCCAATGCTGTAAAATCGATTTCTCGAGTCTCGCAATCTATAGCCGCCTTAGCCAAGGTTAAGAACGGCTTCCCGAGAATAATCGAAAACCAGGTAAACTCTCCTCGGTGCTTAATGTCAATGACCATGAAGTCCACCTGGAGTAGAGCACCTTGGAAAGTAACGATGACTGAAATGTTCCTCTCGACCGTTTGATAGATCGATCAGCCAACTGAACAATCTCTCTCAACTTTCTGATAGACCTGAGTTTGAGCTTGTCAAACACAGAGGTCATGAGGATATTTATTGGGAAGTCGTCATCGATTCTTGCATGGGTAAAGATAGTGTCTTTGATTTTACATTCAACTCGGGGCAACCATTTCACTCTACGGCTCTTGGTCTTTCTCCCCATCACCAAGGAGGTGGCCATGGACACTCTGTCTCTTTCAGTCCTTATTCTCTTATTATCCAACCTCTTGGGCATCATTTTACTCTTTACAAATCTCTTGAGGTCGGGTAAGTGATCTATGGACTTTATTAAGGGAAGTTTGAAAATCAATTCTTCGTCGAGTGCTTCCCTTAGGGCAAGATCCATTTTTAAAGTCTTTTTCATTTTCAATTTTTATGGATTTTTCTGATTTTTTAAATTTTTTGGTCCTTTTGGGATTTCAATTTTTTTGGTATTTTTGGTGGATGAATGACCAGACTCTGGATTGGAGGGTAAGTGGTTAGTAGAAGACGGAGGTAGAATTGACTCTAGCTGTAAAAAATGTGTGGGTTCCCTAATGCTCGCTCGGTTTTCAACATCAAATCTACTTACTTCCTTCTCCACTTTCATACCCAGGTTGGCAGAAATTGAATGCAATATTTCCATGACATCTCTCAATTTGTTACCAAATGATTCATTTTTCTCAATAAGTCAAGAATTGTCATCCTCCAAAATGTTCTCATAACAAATCATTGTTGAGTTCTGATCAATTGGAGGATACTGCTGAGATATTGGGGTCTCATACTCAACATACCTAGACTCTGTCATGTAATTCTGGGTCGAGTATGGATTATCTGTGTGGAAGATATCGGTCGAAGTCTCATGTAATGGAGTCAATGAACGGGGATTAATAAATCTAGCTCATGAGTCCAATCCCCCATAGACTCTCTGAATGTGTGATATGAAGGCTGGTTAATATAGGCTTGATTACTAGGGTCAATCAAGTCAGGAAGATCATAAGGTGCATGCCTTTCTATTCGGTATATTCGATCGATCATGTTATTCTTCCAGTCATCTGTCTCAACAGTGGCTTTCTCTTCATATGGTTCATTGATTCTAGCAAGCTCTTGAGAATAAGTACAGTCAACCCAAGATGGAAGTGGATCCGGAGTGTTAGAATATGGAGTAGGTGAGAAATGCGAAGAAGTGGAGAAGTCAGTCGAAGGTCTGACTTCATAATCGGATCGAGGTGGAACCGACTAAGGGTAAGGGTCTCCCGTGGATGGCGGAGGATACATGTGAGAAGGAGAAGGTGAAGATGAACGGTATATGATCGAGCAGGAATGACCAGAGGTCACAGGGTATGGGGACCAATATCCCAACATCTTGAAGAGGAAATGATGAATGTAAGCAGATTGAGGTAGAAAACTTGCAATTACACAGGATAACACACACAGATAGACACAAAGACAAACGCAAGATCAAACCCTGAGTTCACACTCAACACGGTGAAGGACCCGAATCCAGGTCCGATTAATCTGGTTGATTTTAAATGTGATTTTTCAGACAAATAGCAAAGGTTACGTTGCCTATAGGGAAGTCGGCTCAAAGCCGGATGTGTCTCCCCTGTTTAACATGTCGCCTAAGATACGAACGCCCTTTCTTTCTTCGCTCCTATCACCAACCGAGAGTTCAAGGACCTGGCCCTATCTATCTACCGGAGTAGGCGGAGGCTGACAAGGCTTTAACTTCGCCCTATCTACCTATCAGAGCCGGTGGAGGCTACTAGTAACTTGTCGCGGTGCACCGTAATTTCGCCCCTATCTACCTACCGGAGTAGGAGGAGGCTACTTGAAGCTGGTCAGTTGAACCCATAGTTCAGCCTGTGATATTTGCTCGGATCGGGGTACGCGATATGGAACGCGGAGATTTTTGGCTCTGCCTTAGAGTGTGCACACAGACTCTAGTACCCTCACTCAGCTTGAAATCAAGGTTGGGATTAATCTCCCGCAAACAGAATTTCCGATTTTATTTGATTTTTTTGGTCAATTTTGTTTAGCTATCCTGGTTTTAAGTTAGGTGATCACTTGATTAGTCCAACCACAAGGCAAGCCTATCGTCAAGTCCCAATTTCCTTTAGACCTAAGTTTGAAAAACCAAGGGAGAAGGAGTCGAAAAAAGCCGATGCACGATAAAACAATGATGTATGCCAAGTTAAGAAGACTTACAGTGATCCTTACGCTTTATATGCGGGATGCAAAACAGAATTGAAATTTTTACACTATATGGATGCAAACGAGAAAAGTCACTCCTAGATAGTCAGTTCTATTAGCAAGTGAAGAACAAGTTAAATTTGGCTATAGTTCTACGGTCTAAGTGCATCTTTTAAGTGTGAAGTGTGGTCCTAGAATTTACAAGCAAAAACAGTCCTAAGAGAGCTCTAAGAGCCATAAGTGCAGGTCCTATTCTACGTTAAGCAACCACATAGCACGCGGGGGACTCGTTTTATTATCACTGACAAGCGTGAGAACCACAGACGGGAACACTGGAAAATGCAAAGAAAAGAAAAATTACATGTCCTCACAAAAACACTCAAATTATTTTAATGCAGGTTCCTCGGCTCGCTTGGTGAAGCGCCTTCGACTCCTCGTATTCCTCGCATGAAAATAAATGGAGGTCAAATAAAGGACGATACAAAATAAACAAATAGAAATTGAACAGAAAATATTCACAAGAAACGCCAGGACTCAGACTATCCGGTGATGGAAAATATACAATCAAAATTTCCTAAAAATTAACCTAAGCCGTGCCTCCCCGACAACATCGCCATTTGACGTGCCCTGTTTCTACCCTAGCTAATTCAACCGAGTTATCGATTAAATTTAATGTGTCATTCGTTGTAGTTGGGTAAACCAAGACTGGTCAAAAACCACTTCAATTAATGTTAAATTAAACATAAGCGGCAATTTTTTTATTTTACTTGGGCAAGTCCAAGGTCGAACTCAGGGAGGCAGCTTTTTCCTTAGGTTAATTTGAAGTTATTATCGATGTCAGATTTTCATGAGATTATTTTTGGTATTTTTTATGTAATTAAAAGAAAGTATGATGCAATTCAAGCCAAATTTGAGGGCTAAATTTGAAATATAGTCAAATGAAGTCCAAAAATGATGAAACTTAGCCAGAATATGATATGCAATGAAACTAAGCTAGTGCAATTTTTTGAAATTTTTAGACTCGAAATGAATTAAATATGAATTAGATCTGAATGTAGGGTAGTTTTTGCAACATTAATTTTAATAAATACCCAAGTATATTATTTTCAGATATACAAATTATCTAGATATTTCTATGTGAAAGGAATCCAGGAAAATTGATAAACATAGAAAATGACGTATATTGGACCTATTAAAATTTACTTAAGTAAAATATTATTTAATTTATTCAAACCTCGTAATGCAATCAAATGGTTTGATTTTTTGGGCACAGTGTAGAACAACTTGAACTAAACCTATTATGATTTTATGATGATTTTTGGAGCAACAAATAATTTAATATTGAATTTAAAGCACACAATGGGCAAACTATGTAAATTTTCACAAAAATAATAATATTAAATTCCTTGAAGATCACAAAAATACGACAATCCACAATGATAAAGCACAAGTTTATCTAAAACATGCAATTTTTGGAGTTTAAAAATGAGGCTAATTGAGTGCCTAAATGAACATGAAAACACAAAGACTAAAATGCAAATAAGAATTAAATTTGCTTAAATCAAAACATGCATGCAAGGACTAAAGTGCAATTACCTATAATACTGGGGGTAGGAATGCAAAATGTCCATGGGAACACGTGCATCTCACGTGACGTGCCTGGAAAGGACTGAATTGTAATTCTAGAAACTTACAGGGGGCTCAGTGCAAAATGCCCAGCCCGTACGTGTGAGGTACTAGGCTCGGACTGAGGCTCGGGTGCACTGCAGGCTCGGGCGTGCTTCAGATGAGGCTTGGGGAAGAGGCTCGGAGGGAGCAACGTGGCTAAAGATGGGATGTTAGATCTAGACGGATCCAACGGCTGCTGGTGCGGGCGACGTGGCAGCCTGAGGGACCGTTAGATCGAGATGATCCAACGATGGTGTTGACTTCTAGAGCGGGTTGACGTGGAGTGATGCAAGTCGTTAGATCCTCCTGATCCAACGGAGGCTGGAGCTGCTAGCAGATGTGACGTGGATGAATGAAGACCGTCCGATCAAGATGATCGGAAGGTAGTTGTGCATCGTGTTCCTCCAGGATGCTGCCTCCTACAACGAACGTGGTTGTGCTCCGGCGATGCCCTTCTGGCTCTGCAGCCTTCCCTCATGCTCGGTGAAGATCACTGGAAGCTCTTGGATAGCTAGGAATGGTCGTGGAGGAGTAGCGGAGCGATCGATGCTTCTGGAAGTGGCTGGGGTGATCCGTAGGACGGAGACGACAAAGCTCGATGCAACTCTGACGAAGATTCTGACCAGTGAAGAAGAGGGACCTGCAGCGTTAGTGGATGCCAAAAATCGGGTTCTTGTGTTTGTGGTAGAGATGTGAGTGTTGTGAGGCCTGTGAGGCGAAGTGGTGATCGGCCCGTCGATTCCTCCGCCGTGAGGGGTGAAGAATTGATCGGAGATGGTGCGACGGGTTGTGGGGGAGTAGCAGGAATGAGCGGTTGCGATCTGATCATCGGGGGTACGATCCAACGGTCGTGAGAGCGACACGTGGCCAAAGGAGATGAAGGCGCTGGTAAGCAGCCCAGATATGATCTGGGCGTTGATCAGGCGGCTGTGAGATGATGCGGAATGGATGGCTGAGATCTGGAGGGCATGGGCCCGATCCAACGGCCAAGAGGGGAGGGCCCGTGGCAAGCGGGTAGATGGGCTGCGTGGCGCAACCAGAAGGCACCACGTGGCCCAATCAGAGTAGTCGAGAAAAGAAGTGAAATAAGAGTGGGAAAATAACTGAATTCGGGAAAACTCAAAACATGAAAGTTATGGATCTCGATAAGATCCACAAGTTTCATGTTGACCGAAAACGGAAATGAGGTCGAATAAAGTGACAAAATACAACGGTACAAATATAAATACGTATAGTGTACAATGGGGGCCCAAAATCCAAATTTTGCATACAAGCTCCGATTTTAATGAAATTAGTCTCATTTTGAAGGTCACTGAATGTTGTTATTTTAAAAGTGAGTAGACCTAGATCAAAGGTTGTTTGAGAGAGATATGTGCATTTTAAGGTCCATGGTCTCAAACTTGAATTCGGGTTTTATTGGTCAAATTTGCAAGTTAACATTTTTTGGTATTTTTCTTGTATTAGTATTAGTAATATATACAGTATATAGTGAATTTATGGGAATTAGAGTTAGTGTAAATATATACAAATGAGTGATTTTTACAAGTGACTTTGGCTTCTTATTTAATGCAGATGTAAATGCTAAAATGCAGATGTTATCAATGCATGCATGAATGCTAATTATACAATATTGGTGGAAATATGCCTCTAATTATTTGAGAACAAGACTCTATTTTCAACTTTTAGAGTGACGAATCACAGATTCATCACTCGTACCTGGAAACCAGGGAGCATAATCTTCAGCAGCGATGCTCCGACGAATAGGTGGAACCCCCCCTCGATCAGCCTCCTCCTCGTTGTGGAATGTGGAGCGCCATTTATTGTAACTAAGGGTGAGTTCCTTAGGGCAAAAACAAGGGGCAAAATGAAGATCATAATGGGAAACCATAAAAATGGTGGTCGAGGGAGTTATTTATACGCATGCGAAGATGGCTTTAAAAATTATGGTTTGCATGCAGATCAATGCTCGACTGACTCAGGTGAGGGTCAGTCGTGGAAGAGAGATGGGTCGACAAGATCTTTCATGAAGAAAGCATAGTGCATCGAGCATTGTATCATGTGCGAAAAATCAATGAAGATATGAGGTCAGTGTATGATAGGTACAAGCCTAGGCCTAGGGTACGTTGACTTAGGGTCAACGCACCCCCTGATTTGGCCACATGAGCCACTAAAAGACAAAATAAAAATTAAAAGGGTTAATAATTAGAAATAAAATAATAACTGAATTAAATAAGTTAAAGTCAAACCATAAAAATATTTATTATTTTATGTACTATTTTAGGATATTTTTATTTATTTTTATAACACTATTTATTAGGTGCTAATATTTGCAAGTGTAATTATATGCATATTTTCATATATATTTTGTATTTGATTATTATTTTATATTTTGTTATTTATATACCTTATTTATATAATTATAATATATTTAAATACATAATTACAAATTTTTATTTTATTTTTCTGAGTTTATTTATATACTTAGATAAATTGGGGTATGTATATTATAGATATAATATACCTATATATTTTAATACTTGATTTATTTTATTATATTTGTAATACTTTTATGTTTATATTTTTAATATATTTCAAATAATATTTATAAGTACTTAAAAATATAAGAAAGGTAAAAATATAAAGAATGAATAAATTGAATAAAATAATTAGGTATACAGTATAATAGGGACCCAAAAGCCAACTTTTACATCATAACTCCATTTTAATGAAACTACCTTCATTAGATAGATAATTTAATTTTAGAGTTTTTATCACTTGTACACATCTAAGATATCGCAATTTCAGTTATGCCCCTATCTTTTTGGTAATATCAGTTGTGCCCCTCACTTCTTTCTCCGTTATCACTTGTGCCCTTCCGTCAGATTGATCATCAATGAGTTGACTTAACCATGGTTTTTTCAAACCTTGGTGCAGTTAAGAGGGGTATTATTGTCCAGACTTCTTCTTCATCTTCTTCCTCCTCCATTTTTTCTTCTTCCTTTCTCTTCATAATTTCTCTCTCTTAGTGACACCTTCATGCATCCATCGAATCTCTAAAACTTTTGCATTTTCACAGATATATCACTCATTACGAATCAAACAGTGAATTTTATTGAAATTTTTGATGGATTTTTATGAATCAATTAGTAAAAAAATTATCTTAACTTAAAAAATAATAAAAGCCCCCATGTTTCAGCCCTTCCTCTCCAGGTCGACGACGGCTGACAGGGGGCGACCTGGGCGCAGGGGGTGGCGAGGGCAGGAGGAGGAGCAGGGGAGGAGGAGGCGCGGGGGCGGCGAGGCAGGGGGAGGCGAGGGGGCGACACAGGTCGGGGGAGGGGTAGGTGAGGGGGCGGCGCGTTCAGGGGGAGGGGGAGGCGAGGGAAGGGGGCGGGGGGAGGTCGGGGCGGAGGGGCGGCAGGGGATGGGGTAGATCGGGGCGGCAGGGAGGCTGGGGCAGAGGGGCGGCAGGGGGTTAGGGGAGGTCGGGGCGGCAGGGAGGTCGTGGCGGCAGGGGGTGGGGGGAGGTCGGGGCAGGGGGTGAGGGGAGACTAGGGCAGAGAGAGGCTGGGGCAGAGGAGGGGGCAGGCTGGGGCGGAGGAAGAGGGTAGGTCGGGGTGGGGGAGGAGTTCCGGGCAGAGAGGAAGGAGGAGGAGGTTGGAGGAGGAGGAAGAGGATGAGGGAAGAGGAGGAAGAAGAAGAGGATGAGGAAGAGGGTGTTAAATGACCATTGAACCATTTTTTTAAAATTAATTCCGCTTATGTTCTAAAAGTTAACGTCTGTTTGCACTGTGGATGGACGACAACTAACCCAAGAGGCACAACTAATAGAACGGCAAGAAGTTGGGGGCACAACTAATATTACCAAAAAGATAGGGGCATAACTGATATTGTGATATATCTCAGAGGGGAACAACTGATAAAAATCCTTAATTTTATGAATAATAAAGGTGAGTTTCATGAATTTTGAGTTCATATGGAGGAGATACATGTTTGTGAAGTTTTGTTTGCGGTTTTTTGATCTGTGTGTCCCAGTCATAATGTGTATTATTTTTAAGTGCAATTAATTTTGTATTTTTTATGTGTTTTATGTATAAGTTTCATGTTGAAGGTTTTATTATTTGAGTTGTAGAAAATGGAAAACAAAATAGGGTACAACTGGCTATTTATTGGTGAATAAAATTATAGTTTTAAGTGTATTTTCTGTACAATTAATATGCCCTATCACCCCTACTTTATTCCTTGTCAACCAAGCCAATATCGACATGGTCCTGGGGTCTAGGGTCATTCAGTATCTTTGAAACTTCATTAATTTTTCTTTTATTTTCCTTATTCTTTTATTTTGAAATTAAATACTTATATTTATATAATATTTAATAGTCAATTATTGAGTGTTATTTCTTACATTTTAATATTATTTACATGCATTTAACTAGATATTTAAGGCTAAAAGGAAAGAATAAAGGTGATGAAATGGATATTCATTGTCCCCCTATACTTGCCTTTGCTCGTCCCTAATAAGCACTTATGAAAATGAGTGCATAAAAAGAAACTAAAGAAAAGGAAAGGAAATAAGTTGGATTGATTTTGACTTTTAAATTTTTCATAAAATCAAAGTTTGGAGCTCAGTCAGACCCTTCGGAATTTAAGTTTGGTCGAAACCTTATTGGGAATCGGACTTGAAACTCAACAACCTTCAAGAACCACAAAACCTTGTCCAAGTCTCCTCAAAAGCCGGGTCAGAACAAGTCTACCTCATACGTAGACTCTTATGACCATGTACAGTGTAAGTGATATATAGCTCTTCTCGGCTAAAGTGAAAAAGAGACGATCTTCTCCAAGATGGTGATCTTAATTCCCCAATCCAGCAAGTCTTTCCTCGAGGAGTGGGGTATTCACTTCTAAGTTCAGATGCAACCAGCTCAAAAAGAGGAAGTGGAGAAGAGAATGGACAGTGACTAGTGTAGCTACATATCCTAGGATGCTTGACTAGTGTAGCCAAGTCATCCAGCTGCAGGCTCACATGTATCTTTGACTTTGAAGCACAAGCTTGCTTATCGAATACATAACTCCGACGTGTATTGATTTTTCTTTGATTTTTGCTCATCTAACTTTTTTAAGTCTTCATTGCATGCTACTTTTTTTAATACTATTTACAGCGGCATTTACAAAAGGACTTTTTTCTCTTGAGCCAGTAGACTATCCCACTTTTGAAGCATTATTGCAACCCACATCATCATGTCTTTGTACCTCATCGCTACTGGATTGGGTTAGGGTACAATGGCTACAGATTGTGATTTCGTATGTTTCCATTCGCTTGTGTCTCATACCGGTAAACCCACCCTCCACCACTTCAACTGAGTTGGTGTCCAAGTTAGGACACTGTCGACAAGAGTCATGCATGTATTTCAAAATATTCTACTTAGGTAGTCAATATGACATATGAACCTAGCCTTGTGGTCTCAAAGAATCAAATATAGTAGACCTAAAGCATCTCAATTGCAGTTCCCATAAGGTTCCTGTGATTAAGTGGATTAAGGTCTAACCAAGCTCCAATATTCGGATTTTATTCCAAACCAGCTCAATCGTCATTATCAATCCGAAAAATTCAAATGCAATGGAAGAAAGTATTTTGTGAAACTATTTTATGGTTTTGTTCTGAACTTTTTATGGATTTTTCAAAAAAGATTTCAAAATTTTATGCATTCTAAAATAATTTGCCAATTTTATAGGTTTTGGAAATTTTGAAATTTTAAGGATTTTTATAAGGGTTAATGAAAAGTGTATGTACAAATGTGTACACAAGAATGAGTGCATGAGTTAAATATTAGTTCTTATTCACATGTTGTATATATACAAGGGTTATATATAAAGAATTTTATTTGATAATTATATACAATGTCCTCAAAATAATTTGAAAACATTGTCACAAACATTTTTGAAAACTTTATTTTACAAGTAATTTTTACAAACAATTTATAAAGATTTGCAATGTTTGAAAATCATTTTGCAAGTATTTTCAAAGGTATGGATAGATATTTCAAAATATTTTTGCAACTATTTTCCTAATCATTTGCAGACTAATTTTCAAACCATTTTATTCAAAAAAATGGAATAAAATTTTGCTAATATTTACAAAATATTTTCAATGGTGTGAAAACATTTTAAAAAAGTTTTCCAAATGATTTACAAAATATTTTCAAGTCATTTTACAATCATTTTCAAATCATTCTGCAAAATATTTTTAAACCGATTTATTCAATCAAGGAATTTTGAAAATTTTTATGCATATTTTAGTGTATTCTTTACCATTGATATATTGTATACCCTTATCCAATATAGTATATATTATCCATATTATTGAAATATGAAAGTACGAGTTATGGCTAAAGTATATACAATATATGAACTGTCCTCATAGAGAAAAAGGAAGACATAACTCGTGTTCACTATAAGAAGGCATGTACTACAACGACTAAATAAAGAATAGGAAATCAGTCCTCTCTCTTATACTTAGGATCAACTAATCTCAAGTATAGAAAACTATACACCAAACAAGGATGATCAAGGATAAGAACGAATAAATCAATGGCAGCTCGGTCCATCTCCCCCTATATTTAGGGTAAAAGATCCCTAAGTATAGCACAAAAATCAATAAGTGAGGAGACAAGTGAGGGGATTGAAAGAAATGAAAAATAAATAAGAAAAACAAACATAAGAGAATGGAAAACATCACTCCACCTATATTTAGGGTAAGATATCCCTAAGTGTAAGCAATGACATGAGTGAGGAAACAAGACTAACATGATCGACGAGGTGGCTACTGAAGGATATGGTTTAATCCTCAAGCGCATCACGGAAGCGTGAGCATCATATCAAATACGACGAAGAACGACTAGTCAAACTAGTTGTTCTGTGCAGCGGAATCTAAAAAAAATTCATGCGATGAAACCACATGATCCAAGAATGATTCTCGGATCGTTTCATCTAGAACCACAAGTATGAAGGAATACCTCTTGAAGCGTGGTTGATCGAATCTCTACGAAAAGAGACCTCCCGTCTCAAGTCTGATCGTCGGAGAAGACGCTTACGAGCGCGGGGATGAGTCGCATGATCCTCGCAATCCAACGAGTTGATCCAAGCACGATGAACTCCTGATCTTGTTGTACGAGATCGAAAGCTTTCTTCGCGAGTATATCACTCCAAAGAAGACGGAGAACCGAAGAATGTCGAAGCGGCAGTGCGGCGGTGAAGGCGACGACGAAGCTCTCCTCTAGGGTTTTGGTGGCCGGCCACCAAAGAGAGAGGGAGAGGGTTGACGTGTGGAATAAGAGAGAGAAGAGAGATGTGCTTCAAAAGCATAACCCTAGAGAGCATGGTATGCCTCTCTATTTATAGGGTTTTGCGATCCATGGATCTCAATCCATGGGACACATAAAATCAATGGATGAGATTGATTTATGTTAATCCAATGGTCAAGATTCTTGTTGGTAAAAGCCAACAACTTATGATTTAATTTAGATCAAATATATTTGATAAATCAAATACAATTCAATCCTAAATTAGATCAAACAAATAAGGAGACAATTACCATGAAGATCTCATCTCCCCCATGGAATATAGTGAACGGTCACCAATTCCATATAGGACTTGGTAGCCGTCCACTTGTTTCCAAGTGGGGGCAATCTCATGAAATCTCATGAGATTGCATATCTCCGTTAAATTCTCCATTATTTATTCCAACAACTTTTGTTGTGATATATTTTTCTAAAATAATTCATAATTAATTTTGAGAATATTGCAGTTTTACCATTGGAAATTTGTGAATCACATTCACAACCTAAAACAAAATATAATTTACATTATCAATTAATTATGCAATGTGTATCCAATACGCATCAATAATTGAATATATAAATTATAATTATCTCTCTCTAATACATTATAAATCATATTTATAATATATTATGAATAATTGGATATTGCTATTAACATTATTCTTATCCAAAATAATTAAATCACATTTAATTATATTGGATAATTTCCACATACATCAAGATAATTAAATCACATTTAATTATCAACTTCTCAATGCTTAGATCTATGGAATTATTCTTGAACCCTTTCAAGAATAATGCGATTTCTCCGCAGATACTTGGAGATAAGGACAGGGTGATTGTATTGTTCCACATATAGTGACTTGGATATTGAGATCACATCTCAAATCCAGATCTCATGGACCTCCCATAGATGCTTGATTAAATCAAGGCCGTAAACCTAATCTTCTCATTGCATCTGAATCTCATTCAGATCAATGTCCAATACTTGGACTAAGATTAGGTCACTTCTCTACTGAGAGGAGTCATTAAAATCCAAACTTATTTCATCACTCCCTCGGAATGGAAGCGTCATAGTTAATCAATCATTTATGATCACATCACCCTCAGGTATTCCCAACACCTGTACATCCTGCATACTAGAAGACCTATGATCATCCTGAAGATATAGATCACTTTTACACTGTCATCTTCATGTTTTGATCACTAAGTTTCTCAATCTTGGTCTTTGGGATTTTGTATAGATCACATGCTTTCACAAAGCATATATCTTACCTTCAAATTCATGTCATGCTTCCAAAGCATGATGACCATGCATGGAATTTTATCAGTCCCAATACCTCATGAGTGAGCTCATGTCTCCCGGTTCACAAGTGAACCTGAATGATCCCTTTGAGAGATCGTATTACTTATATTCCCTTACATGCACACCAGCTCGTCGATGTATAGACCTTGGTTAGGTCATCAACCTATTGGTCTGCCAAATGTACACACTCAGACATATAGTAACACATCTGTCTCTGGTCAGAGGATGTGTGCCTATGTTGTGACATTATTCAACATAGGTCTTTGGTTATCTCGATCTCGTTAAGTCAATCCTTTGACTCAACCTCCGAATCTCTATTCCCATGCAGAGGACCTGCATCAAGAGGTCCGTCAGATATCAGTCTAAATGAGAAAGGATTGTCATCTCCTACTCAGGCTGGAAATCATCTCTTAAAAATCATTTGACGGTGCTTGATGAGTCCTCAATCTAACTCTTTAGATATTCATCCAAGCACCAGCCTCTACGATTCAATAACTGAATCAACAGCTGTATGATCATTAAGTCGGCCATGGTACATAATCCTAATTGTACTAAGGGACCTATTATGCAAATTAGTTATTCTTCATTTCAGATCAGGGAATGATATTTGCAATAACCTTTATTGCACAATGGCTCGCCGTGGGCTCGCATGTCCAACAATCTCCCATTAGCCCAAAGAGCCATTAATGGGCTAATCATTTAAACCCGCACGCACGTGACAATCATAGGCTATTTAGAAAATAGCTAGGTAAGCTGATCAGTCACTCTGTTCCCAAGAGACTATGCCAAGTCCTTTTACGACACTTGCATATCCCAATGTAACAGTGCTCACATCCAATGCGAATGTTGCATATTATACAACCAATGCTCAATCTTGTCATTTATAGTATCCTTGACACTATAGCTTAACAATTATTATAACCAGTTCCTTATCAGAATACCCTTATTTCCGGATATCTCTATCTCTTAAGGTATCCATAGTTAAGACCTTTTTAAATCACTGTCTATAAAGTCTTAAGTTCTTGAAGATAAGACTTTGAGATCACTATCTCAAAAATCTTTTCATCTTTGAAGATATTGTTATCACTGCAATCAAGTGTTTTATCTCCTTAGCATACACTCGGCTTCTCATAACTGATGCATAAGGGCAGGCAGTTCCAGCATTCACTTCCTCAACTCTTTGAGGTGCTATTCCTTTAGATAGGTCAGTACCATATCTTAAGGGAAGGAAGCCTTTCTTGGAATTTTTCAGAAAATGGAATATATATCCAAGGTGTACTATTAATGCGGCGGTTCCAATGACCTCTTCTCTTGATTCTGAACATCTTCAGAACTAAGATCTAAGAGGTATCCTTGAGATCATATCTCAAGGTAGGGAATAGCCAATATATAAAATACTTATTATTATTATTATCCTTATATCATTCAAAATGATTAGGATATCATCTACGTATAGCATGATGAACACAATGGCACTCCCACTAAGCTTCACATGGTACATCAATATTCTATCTGAAATCACAGCATTTATAATTTCATCAAATCTTATGTTCCAACTACAAGAAGCTTATTCGAATCCATAGATGGAGTTCCTTAGCTTGCACATCTTGCTTTCCTAAACCATGAAGCCCTGTGGCTACTTCATGTGAATATCCTCGAAGAGGTATTCATAGAGGAATACAATCTTGACTTTTATCTTGAAAATGCTATAGTCAAGTTGTGTAGCTAGGGTTAGCTATATTCTGATGGATTTAAGCATGGTCATTGAAGAGCAAGTCTCATCGCAAGCGATGTCTTCTCTTCGGTGTGTAGCTCATGGCTACGAACCGTGCTTTGAAGGTCTCTACCTTCTCATCAGGTTCCCTCTTTTTCCTGAAGATCCATTTACACCTTAATGGGCCTCACCCATATAGGTGGATCCTCGATGGTCCATATACAACACTTGTATATGAAGTCTACATTAGACTTTTATTGCTAACATCCATCTTTCCATGTCATGATCCTCAGGAGCTTCATCACATGAAGTCCGATCATTTTCAGACTTAACTGACACATAGAATACATCCTCAAACTTATTTGAAGAATTATTAGTGTTTCATCTTCAATTATTCTTTTAGTTTCCGATTTCAGGAGCCTCATTATCTTTTCAAGATTAAATGAGTTCCTTTACTTCATTTTCATCTTGATTCTCAAGAGAGTCATCATCTAAGAATCACATTCTCATAGATGTGATCTTTTAAGAATCTCAAGGTCATAAAGTAGGTATCCCCAATGCCATCTTTTATTTTCCTAATGAAGTAGCACTCTCAGGTGGTAAATTCCAGCTTACTTGCTTGGAATCTTATTAAGGATATATATTGTAGTCTCTACTACATATATACCTTGGAAACTAATAGATAATTATGCTAATATTCATCATTGATCATATCATGTCACACACGATCCAATTGTATCTCCCTACAACTCTTATTGAGTTTAGGTTTATTAGGAGGAGTGAGATAGGAATGATATTCATATCTCTATAAGGTATTCTATGAATTCAACTAATAGGTACTGACTACCTAGATTAGATTAAATTCATTTAATCTTCCTTCAAACTTTGGTTCTAAACCAAAATTGTGAAATCTTTGAACATTTCAAAGGTTTCTAAATGAAGAGAAGAAATCTCATATCACAAATAATCATCAATAGATATCACATATCCATAATGTTTATTCTGATATAGATGATTCACATACATAATATGTATGAGATTTTAAACACCTTGACATCTTACATCATTCTAAGGAAGGGTGTATTGGACATTTTTACTTTTGAATACAATGTTCACAAGTATGTAAGATTTGAACCTTTAGACAATCTAAGGTTTCATCTCTTACTAGTCTATTAATCACATCAACAGACAAATGTCCAAGGCTTGATGCCAGATCATTGTCAAATGATCTTCATTCTCCTATTGATCTTTTAAGGTTTAATTTCAGTATTAGAAATGTTAATGAACCATCCATTGATTTCTAATTTAGTAGAGCCCACTAAATTTTAGATTACTATCTGAAATATCTCCATGATAACTCTTTATGATAGGTCTATTCCAGAATTCATGTTTATTCCCAATTTAGAAATAAACAATGAGTGTATTCTAATATCTATGTCATAGAGACATTCTCTAAGACTAATGGCCCTCCCATTGAAAATAACAAGTCCATCTATCTAATAGAGATTGTTGCAACAATTGCACCAATGTCCATGTGGATGACTATTAAACCTTAAAATCAAATTTTATAGTCTTCTAATACATATGCAACTAATTGCAAGTATTATTAGAAGAATGAGATACAATTATCAGACTTTTATCTTATCCAATAAGAAAGTCAATTTCAATGATTAAATGTAGATTATTCCGATGCACTATCCGAGTCCTTCTCTAAGGATCTAGATCGACTTGATAGTCATACTATCTATACATCAACTTAGTGCAGTATCAGCATTCATCCAACTATTTGGATGTCATATGGAAGTCACAAAAGTACGGTCAACTCTTTGACTTTCCTTCTTACTTAGGTCCAACCCATGCTTCCACTGTGCTCCTTTATCAATAAACAACCATTGCTTTAGACGAAGGTTCTATTATGCTGAATTCAAAAGATTTCAATATAAGAGCATTTCAGCATTTGTACATGCTTCATTCAATTCATATAATATGAATATTCCGAAGCTTCATGAATGAATAGAGTATAGATAGTAGAATGATGACACCATCGTATCTACATCCATCTAAATCCAAAAAAATATTGGTTCAGGTAGGTACTCAAACAATTTTGAATACATCATCTCTTATAGAGCTACCATTCTGCATGATGCAGAGAACCACGTCATTCATGATTAAATGTCGAGAGCACATATGTATGTCAGAACATCTTCTTAGAATTTTATAAGGATTATTTGACAATTACGATCATCATCGACATATCACTTCCAAAGTACATTCGATGAGAGATCAATACTATAGAGACATACAAACCCTAGGGTTGTAGTCCTATTGTCTATTTAATTGTCACTCCTCATTATTATGAGGAAACTTGCACATCGCAACCACATATAATATGTGTCCAACTGCAAGTACAATATCTTAATCATGGATCCAATCCATGATATTTTAATGGTTATTATTGAGTATAATATTGAGTGGGTTTAATGAAGAATTATCTAAAATAATAAATTTGCATAAGTCTATATATTTATATATATACATATTTTACTTCGATTTAGGAATTTTATATCAAAGTTGTCTTGCCTTTTCAATAATGAAAGTTCATTCCCTTAATCACTTTCAATGTAAGAGATATACTTACCAATATATCTCAAACAAGATCTAGGATCTCTTCCTTATCTTTGTCACATCCCAATAATATGAGAACATGTGACTCGGATAAAAAGAAGCGGGAACACATTCCGCCTTGTAAGTCCAAGTTGCATCTCCCAATTCGATCTTTAACACCCGGGCCCACTACCCCGAAGGTGATGTTGACCCGTCATTAATTGAACCAAACATCATCAGGAATACAACTCGCTATGCGCAATCCAATATCGCCCCAATAATATGAGGACCCGATATTGGGGTCACTACGCATACGTCCTTACTCTTTCGAGAAGCGACGAGCCCGATCCAAATGGATCATATGCATGATCTGTCATTTGAACAGATGTCTCCTACATACAATATCTGGCGACGGAACCCTTCGCCTTGACGGGAGACCATGGATGTCACTTATGTGATCCTCCACCTCATATTCAAATTTTAATTAATTATTATGAATCATATTCATATAATTAATTCTTCCAAGGGAAATACACATCTATTCATAATAGAGTATTTTTAATTTGGATATAATTAACTTAATTATATTAAATTAATTATCAATCCAATTCAATCAACAAACTTGATTTTACTTGAATATATGGTATTATCTCAAAGTACGTATTAATTCAAATTTTAATAATTAAAAAAATACATCATGATCTCTCAGGCACCATTCGTTCCCTACCCGTTGTCATGGCCAGTACCAGCGGGAGTGGGACGGACCGCAACCGGTGTGACCCGCTACCCCAGCGATATCCGACTAGACACCATATCCGCCTCGGAAAAAAATATGCCGAGTCAATCACTTTGTACTTGAGATGATCATCGGTTCTTCAACCAAAATTATACCATATAGTAATAATCAAAATATTTTTTATTATAAGGAAATTTGCTAGACAAATTTCCAATCCTATTCAAGAAAGAAGTTTGATGATTGTGTTCCAATTATGATCTAGATCAAATCTAATCAATTTGTTGGTTAAAGCCAAGTCAATTAAGGAAATAATCATCATTAAATACTTCTCATATATTTTCTATAATTATTTCATGAAATTAACAATTAATTTCACTAATTGACAATCACATGGTTCTTGAGTAGGAATGTAATTTCAGTAGTGACTCCTACTTAGTAAAATTAAATATCTCAATCAATTTAAGTCCAAATTAGACAAAATCAATTTTCAAAGATTGCTAATTTGATTTAGGACAGAACTTAAGTGATATTTCACGTATTTCGAGGCAGATCAAATAGTAATTAACTCATTAATCATGTTAAGATTCGTAGTTCCCGCAACAGTGAATACATGTTCATTAAAACAACTATATCTTGAGCAAACGGAATCCAAATTACGTAAACTCAGATCCTATGATTTCCTTATTTAATGGGGAACAAAATCCAAGTAATTAATTCGTGTTTAAATATTTTAAACAGGTCCGAATTTATTCACTAAATAGATGTGCGAAAATCAAATGCGATAAAATCTTTCGCAACCTTAACGAACCCAAGTCGTCCTAGGTTTGCGGATCGTATCCTAAACCTTCGATCTAAGGTTTTGATACCACTTGAAGGATATGGTTTAATCCTCAAACACATCACGGAAGCATGACCATCGTATCGAATACGACGAAGAACGACTAGTCGAACTAGTTGTTCTGTGTAGCGGAATTTAAAAAATTTTCATACGATGAACCACATGATCCAAGAACGATTATCGGATCATTTCATATAGAACCATAACAAGTATAAAGTAATACCTCTTGAAGCGTGGTTGATCGAGTTTCTACGAAAAGAGACCTCCTGTCTCAAGTCCGATCGTCGGAGAAGATGCTTGCGAGCGCGGGGATGAGTCGCGTGATCCTCGCAATCCAACGAGTTGATCCAAGCACGGTGAACTCCTGATCTCGTCGTACGAGATCGAACGCCTTCTTCGTGAGCGTAGCATTCCAAAGAAGATGGAGAATCGAAGAACGTCGAAGCGGCATTGCAGCGGCGAAGGCGACGACGAAGCTCTCCTCTAGGGTTTTGGTGGTCGGCCACCAAAGAGAGAGTGAGAGGGTTGACGTGTGGAATAAGAGAGAGAAGAGAGATGTTCTTCAAAAGCATAACCCTAGAGAGCATGGTATGCCTCTTTATTTATAGGGTTTTGGGATCCATGGATCTCAATCCATGGGACACATAAAATCGATGGATGAGATTGATTTATGTTCAATCCAATGGTCAAGATTGTTGTTGGTAAAAGCCAACAATTTATGATTTAATTTAGATCAAATATATTTGATAAATCAAATACAATTCAATCCTAAATTAGATCAAACAAATAAGGAGACAATTACCATGGAGATCTCATCTTCTCATGGAATATAGTGGACGGCCACCAATTCCATATAGGACTTGGTAGCCGTCCACTTGTTTCCAAGTGGGGGCAATCTCATGAAATCTCATGAGATTGCATATCTCCATAAAATTCTCCATTATTTATTCCAACAACTTTTGTTGTGATATATTTTTCAAAAATAATTCATAATTAATTTTGATAATATTGCAATTTTACCATTGGAAATTTGTGAATCACATTCACAACCCAAAACAAAATTTAATTTACATTTTCAATTAATTATACAATGTCTATCCAATACACGTCAATAATTAAATATAAATTATAATTAGCTCTCTCTAATACATTATAAATCATATTTATAATATATTATGAATAATTGGATATTGATATCCACATTATTCTTATCTAAAATAATTAAATCGCATTTAATTATATTGGATAATTTCTACATACATCAAGATAATTAAATTACATTTAATTATCAACTTCTCAATGCTTAGATAGATGGAATTATTCTTGAACCCTTTCAAGAATAATGTGATTTCTCCGCAGATACTTGGAGATAAGGACAGGGCGATTGTATTGTTCCACGTATAGTGACTTGGATATTGATATCACATCTCAAATCCATATCTCATGGACCTCCCATAGATGCTTGATTAAATCAAGGCCGTAAACATAATCTTCTCATTGCATCTGAATCTCATTCAGATCAATGTCCAATACCGGGACTAAGATTAGGTCACTTCTCTACTGAGAGGAGTCACTAAAATCCAAACCTGTTTCATCACTCCCTCGAAATGGAAGCATCATGGTTATACAATCATTTATGATCGCATCACCCTCAGGTATTCCCAACACCTGTATATCCTGCATACTGGAAGACCTATGATCATCCTGAAGATATAGATCACTTTTACACTGTCATCTTCAGGGTTTGATGACTAAGTTTCTCAATCTTGGTCTTTGGGATTTGGTATAGATCATATGCTTTCACAAAGCATATATCTTACCTTCAAATTCATGTCATGCTTCCAAAGCATGATGACCATGCATGGAATTTTATCAGTCCCAATACCTCATGAGTGAGCTCATGTCTCCCGGTTCACAAGTGAACCTATATGATCCCTTTGAGAGATCGTATTACTCATATGCCCTTACATGCACACTAGCTCACCGGTGTATAGACCTTGGTTAGGTCATCAACCTATTGGTCTGCCAAATGTACACACTCAGACATATAGTAACACATATTTCTCTGGTCAGAGGATGTGTGCCTATGTTGTGACAGTATTCAACATAGGTATTTGGTTATCTCGATCTTGTTAAGTCAATCCTTTGACTCAACTAATCCGACACCTCTGAATCTGTATTCCCATGCAGAGGACCTGCATCAAGAGGTCGGTTAGATATCAGCCTAAATGAGAAAGGATTGCCATCTCCTAGTCAGGCTGGAAATCATCTCTTAACAATCATTTGACGGTGCTTGATGCGTCCTCAATCTAACTCTTTAAATATTCATCCAAGCAGCAGCCTCATGATTCAATAACTGAATCAACAGATGTATGATCATTAAGCCGACCATGGTACATAACCCTATTGTACTAAGAGACCTATTATGCAAATTAGTTATTCTTCAATTCAGATCTGGGAATGATATTTGTAATAACATTTATTGCACAATGGCTCGCCGTGGGCTTGCATGTCCAACAGCTACATACCCTATACTTAAGACAAAGTACATCCTAAGTATAGACCCAAATATCTGACGAGAGATATGGGTGTAGGGCATAATGTGGAAGAAAGAAGGAATGAAAAGATGAGATATGTATATATAAGAAGTAGATAATGTTGAAGTACAATATGACATCTATCAATCGAATACAGTAATCTCCATCGATGCCTCCCTATGAGAACGACAACACAGTCAGAAAAGGATAGAAGAAAACACCCGGATATACAATCATGCGGGTGTATGCTACCAGTGAAAGAAGAGTATCACGAACCTAGACAGAGATTGGTAGAATGGAAGAAACGATCAGCTCAGAAGAATGGCGTGAGTAAACAACACCGATATAGTGGAACATGGAGGAGGGAGCAACTAATGAATCCATGATTCATCTCCTTTATTTATTCATTTTATCTAAAATCCTTAGTAAAACACATGTAATTATCAACTAATTCTCATTAACTAATATACTTACATCATTTGTTAATATTACATATTACACTTATTTTATCTAAAATAAAATAATTAAGAGAAAATAAAAATAAAATAAAGATGTAGATATGTAAATATGTACATACTGATCTTAACCTTGAGACTAGGTCAATATTGACTTGGTCGACAAAATAAATAAGTAGAGGGAGATAAGGATCCTAATCTATAAAAATATCAAAAAATAAATATCTTTAATGTACATCTACACATTTTTCACCTTGTACATATATTTACCTATTTTATCCATCATTTAGATATTCTCAAATAAAAATATTTCATTCTTCAAAGTTGTTTATAATAAAGTATATTAATTTCTAAAAATATCATAAAAATATTTAATGTACATATAAATAATTACAATAATTGAAAAAGCAGTAAAATCTAACTTACATAGTTCTTATATATTTATGAAAAACTCCAAAGTAACCAAACTCATTTTTAAACTATGTTTCATAGCTAATACTATTATTAAAAACACTAGAAAAATACTACAATTAATCATGTGAGTTTTGGCATTTGGACACCTCTGTATGTATATAATATATAACTCTTATTTATTTTCTATAAAATTCATACTAATTCCGATTAACTTAATTATTTTTCTAAAGTGTTTATAAAAATTAGTAGAAAATACAGTAACATAATTCAAAATTAGTTATCAATAAATACCAATAAATTCAAAAATCAAAAACCTGTAAAGAACTTTTGAAGCTCATATATCAACCATTTGAACTCTGAATTGGGTGTACTCACTTTTAAAGTCCATTTTATAAAATTATCTATCAAATAAAAGTATTTTCACTGAAAATAGAGTTAATGTGCAAAAGAAGGTTTTTGAACCTTGTTGGTATACCTGTACAATATATTTCAATTTTATTTTATTTATTATTTGTTACTTCTTTCATATTTTACACTTTGTAAATGTTTAATAATATATTATTATTATAAAATAAAAATAAATTTATTAAAAAAAATAAATAACTTTAAATAGTTAATTGTACTTATTATATAGGTAAAATATGCCTATAATATTTATTTATTTAACTTATTAAATAATATTTATTATTTAATCAAAATTTACATTAAATTATTTACTAAATTATTTTATAATTTTTATTTAATAATTTATTAACTTAATTAATTTATTTATTCAACCTGGTTTGACTGGCCAAACTAGGTTGACCAATCAAAACCTGTCTCCTTCCTTTCCTCCTCCTCCCCTTCTCCTTCTACCTTCCTTTTTCTTCTTCTTCTTCTTTCTTCTTCCTTCCTCCCCCTCCTTCCTGTCAGGACAACAACCCCCGACAGCCTAGGAACACCATGCTGTTATTCAACTTCCCTTCTTCCTCATCTTCTTTATCACCTCTCTCTTCTCCCTCTCCTATAAATAGAAACCATTACCTTCCTCACTAGGACATCCACCATTTCCACCATTCCCCATACAATGAGATCCAAGTCAACGAGGAGGTGACAACTCTGAGATCTTCTCTCATCGCAGCGAGGAGGAGGAAGTGTGTGGCATGATCTTTGTCGGCAAGAAGCTCCACTCCACCGTGCTAATGCCTCTCTCCGTAGAAGATCAAGGCAAGGAACTAGTGTTCTTTCGAGCTCCACCCCTAGGCAACATCTTCGTCTACTTTAGGTTAACCTCCTTTCCCTTCTTCTCTTCTGTTTCTCTTCTCTTATCATCTTCTTCTTCCTCTCTGAATTTGATTCAAATCGGCACACGATCCATCAACAAAATCCACTTCCATTGTCTAATCTCTTCCATTTCACATTATAGTATACACACCTATTCACCTCTGACCATGCGCAGTGATCGGAGTTTGGAGCTGATCCTTCACCCATACGAAGCTTCTATCACTCACACTTTCTATTTGTTTAGGCCAAGCCTTATACTCGAACTAGGTCTGATCTTTGCAGGTTACAGGTAGACCTTCAATAATCAAAGGAGCATTGATTGGATCCAAGTACAAGAATCACGAATGATCTAGAGCTCCTGGAAGCTTGATCAAGGACACTACGTACACCTAGAAGTTTGCATTTGAATAACACCATTGCATCGAATCTGAGACCTATGCAGGTCACACATGAAGTAAAACCTAAACATCACCTAGAGCAAATCGAAGCCAACCGTCACCTTTCGGTTTGCCTGGAGCATCTCACCATACCCAGTCGATTCCTCAGCTTTGGTCTGATCGTCTTCATCGAGAATCTGTAGTCTGAGTTATAGATCCACAACCATCATATGAGGAACATCTCCTGGAGAACCACATCATCCTTGATCTAGAGCTTCGTATGGAGATCTGAGGAGCATCATTGACTCACACGAGTAGCCAAACACCATCAAGGAGTGAATCACCTGGAATTGAGGCTAGAGCATTGCACCTATGCAAGTTCATCACCACTGTTGGCCGGAGATCAAGACTCAAATCCTTCTCAGCTTATTGAACGAAGAACGTAGCTACCGCCTTGATCTCCAGGTGAATTTGGGGAAGAACAGAGAAGCTTCATCCTCCGTTGTACTAAACCACCACTCACCACCTATCATAGCACATGCATTGCATGTGCAAATCTAGATATTTTTGAGCATTTTTATACATTTGCCCCAGACTTATTTTAATCACGTAAAGGTTCTGACAGGTAGACGTTCACGTGCACGACCACGTACGTATCTAGAATTTTTTCATGCTACACCATGTCATTTTATATTTGCATGCACCCCCTTTATTTCCTCTGTATTACATATGAATCCCCAGTACAATATAAATAAATAAATAATGTATTAAATATGAAGTAAATAAAATACTAATAATAAAAATCAAATAAATACGTATAAATACATTGCAATATACTATATACATTATAAAACTTGGTTTGAAAAATAAAAAGTATTTTTTATTTTTAATAATACAAAAGGTAAATATAAAAATATATTCAAAGATTAAAAATATATAAAAAAATAGAAAACACATATAAAAATCTTATAAAAATTACATAGAGTATAATCTACTATATTTTACACGGATACCAAAAAGAAATAAAAATAAAATACTAAAATTCCTAAAGATACAAAATTGCAACAAAACTTTAAAATTCATAACTAATTCGAAAAATCACAAAAATATGCAAAATACCTTATTTTAAAGGTATTTTCACCAATTTTCTAGTAAAAATAAAAACAAAATATCTTCTTACTGTTTACTATTTTAAAATCCAAAATACTTTCTTGTGTTTCTTTTAAAAATTTTGTCAACTTAAAAAATACTTTAAAACCCACAAAAATTCTAAAAAACACTCAAAAGTACATAAAATACTAAAACAAATTTAAAACATGAAAATATCAAAAGAAAAATAAAAATATAAAATAATAACCATACTACTTTACATATAGGTATACAAAATACTTAAAAACAATACAAAATTTATTAAAACCAACTAAAAATTACAAAAAGCAATTAAAAATCAGAAAACCCTACACCTTAAATACTCTACCTATTTTACCCCAGTTTCCACAGTTTGCATCCCTAAGTTCTACACTCATGTACTATCACTATATACATTAGTTTAGGAGTATAAATAAAAATCTACAAATTTGTTTATGGTATTCTCGCATGATCGATACAACGATGCGGGTTTATCATTTTAAAGCAGCAGATCGGACGACTTTTCAGATGGCGCTATTGTCAAGGTGGCAGCGCTTGCGTAGATAGTTAGAGCCTTAGGATTAGAGTTTCTTTTTCATACTTTGTCATCTGACTGTTTTCTTTGCTAGTTTCTTTTATTTAATTTGCTTCTCTCTCTTTTATTTCTTTGTTTCCATTTTATGGCTTTTGTGTTTGCTTTGTGTTGCAGGGCCTAGGTATCGAGGTCCACTTCTTCGGGAGCTGAGCAGTCGAAGTACTTAGAGGTCGATGTTTTTCGTGAGTCGGTTGCATAGAAGCAACACTAGGTGGATATAGGATCCTCTTTGTTTCTTTTTTGTTTTATTTGGTTAGAGAGTAAGGGACACTCGTACATTTTTCATTTTGTAGAAGGGCCCCCATAAGGGCATCCCAGCTTATACCAGGCCAATACTTATTTTTAGGGTATGTTTCGCCAAGTGTCGATGCACTTGGGGACCTTACCATAGTTTTGGTTTTCACCGCCTTTTTTTTGTTTTCCATAGTTTTCTATGAGTGGCTAGGTGCTTGATTAGGTTTTACTTTCTTTGTTTTTTGCAACGCAGAATAATTAGACATAAGGCGACACAACCTAGACAAATTAAAATTGGTTCTTTCCCGTACAGAACTATTCACTCTTTCTCGGTTATGCATTTTATTTTTCGATTTTCATGCATTTAGGATAGATTTATATTTTTACACGGATCACCCTATATGTAGAGTGTTGGATTCAAGTATGCACTTCTATCTCTGCATGCATCATTGATTTTCGTGCATTGCATTTTCTCTCCCTCTATTTCCTCCACTTAAGATTAAAGGAAAAAACACAAAAAATTGTTAGACATTTCTTTTCTCAAATTAAAAAGATAAAAAAAAGTGATAATCAAAAAAATAAAATTTGGACTGCGTAATACTATTTAACCTTATTATTTGGGAGAGAAATTCCTTCATTGGTCGCATATACTGTCAAGATTGAGCGAGGCACGTACTTAAGGAGTAGAGCCTAAAGCCCTTGACTTGTACCCTAAGCACTTGGAGTTTGACTCTCAGGTCATGTTACTACTGCAAGCACTTGCCTCAGACATTAGTAAAAGTAGTATTGTGTTAAAGTAGGTGATTCTCTTTAGGACTTGACCCGAGCTCTTACAGGGATAGTCCTCTGTTTGAGGGATTCATTGACTCGGAAATGAGCTACTCTAGGAGACTACACTTATGAGCTTGTGATAAATAATTATTTGATCACCTAATTCTAAAGTTGAAAAGATTAACGATCGATCTTATACGGTTTTCATTGAGTTGAGTAGGTGAATTGCGGGTTTGCTTTGTATTTTGCTTGTGATTGATGTTGAATCTATTACGGTCTTTCATCTATTTGAGTTCTAGCAGTCACTCATCGTCCGAGTCTTGTCGATTTCTTTTGTTTCACTTTTCATTTTTGTTTCTCACTTTTCCATTTTCTTGAGTCATGATGGATCTCTTAGGATGACTCTTACGACACCACTTCCATGCGCACCTACCCATTCATCTAGGTTGGTTCAAGACAACCAGTGTTTCAAACATGAGTTGAGCCCTCCGTCCTTCTCCAAGTGTGAATCTAACCTCAGAGAGTCGTCTCCTTTTTTTCCCTTTATTTCTTCGTCATCTTCTTTCTCTCTTCCTACTCCTTCATCTTCATTCCTTTTGAGTCAGCCTTCAGTTACACATGTGGCAGCTGGGAAGAAATTTGAGACTCATGAGCAGAGATCAGATTATTCAATATATACGGGTCCATGGGTTGCTGAGATGAGAGTAAGGATTTAGCACCCTACACATGATCTAGGGGCAAAATCAATTTCTACATTGAGTTAATCGACTTTTCTGATCGACTTGGATTTTGTCTTCTTGATGTCGATATTTCACGAAAAGTCACACGAGGAACCATATGAGCATCTTCTTGAGTTTAAGGAGATGGCGAGCCCTAGAATGCCCTGCTTAATCTGCGTGATTTATCGTTCGTTTAAATTAATGTGTCGTTTCGTTGTAGGCGGGCAATCAGAATCAGTCAAGAAATAACCACAAGAATTTTAAATCAATTTTTATCAATGTGGTTTTATGTTTATTTTACTTGAGCAAGTCCAAAGGTCAAACTCAAGGAGGCAAAGGAAAAACCTAAAATTTTGTCTATCAAAGTTTTTGCACGGTTTTTGAGGCGGTCTTTTTTGTAATTTTTTAATGCAATTTTCGAATGTGAAATGCAACTTTGACCGATTTTAGGGATTGAAATGTAAAGATAAATAAAATGATGTCCAAAAAATGTGAAACTTGGCCAAGATGACAAATATGATGAAATTAATGCATTGTAATTTTTTTGATTTTGGAATTTTTGGATGCAAAATAAATATTTTATGAATTTTCGAATGCAAATGATGCGAATTTCAATATTTAATTATAATAAATATTAAACCTATTTTTTTCAATGGATAAAATTGTCCAAGATATATTACTAGGTGATCGATCTCAGAAAAAATCCTAAACCATAAAAATATAAGATTAAATACCTGTTAAAAATTAAAGATAGAAATATGCAAAATGATTTTTACAAGACAAACCATGCATGCAAATGCAATTCTTTTTGGGCACAATGTTAAACACAACTAATTCTACAATCCTTGATTTTTCGGAAATTTTCAGAGTTGTGATTAACTAGTTATGAATTTCAGAGCACAAAATGGGTAAAGTATGCAATTTCTCACAAAACAAATAATTATTAATTAACCACTGATCACAAAAATGTCAAACATATACCAAGATGTAGAGAATAAGTTGTAGAACGAAAATGCTTATTTTTGAGAAATAAAATAATGCAATATAGAGGTTCGAAACCATGAGGGAACACATGGGTATTTATACAAATTACAAACTTAAATAATGTGGAAAATGAAGATAGGGATTGAAATGTAAATACCTAAACACCTGAGGGTGTTATTGCAAAAATGACTGAGGGGAAGGTGCGCCGCGCGTGCCCTCTGTGGCAGGGGGCGTCTACGTAAATAGTCGACTCTTGAAGAAGCATTCTGAAATTTTCCCAACAGAGGGTGCCAGCCACGTGATCCCTCCCGCACATGTGCCTTATGTGCGGAGGGACTCGAGCCTCCCTCCCGGTGATATGCGTGGATTGGCAGGTGGTTTTCAGCGGGGCTGGCGTAGCCCGGTGCGGCGTGCAGTTGCTCCGCTCCGGCGGGTGCGTTGGTGACGGTGATGCCTTGGCAGAAGGGGGTGTCGATGAAGCTCTGGTGCTCGGAGAAGCTAAGGTGCCCGACAATGGTTCACCAGGTGCGAATGCAGAGCGTCGCAGGCAGTGGTGTTGTCGTAGGCGTGGCAAAGACGACGCAGCTTTGTCGATGAAGACGATGCCCGACACCAGCCAGGAGGTGTCGGCGAAGATTTACAGCAACGGTGGCGAGGCCGAGATGGTGAAGGTGATGTCGATGAAGTAGGCGTCGTTGGATGAAGCGTAGCTGCTGTGTGAGGTCCCTTCCCAGTTGTCGAAGAAGGTGGATGTCGCGTGGAGAGCTGGCGACCGATGAAGGATGCTGGCAAGGTTTGTTGGTTAATCAGAGGTGAAGGGGTGATCGTCGATGGAGTTGATGATGGCGAAGGAGCGGAGCTCCGATGTTGGTGCGGGACATAGGTGGGTTGTGGTGGTGATGATCTGAGAGTCGGGGAGGAGGATGAGCGGAGTGAGATGAGGTTGGAAGAGGTACTGAGGCTCGACGATAGGGAGGCCGGAGCAGAGCAGCTCACCGCAGAGGGGGGGGGGTTCCTGCAACGGCTGCACGAACGGTCGGATCTCGCCGCTGAAGGGGTTTTGTATAGCTGTCACTGTCGTGTTTCTCCTCAGTGTATGATCAACGAATGAAGTTGACGAAGCACGTCGAGGTTTCTTTTATAGGATGAGGACGGGAGGCCGGCTATGGTAATGGGGGTGACGGGATTTGATGGAGGCGGAATCGGTGAGGGAGGATTCATATCGAAGATTGATTGGCGAGGAAGTTGGATCACGTGATGGCCAGGATTTCGCGGAGAACACGGGCGGCGCAGGGATTAGCGGAGTCGACGGATGGGATTTGCGGAGGAGGAAGATGATGGATTCACGGTGATAATTGGGGGGAGATACGCTAGTGGAGGCGGCCGGCGAAATTGGGGGAAGGCGGCTGTGTAAATTGGGAAAGTGGGGGGAAGACGGTGGAGGAGGGAGGTGGCTCTTGGGTCGTCCGATCGACTGGAGATCAGATGGCACAGATGAAGCCACGTGGTGGTTTTTTTATTAATTTTTTTTTAATTTTTTAATAAAAATAAACAAAAATAAAATCCAAAAATGGGTGACACGTGGCAGCTCCAGGCGCAGCCACGTGTTAGCCCCATAAAATTCAAAAAAAAATACATTAATAAATACGAAAAAAATAGTAAATGACCTCAGATCGAAAAGTTTCTTTACGAAAATTGCTCGTCTCGATGAGATCTATAACTTTCATGAAGGGACCAAAACCAAAATCAATCATTTTCACAAAGTGATATTTTTGGGGTACTCTATGTACATAGTACCTTGATTTTTGGGTTTTATAATTTTTTTGTCATTTTTAAACTAGATAAAAATCCGAAAAATATGATAAAATCAAAGATAAATATTTACACATTAATCTATTTTTTTGGATTTTTATTAGTTAAGAAAAAGAATAAATGAAATAAACTGTGAAAAAGATAATTTTTGTACAGACAGTTAGTGAAGACTTGGACTTAGTTTCTTTGATTTCAAGCTCCGTTTGGATTTAGATTTTTACACATTTTAATAAAACTTTCATCAAAGAATACAAATAAAAAATAAATAACATAAAATGGGTTAATTATGTACATAAAATAATAGGTTAAAAACCGTTAAAATAGAAAAATGTACAAAAGAGGCCCAAAATCCAATTTTCACATATGAGCTCCGATTCACTTGAACTTGATCTTGTTTTGAAAGTAATTGAATGTACATTAGTTCAAAAGTGAGTAGGATCAAAACAGATACTGGAGAGGAAGATATCAAGGTTTTAGTCCGGAAATCCTAGAACTAGGGTTTGGATTTTTGATCCACTTATTTGGGTTAGTGATTTTTTTTGTATTTTTCATTTATTATTGTCAGTGATATGTACACATTGGAGGTGGTTTTGGGTCAATTGGAGTTAGCATGAATTAGCTAAAAATCGAGGAAGTTAGGCTATTTACAGGTCAATTTGGTTGGGATTTTTGGCTTCTTATTTTGTACGAAAATAAGTGATAAAATGCAATTCTTATCCAAACATGCATGAATGCTAATTATACAGAATAAATGAAGAAATGTTAATGATTTTTATGGATTTGAGCTTACTTCATGACTTTTAGAGTGATGAATCTGAGATCCATCATCCCCCTATACTTAAACCATGCTCGTCCCTGAGCATCAAAAGCAATGCAATGAGGTGAAATGAGATTGGGTTCCATACCAAGACCATGAGTTGAAGGTGAAAATTAAACTACACTCGACCTTTGGACTATCAGTTTGGCGGAACTTCTGTGAGACTTAGCATTTTAAAATCAACAACCTTCAAGTTCTACATATCATTGTCACAGTTTCGGCTCAGAAGTCATCTTAGATCAATCCTCCTCCCAAAGAATACTCTATGAACATTGAACAATCGACTCATGTGTGTGAAAGGTTTAGCTCTTCCCATCCAGAATGCCAGACTACCATGCAAACCTCATCTCCGGTAACTCGTCCTCGGGGAGTCAGGTATTTCCTTCTAAGGTCTGTCGCGTTGTGTTCACAATCGAAATGGGGGAGAAGTTAGAAGAAGGAGAAAAGAACTGAAGGGTGACCAGTGTAGTCACCTCCCCTTGTGAAGCTGGCTAGTGTAGCCGAGTCTCCACCAAGATCTACAGGTTTTCTTGAAACTTGGACCTTTTTGGTCAGATATTTATTTGGCAGTGGTTTCTTTGTATTTGGATTTTTGGTGGTTCTGCTTGGATCTTGTTATGCCCCTACGAATATATAATCTTTTTTTCCCTACATGTTTTGGGGTCTTAGAAAAATTATGCCCAATCATCCATCCCTTTTCCGAAGCTTTATTTCAACTTGTACTCCAATCTTTAGATTTCCACGCTACCAGAAAAGAAACTCACACAGTCTTCCAACACCCCATCTGAGTTGAGCTAAGTGCATAGTGCGAGAGTACAAATTAATTCCCTATTCCAGAGTTGTACCCAGAATGAAGAGACCAGGTTAGACACTAAGAGTCAAACGTTGCACATTGTCATGTGGAACTCGAAGAATTAAGTCAAATACCTGAAGCTTCTAAAATCCTATTTCTTGGTGAAGTTCCTCTGAAATTAGGTGGATTAAGGTCAAGTTCAGACCACTCTCGGTTTCTAATCATAACTCAGTTCAGAACCAAAGACTTTTCACAGATGCAAATGCATGTAATATTGATGAAGTGCAGGCATGGGACATGCAGACACATTTTTTGTTTTTGTTTTGAATTTTTTTATGCAAAAAAGAATAAGAAGCTATTTTTTCAAAAAAAATGGGTTGGACATAGTCAGTGTTAGTAGCAAAACTTTTTTTCTTTTTATATTTTTTCAGGTTAGTTACCCACCCCATAAATACATATAGACTTATGTGAAAGTACGAGATATGGGTAAAATATATACACATTATATATACAGACCCCCTATACTTAGCGAGTGTTGTGTCCTCAGAGCACAAGAAGCGTAAAGAATACATATCTCGGGCTAAGCGTAAGAGAGTGAAAAAGAAAAGAAAAAGATAGATCGGTCCGTCCCCTATACTTAGACTGTGAACAATCTAAGTATAGAAGAAGAGCGAAAAATGAGAAGGTCGGGATAAGTGAACGAGGGGAGTATATACAGATGAGCATCGATTCCCCCTATACTTAGGTTCTGGTCAGCCTAAGGAAGAAGGGTGGAAATGAGGCGATCGTAAGAAGTATTTTGATGAGGGAAATGGTATATACATATGACATTGGTCCCCCCCCTCTATAGTTAGGCATTGGACTAAGTAGAGGAAGAAGATGTACAAGGAGATTGATGGGGTCGGGAGGGAGGGTGATATGATGAGTCTTCAATGTGCTCGCTCTGCATGAAGTAGATGACCTCGACTTGAACTGTCTGCTCTTTGGATGATTCTATATACGGCTTCAACAATTGCCCATTCACTGAGAAATGTTGTGCATCATCTTTGAGTTCAGCAATATCCACACTTCCATTGGTATGCACATCAATGACACTATAGGGACCCGTCCATTTTGATTTGAGTTTCCCATGAAAAATCTTCAACCGAGCATTGAACAACCACACTTTCTTCCCAAGGACAAAGATTTTATGTCTAATGTGTCTGTCGTGCCATCTCTTGACCTCGTCCTTATAGATCACACTATTATTATATGCCTGATTTCGGATTTCAATTAGCTCATTCAGATTTAAGTTCCGGCATAATTTACCAAGGTGACAACTCCAATTAAGCTTTTTGATCGTCCATTCTGATTTGTGAATTAATTCTGCGGGTAAATGACATGGCTTGCCATAGATCATCCTAAAAGGTGAAGTACCGAGTGGAGTTTTGTAGGCTGCCCTATAGGCCCACAGAACTTGGTCCAACAGTTTAGACCATTTCAAGCTGAGAGAGAAAGAGAGAGAAGAGGCATTAAGAGTGCCCAGGAAGCTAGTCCCTTACTATTCTCTTTTTTGAAAGATTACAGATTTTATACGTAGATTATAAGACTCGTATCATACAAGAAGATGGAATAAATAAAGAAAAATTCCGATGCATAAATCATCTGAATGATAAACAAGTATTTATGCGTTCATTGCTAAAAAATTAGATCAATCCCCATCCTTGCTACTTATCGAACTTAGAATAGGTCCGCTTCTATCTGTTCATGCGAATGGAATCATTTTATTATATTGACGGGATATATAACAAACTCTGATGGATAAAAGTAGCCCAAAAAAGGTTTTCCTTGCAAATTAGGATCACCTTAGTTAGTATAACACTAAGTAACATACAAATATACACTTATATGCAAGATAAAGATGCATTTAGCACATCAATACATTTATAAGGCACATATCGCACATATCCTATACATAATACCTGCTGACTAGTGAATAATATAGGAAAGGAAATGATGAAATTCGAATAGCAACAATTTATAAACATATAGGAGGTGTATTTAGCACCTCAACATCATATTGCATCGCATACTATGGATAAATAAAAGTCTGAGTTATGCTGGAGACCAAACAAGCAAGCACTGAGAAAAAGAACATACTTGAGTGCATACTTCTATCTTTCTTTTTTCCATACATGGAAGGGGCCCTACCAATAAATGAAATATTTGATTATCCCATCGCCACCATTTTTCCTCTCCATCGCTTAACAGTTGATCCTCCACTCCATCGTCAGCACTAAGAACTCGCCAAACATTATCAGTGCTATCACCTCTCTGTTGTCATTGTCAACGTCGAACACCACAAGTGTTAAGCATCGATCATTGTTAGCACCTCTCTCTCTCTCTCTCTCTCTCTTCATTTCCAGCACATCGCATCGTCCTAGTATCCCTCTTCTTGCCAACAACCATAACCAGCACCTCGTACTCTACTCGCCAACGACCATCTCCTCCCTTTAGCAATCACCAACACCTTCCTCTGGAGCTACACCTTGCCACGAGCCCTAGCAGCTCCTGTATTGCCAACTAGCAGCTGCTCATCACAACCCTGACGCACACTAGGATTCCATCACATATCTAACCAACAACTCTTCTCCAAGTCTATGTGGACAGGTCCTAAATGAAGCATATTGGTCGACCTTTCTCTCAATACTATTTTGCACAAAATTTCAACTTTCAATGAGTTAATTCTTACATGCTTGTCTGCACATGTACTACTCAAACATCCTTCAGGTTACAAGTAAAGATTGTCCTATTCTTGAGGGGCTTGTACCCAGTATATGAGGCCGCACGTGCACAAATGTTTACAACATCTAAGATTCCTTCCATGGAAGAGGCCTATAGTAGACTAAGCTGACAATCCATTTCTCTTCCCGTAGATCAACAATTGAGACCGCCTCTGCTATGTCCATGTAACACTCATACCCCAAACATAGTGTCACATCTAAAACTCACGAAGTGTGGGTGTGGTTTATAAGTGGTGGGGACTACTACTTGACAACTTGGGCTTAAGCATTTTGGATGGTTGCCAACAGATCCATTTGGGCCCGTACCCAACAAGTTGTCGGGGCCAGTTTTCCTCGATAACAGCCTGGGGACCTAAGCTCGGGACGTTACAGTCCATTTCTTCAAGTAGAGGTCGTTATACCTTCTTTCAGGTTGGTGGTCATGACCATGACACACCTGGACAATTTCGTCCCCAATGCATCGCATTGGTCATACTAATTATTGTTGTTGGGGAAAGCACAGAAAGCCTCCAATGGAAAATAAAGCATCTATCATTCAGCCAAATGACATCTCAACTTATCCAACCAAAGTGGAATATGGTGCTCTGATCTAAAGGCTACATCACCATCGATTAACATTTAGTAGAATTATGCATCCATGACCTCAAATGGATATACCACAGAGCCAGAAATTGCATCATTCACATGTATATATCTAATGTGTTTTGCATGCCATGATTTGTCAACTTTTTTTTGAATGGCTCGTTTATTCGAGGTCTTCGAGACGCATATGTGGCAACGAACATATTTTTTTTGTCTGTGTGATGTGTTGCATGAATGCATAATTGTGGTGGTAGATGGGAGACAAACACCAATTATTGGATGGGGCAATGTTCAAGTTACCATACATATTCTCTTGGACAATGTTCTATAAACTCATAAATTTCCCATGAGTTCATGTCTATATCAAGAATTGTTAAGGAGATTAATTTTTAAGCCATCTTTGAGCCACCATCTCTTATTTTTCAAGATATGTTGACAGACCAGGTGTTTGGATGTGACCGTGAAGAGGGAGGCATATACCACTTGACAAAGTCATTGTTTGTTGATCATGAGCCATATCTCTTCTGCGTGTATCTGACATATTCGCTTTGGTCATGTTCCCTTACCAGATATATGAAGAATTCTATCTCAAATCCTTACATCTACCACCTTTCAGTATGAATATTTTCAACGTGGAAAGCATCATAGAACTACGTTTTTTCAAGTGTTCGTGGTCGTGTTGTCTATTTTTTGAACTTGTTCATTATGATATTTGGGACCTAACTATACTCTAGATCATTGATCCTAGACATATATTTTATCTTATTGTTGATGTATTCACTGTGTGTCTTGGATTTTCTTATGAAATCATAAGTTGAAGTTAGTAGTGTTATGAAAAGTTTCTTTTGGAAATGCACAATGTCTTTGGCTTTTAGGTCAAGTATGTTCGTACTGACAATGCTTTCGATTTCTACAATACCACCATTCGCACCTTTTTCGTTGAAATGAAAATCGTCCACCAAACATTGTATCCTCACACATCTCGATAAAAATGGAGTCGTTGAGCGAAAACAAGGCATGACCTGGATGTAACCAACACTTTGCTTGTTCAGAATGTTACTCACATTGGGGTGATGTCATTTTTTATCGCTGCTTTTATGATATCGCATGCCCACTACCATTCTGGAAAAGTAGGTCCCATACTCTCTCTTGTTCCATGATAAGAAATTGTTCCATGTTCGCCCCAAAGTCGGTTGGTAAACCTCCTTTGTTCATAGTCACTCTACTGATTGGGATAAACTAGCACCTCGGACCGTGAAGTGTGTTTTTGTCAGATATCCTAGAACCCATAAGGGATATTGATGTTAAGACCATGCTAAATGCTGGTATTATGTGAGTGTTGCTGCTACCTTCTTCGAGTTTGTCCCATATCTCGTTCCTATATGGTTGCCCCATACAGTAAGGAGGTCTTTTTACTTCCTATGCCATCTCTGTCTTCATCGAGTCTTCCCAACAATGAACCTTTCCAGTTTGTCTATGTTAGATGAGTGTTACCCTCTAAGACCGCATTTACACCTAAACTTGAGATATATCACGATAAGATCACCGATGATTTGATATTAACAAATGAGGAGGTTGTTGTCATGATTGCCTCCCTAGGATTCGCGTACTCGACAAACCAATTCCACGTACATACATATCCACAATCGAAACACATGATATAAATATAAGCAAGAAAAATAGCAAAAAAGAAGATCAGAATTTAAATTTTCTTTATTCTCATTTCATAACTTGTCCATCAAAATATTACATGTATGCATCAAAAAGTAGGTCCATACATACATAATACATCTCATGTCTCTCAAAATACCACAAGTAAAGAACAGTAAAAGCTACAACAAGTATTGTACCACGAAAGAAATGTATCTGCATCCAAAAAGAAGTAGATCCAAGCCGCTCACTACTAAGACTGCTTCTAAGAAATTGCGGATCCAGGTAAAGGTTCGTTATGAGCAAAGTTGCCAAGTACGATATTAAAATTTCAACAAGTAAGGTACCAAAAAGTGTACAAAAGAAACAACTAGGCAAACCGTCCTCACAAAGAAATGTGACTCTAGTCATTTTCATTAGATATGAATAAGCTAAGCTTCGTGGATAGTATGTAGTCTTGGTCTGGATGAAAACTCACACTATGACTCTAAGGCAAGGAGAAGGCATTAGGGTTAGGGTACCTCTGTAGGTATGTGGTGGGGTACAATGCATCCTAACTAAGTTCCCAGCATGTCCACTAACTTCACTTAACAAACTATAGTTCGGATTCCCAATTCGAATTTCAACCCATGAATTATCGCAAACCCTCCAAGTCTACTACCCATGTGTAAGAGTCCAATGTGGCATAGGGTACGAGTCATGGCATAGACTACCAAGATCATTCTTATTAGTCTAAATCACCACGATTAACCAAATCCTTCTCATACACAAGAGATTTGTGTTTCATTCCTAATTTCGTTAAACCACATTTCTCGAAATTCCCCGCTTAGTGCTCCCACTCGAACTACTTGTCGATGTGGAATACACCAGCTAGTACACAAGTGTTAACTCTAGGTGAACAAGTGAAACATTAGACTACCAATCATGACTACTTGGCTCGTACTCGAAGCACTGGGATAAAGGCACACAAGTATTGAGGATGAACATCTCATGGTGACTCCTCGGTGTACAAAGCAACATGTTTCCCAACCAAAGTAACCGTTGGATTCGTGGCACCTAAGTTTCCACCCAGAGCCCCAAGGATGCATGCCTAATCTCTTGTGGCACCTAACTCCATCTATCCATTCATCTTAAAATATTTCACGAGTTGTTTCTTTTCAATCCCTTCTATTGGAACTAAGCAAAACCAATATCTAGAACTAAAATGTGGAAGATTGTGGGTTCATACTTCAGCTTATCCAAATTCTTGGTCTCTGACATCTCCTTGATGCCATTTCTTAGTGCTCGAACATAGCGCAATAACTCTTAATGATGTATATCTTATTTGGACATCCACCTGTTTACCAATAACATATGTCAAGAAATCTCTCAACCTCATATTTTTCATCTGAGTCATCAGTTTCTTTTGAAGAATTTTCATCGGAGAAGTCAAGGGCAACTTCTATCTCATCATCCACATCATCAATGCAGCCATACTTCTATCAAAGTTTTTCCCCCTTCTTTCAAAAGAATGAGGAAGTGTTCAACATTCATATTCCTTCTCTGGGTATGGGTCTGGTTATGTTGAAGAGACTTGTATGCTTGGGGATTAGTCTCAAGATTAGATCCACTAAGTTGGGCACCCATGCATGACAATGTAGACATTGCCCCACATCCAGAATAAATAACAAGTAGAGTGGCTCGAAAATTAAAATTCACTTCCTCGTTAATATTTTACTTCGCTATTCAGCAGAGGACTGCTGTAAAGTGGAGGTCTCTCGCAAAAGCTCTGATTTCGTGTGAATCGCTCGATCTTGATCGAGCGGACCACCACTTTATAACAGACCTCTGTTGTACATCAGAGGATCCTCTCCCTGGTTAGAATATCTCTTCTAGGAACTACAGTATAGATTGCAACAATGCCCGGGGACCATTGTGTGTTTCTTCATCATCCCATAACAATCAGAAAATCGATGAACTATACCATTTACTTTAATCAGGTGTGCAATTCAGTAATTAAAATATGAGCCAAATCATGTCTTATTATGATTCTCAACCCATAATGATTGTTCATGTTAAACCCGTTCTTCCCATTCCGTGAAATGGGGTAGGAACCAAAGAAGCATGAAGTGATACTAAGTAGATCTAGAATCAAATCATTTGTTTTGTCTTCAATTACATGTATAGCAACATGAAGACCAACAATATCTGATTTTGATGTAACATTCAAAAGCCAATCCAAATCCGCCACTTGCAGGTTATTTTCTAACCCTAATATCATTATTCATGCATTCCTGCTCGCTCGAAGAACATCAAATAACTCAAATAATTCCTTAATTTGATCTATATTCATGCATTAAATTTTAGAGAATAAAAATCATCTTTCTTGCTTTTGTATTGTGCCTAAAAAATGATTTGTCTAAAAAATTGATTTGTATTGTTCCTAAATAATTTATTGCTCCACATTTATTGTGCCTAAATGTAAATACATTGAATTTATGTAATTATATTAGGAAGTTTAATTAATTTATTGAATAATTATTTCATGATAAGATCATTATTTGAGGTGTGATTGGAATATAGATCATATTAGATGTTTAAAAAGAGACTCTTTTTAATTGGATAATTGATTCATAATTATTCAAGTTATTGGTCCATAAGGAGAATTTTGTATTGCTTGAGTATATGATTATCTTTTTGCATCATCTCATTTGTTTGCATTCCCATCATTGTGCCATTTATCATAATTGCATTTAAAAATCTAAAAAAGGCATGCATTGCATGGTTTGTATTTTCTTAACCTATATTCACTAATTACTTACTCAATTAAATATTTTAACTAGGTGAACTTGATTAAGTGGGTGTCCTTGTTTTCGACCCCGGACTTATCCAGGATAAACCGAGTCATCTTCACAGAGATACCATGATTCGGTTCTAATATGAGTGATTCTTAACATAGCCAATTAATGGTTAATCAGGGATATAAACTATGCTGGTAGAAAAACTGAACCATGACACACATTCACAAATCATGGCAACAAACATATAGGATCAAAATTCATGTGGAACCCACATCAAAGAGGGAGTAAAAATCGTACCTAAAAAATCGCAATCTCAGTTCCTCTGTCCATGGAGAACGGCTTGCTCGATGCTCCATTGTCGATGTGAACCCGTGCACGAGGGTGACCTTGACCTACTCTACATGGTGATAGCTTCAGATCGCTGATCAGATGCACTCCGACGAGCTCCGGCAGTGCTCCGATAAAGGAGAGGGAGGAGGGAAGGGGGCTGCTCTTGGATGGGGGATTTGGGATAGGTAAAGTTGGGTTTCTTTTGGCTTTTTTATGTGGGAAAAAATTCAGATCTGGATCTTGGTTCGGATATGAATTCTACCCAGACCCATACTCGTTAAAACGGTTATACCTCAGGCTCCCAAACTCGGATTTTAACGTTCTTGGACTTGTTGGAAATGTCTCGACGAGCACTATTCAATGGAGTGCTTATCCAATTTTTTTTATACTAGATAAGAGCAATTTTTATAAAAAAGCGCAGATCCCGTTACGAGGGATCCCACATTTGTGGAATTGATATTCAACATGTGCAACTTCACAGTGATCTATCGATTGCACTCCGAAAAGGAAATCACACGAGTATATTGCACTATTTTCAACCGTGTCTCTAAAGAAAGTTTATCCCCAAGGTACTGCGCATCCATGGCATGCTATTGCTATCCACTCGACGCACCAGCATAAGCTCTTAGTTGATGCATAGAGATCTGCGGAGAGATATAAGTCTGTATGTGGGTTTTTGCCACCTAACACCAGCATATTCTCAAGGATGTCACAATAGTTTGTAGTATGTGGGTTTTGGCCACCTAACACCAGCATATCCTCAAGAATGTCACAACAGTTTATAGTATGTGGGTTTTCGCCACCTAACACCAGCATATCCTCAAGGATGTCACGACAGTTTGTAGTATGTGGGTTTTTACCACCTAACACCAGCATATCCTCAAGGATGTCAAGTCAGTTTGTAGTATGTGGATTTTTGCCGCCTAACATCATCATATCCTCAAGAATGTCACAACAGTTTGTAGTATGTGGGTTTTTACCACCTAACACCACCATATCCTCAAGGATGTCAAGATAGTTTGTAGTATGTGGGTTTTTGCCACCTAACACCAGCATATCCTCAAGGATGTCACGACAGTTTGTAGTATGTGGGTTTTACCACCTAACACCAGCATATCCTCAAGGATGTCACGATAGTTTGTAGTATGTGGGTTTTTGTCACCTAACACCAGCATATCCTCAAGGATGTCACGACAGTTTGTAGTATGTGGGTTTTTGCCACCTAACACCAGCATATCCTCAAGGAGGTCACGACAGTTTGTACTATGTGGGTTTTTGCCACCTAACACCAGCATATCCTCAAGGAGGTCACGACAGTTTGTAGTATATGGGTTTTTGCCACCTAACACCAGCATATCCTCAAGGATGTCACAACAGTTTGTAGTATGTGGGTTTTTGCCACCTAACACCAGCATATCCTCAAGGATCTCACGACAGTTTGTAGTATGTGGGTTTTTGCCACCTAACACCAGCATATCCTCAAGGATGTCACAACAGTTTGTAGTATGTGGGTTTTGCCACCTAACACTAGCATATCCTCAAGGATGTCACGACAGTTTGTAGTATGTGGGTTTTTGCCACTTGGTTTACACGAGAAAGAGAGCGGTCGTATTGATTCACAAGGCGAATCAACAGTCGATATCTTGACCTCTACAAAATCCCGTATTTAATCAACAATGAACCCACAATCAAATATCAAACAATGACAAACAAATGTGGAGTCAAATTTATTTTTAACTCTACATAAAAGATGTATAGGTGCAAGTATGTAGAGAGTTCGAACACAGGGAGCAAGGCAGGATAGATCAACAATTGTGCAAAAAGTGATGTGATCAGTTGTCTACAAAATAAAATGCAATTGTTTTTGTGGGTTTTTAATTTTATTTTTTTTTATTTTTTATTTTTAATTTTGTATTTTGATTTTTAATTTTCTGATTTTATATTTTCTTTTTAAATTTTATAAATTTTTTTAATATTGGAATTTATATTATCTAAGAAAAGATGGGATATATAGTATTTATAAAAATAAGGAAAAATGCTCAAAAATTAGGAAATAAAATGTTTTTGGTCTTTTTATATTTTTCTACTATTTTTATGATTTTTGGGGATTTTTCAGAATATTTTTGGTATTTTTAAATGTCAAAATACTACAAAACAGTGAATAACAAGGCTGACCTGAATTAAAATGGGAATGAAAAATGGCAAATGGCAATAAAATTTTCCCAAATTAATTTTAAAATAAAGACAATAAAATAGGGAACCTACAGGACCTGAGTTTATATTTTTTTGGAGTTTTCTATGGTTTTTTATATTTTTATAAAGATTTTTAGGGTTTTCTAATTTTTAAGATTTTGGTTTTGAAATTTTTGATGATTTTTGGACTGACGCTAGAAGACACTAAAATAGACCGTAGGTAATTTTTTTGGAATTTTTCAAGGTGTTTTAATATTTTTTAGTATTTTCTAATGCAAACAGTAGCTAAAATGCATGTTTTTGATTTTTAATAAATATGAAAACGCAATAAAAATAAAATGCAAAAATATGACGTGAATGAGCAAGTTAATATGAGCCTAGGGTAATTTTTTTAGAATTTTTCGAGTTCAAATGATGCACTAAATAAATAGGGAATGCATGCAAAAGTGCAATGCCTGGTAGGGGTATAAGTGCAAATACACAAACATCTAGGGGCTAGATTGTAATTTTCACATAAAACATATAACTGAATATTGCATTTAATGGATCAAATATAAAATACAAGACCCACAGGGGTACGCCTACATTTAACCCACCAGGGCGCATGACTAGCACGCGCCTAGGAAGGGTATGAACATAATATCCAAAATTCTGGGGGCTTGAATGCAAATATACCAAAAAGTTTTCACTTAATATCAAAGTTCTAGGACTAAAACGAAATAAGACAACCCTGAAGGGGTCCTGCGCAAAATTCCCTCACCTCACATGTACTGGTCACGTGAGGTGACGTGGCCAGGACCTATTTGCAAATATTAGAAGTTTGGGGGTCTGGATATAAATATTACAAAATATTGTAAACTACCACTGAAAGTTTCCAGACTAAATAAATATTACAAAAAGGCGTAGGGTAAAGATTGCAAAATACCCCTAAGCGCGCGATCCAACGGCTGAAGGCGATTCACTTGACACGTGGCAAGCGATGGACGGCCGATGACGATTCGTCTGCAACGGCTAGGATTAGAAGATCGGGGCTTGATCGAATGTCCTGGGCTCGAGCAGATCCAACGGCGGCTGTGCGATCTGGGGCTCCGCCTCGATCCAACGGCGTTGAAGACCAGAGCAAGAACCGCGGAGGAACGCTGGCGAGGCGAGTTCCTCCAAGGTCCTGCTCCTTCTCCGGCGGGCTTCTGGGCTTCAAAATGAGGCTGGAGCCTCCTGATGGTCAGGGGTAGCTCATGGGGGCTTCAAAAGACCTCGGCGGTGGCCGAGGCTCGCAGAGGAGGGCGGCGGAGCTGTGAAGCTCCGCGGAGCTCCGGCGAGTCGCAAAATTGCTCCCAGGCACGAGTCAAAGGGTGTTGACCTGCAAAAAAGTGTGAGAGGATCCAGGGCAAAGTGCCTGGGTCCCGCGGTGGAGAAGTGATGGCGCGAAGCGGCGGTTGGGAGCTCGGCCGGAGGAGCGCTCCGGCGAGGTGGATGGTTTGAATGATTCGATGGATGAAAATGAAAGATTTTTGAGGGCTTTTAAACCTACGAATATGGCAAATAAACGTGAAGAAAAGAAAGGGAAAAGGTGGCAGCCTCGACGGTGTAGACCGGAGGGAAGTACCTCGACGCCGACGGTGGTGGCGGAGGTGATTGGAGCCGCCTCAGGCGCTGCACGACCGGCCTGAAGAGCTCAAAAGGAAGCTGTCACCTTCCTCGAGCAGATGGGCACAAGCACGGTGGCTAACCTATGGAATGAGGGGTTCAAAAATTCAAAGGAAGGTCGGGCTCCATTTTTATGTGGTTTGACCCTGCGATTGTGGTGCTTCAAAGATCGAGGAGCAACGCCTCGCATAGCAATCCAAAGCCCTAGGTTTCCTTTGGGCGTGAATCATTGGTAATCGAGGAGCAAAAATGCAGAAGGAATCGATGCGAAAGAGTGAAAGGTTTGACCTCAAAAAAATCGAGAAGAAGGGTCAAGAACAAGGTCTGACAAATGCACATGGGGGAGGACGACTAGTTGATCGGGGTCAACTGGGGCCGTCACCTGGTTGGTCCACGTGGACCAACCAGGAAAAATATCTGAAAATGATTTATTAATTCATTTAAAAATAGAAAATAAACGAATAAAATTTTGATTATTAAATGAAAAATATTTATTATTTTATAAGGTATTTTATGGTGATTTTGAATTATAAATTTACAAGTTTCCTTTTATGCCCTTTGTAGGCACCTTACATATATATTTTATTACTTTATTTTTATTTTGTGATTTTAATCTATTTATTTTTATTTATTATTTTATAAATTTATAAAATACTTTTATACACTTAAATATAATTTTATTGTATTTTTCTGAGGTATTTTTTACACTTAATAAAATAGAAGTATGTATTATACAGATATGTTTATAGGTATTTTACCTATGTATATGATATATATAAGTATTTTTATTTTGTATTTCTTTTGTATTTTTATTCTGATTTTATTGTACAAATATATTATAAATAATATTTACAAAATTATAAAAATGTAAAATTATAAAAATAATGAAAAATAAATAAATTGAATATTTTAATCTGTATAAGTATACAATGAGGGTCCAAAACTCAACTTTCAAACCGTAGCTCCGCCAAATGCGAAACCACCGCCATTAAATAGATTATTTTAACCTATATACAATTAAAGGTGAGTTTGATGCATTTGGAGTTTTCATTTGTGAGATATGGGTCTGGGAACTTGGGATTCTGGAATTTTATTCAGATCATAACTTTTTATTTGTACATTATTTCTGAGTGAAATCAATTTTGTATTTTTCTTTATTAAATTATCTACAACTTTCATGTACAAAGTTTCTTTATTTGATGTATAAAAAGTGGAACCAAAAATTGGTCCCAAAATGAATAAAGAATGAATAGAATGAATAGATATTTGACTGTATTTTGACCCTTATCTCCCCCTACTTTATTCCTTGTCGACCTATTCATCAAGATGCCTAGGTCTCGGGGTTTTGGGTCATAAAATATTTACAATATTTTATTCTTTTTCTTTTCTTTTATATATTCCATAATTTTGGCTTTAATTACAGTATTTTATACACTATTTACATGTACATGCATGTATGCTAAAAAATGGAAATTAATGCTATTTACAAGCATTTACTAGGGTTTTTGAGGCCAAAATGATAGAATAAAGATGATGAAATGTGGATTCATCACCCCCTTATACTTTACCTTTGCTAGTCCCTAGCAAACACTTATGCAATAAGTGCAGAAAGAAAAACAAAGAAAAGAAAATGAAGAAAGATGGATGAAGTTTGATTATCAAATTTGTCTTCATAAAATCAAAGTTTGGAGCTTAAGTCGAACCTTTGGAATTTTAGTGCGGGCGGAACCTTAATGAGAACCAGATTTGAAATCTAACAGTCCCTGAGAATCCCAAAACCCTGTCCAAGACTCCTCAATAGCCAGGTCAGAAATATCTCAACTCATACGCAAACTCTTACGACTATGAATCTGACTCGTACAGTGTAAATGGTGGCTCTCCCCAACTAGAATGACAAAGAAACTGGCTTCTCCAGTATGACAACCCAATGATTCCCCAATCCAACAACTCCATCCTCGAGGAGCGGGGTATTCCCTTCTAAGTTCAAGTGGAAACCAGCTCAATAGGAGGGGGTGAAGAGAAGAATGGACGGTAGCCAGTGTAGCTACCTATCCTAGGATGCAAGACCAGTGTAGTCGAGTCATCCTGTTGCAAGCTCACATATTTGACTTTGGAACTCAAGCTTGCTTATTGGCTTTACAACATTTGTGCAGGCATTTTTATTTTTGTACAGGCTTGACCATTTTTTTTTAAATACTATTCGCAACAGCATTTACATAAGGAGTTTTTCCTCTTGAGTCAGTAGACTATCCCTCTTTTGAAGCTTTATCGCAACCCACACTCTCCTGTCTTTAGACTTCCTCATCACTGGATAGGTTGGGGTGCACTTCCCTACCTAGAGGAGGACAAGTGTTTCCACTTGTGTGCGTCTCATACCGACAAATCCAATCCCCTCACCACTCCAACTGAGTCGAGCCATGTGAAAGGTGCAGGTGTCCAAATTAGGTCATTATCAACAAGAGTTGTGCGTGTGCTCCAAAATACTCTACTTAGGCAGTCAAGAATCCATTGAACCAAGTCTCGTGATCCTCAAAGAATTAAGTCAACTAGACCTGAAGTACCTCAAACCCAGTTCCTATAAGGTTCCTGTTGTTAGGTAGATTTTAAGGTCCAATCAAGCTCCAATCTCCGGATTTTAGTTAGACTTGTTCAACTATCAAACTCAATCTGAAAAATGCTAATGATATGCAAATGCTATGCAGAAAATATTTTTGTGATGCAATTTTCAAGCTTTTGATCTTTTTATGGGTTTTTGAAAATATGATGATGATGATGATGATGATGCATATGCAATTTTTTTTATATTTTCAAAGAGGTTTTTCAAATGTTTTTGGATTTTAATTTTGCAAATGTTTTTGAGATTTTTGAAAGCAAAAAGATTTTTGGCTGAAAACTAGGTTAAAATATTTACACGGGAGTGCTTTTTATATATACAAGAAGTGGATTTTAAGAATTTATAGGGTAAGTGATCAATTTTATACATATATACATATGGATCTTGGTGAGTTGTATGTATTCCTCAAACTTATTGACACAGGTTTTTCAAACAATTTGAAAACTATAGTCCAAAATAATTTTTACAAACGACTTTACAAACATGTACACACATTTGAAAATCATTTTGCAAAGGTTTTCAAACAGTATAGATAGATTTTTCAAGTATTTTTGCAACCATTTTTCAAATCATTTGCAAATCATTTTTCAAACATTTTATTTCACACAAAGAAAATAAATTTTTCAAACAACACATTTTTACAAAGGTTGAAAACATGTAATAAAACGTTTTCACAATAGTTTTCAAAAGATTTTCACAAAGATTTTCAAACTATTTTTCAAACATTTTGCAAAAAACATTTCCACCTGATTTATTAATCAGTAAATACAAAAAGAAATTGAGGAATGGTCAACATCTTTTTATTAAAGTTTTTAATAAATTTTAAAGAATTATTAGCCATATTATTAAGAAAATATGAAAGTACGAGTTATGGCTAAAGTATATACGCAGTATATACGACCCCCCTATACTTAGCTTGAGCTATGTCCTCATAGATCGGAGAGAAAAGAGAAGACATAACTCGTACTAAGTATAGGCAAGTCTAAAGAATAAATAAATGAATCAATGAGAAGTTGACCGTCCTCCCTATACTTAGGATCAAATAATCCTAAGTATAGCAGACTGTACACCACGCAGGGAGGGTCAAGGGTTGGAATGAATGGATCGTACTCAGACTGTCTCTCCCTATACTTACGGTAAGATATCCCTAAGTATAGACAAGAAGATGAGACAATGGAGAGGATCGAAGAACACTCGGGGTGCACACCCCCTATACTTAGGACAAAGTACGTCCTAAGTATGGAAAACTGTCTACAAGGGGCGACCTCTTTTTGATACAAAAAGAAGATAGAAGAGGAAAAGAAGAAAAGAAGAAAAGAGATCTGGAGATTGTAAAGAGATCGTGAGAATGTACACACCACTCCCCCTATACTTAGGGTGAAAGAAGCCCTAAGTATCGGCAACGACGGGAGTGATGACACGGAATGATGAAAGAACACTCGGCTCGTCCACCCCCCTATACTTAGGATAAAATACGTCCTAAGTAAGGCAAACACGAGAATGGGTAGACGAGCAATACGGGAGAAAGAAACGAGGTACAAACAAGAGAATATACAACGGAGATGAATGTACACAGGGTCAAGAAGGTAGAAAGCAGACCTTCTTGCGAGACCGCTGAGGGATAGATCTAGTGTAGTGCAAGTCGACATCGGGGTCCACAGTGGACGGAAACCGATCAGGGTCGACAGGGTGAAGGCCCTCAGTGGAGTCAAATCGGAAAGGGACGAACTGGTCTATGGAAGTAGTATGGTTGGGTTCACCCTTGGTGGTCCTATGGTGTGAAGGCGCAGACGGGCTAGTGGAAGATGTGTGGTCAGGTCTGGCCTTGGAAGTCTCGCCGATATCAAAGTGGAATGGGACAAACTCATCATCCTCGGAAGAAGTGTAATCGGATTCATCCTGCAAGGTATCATCCAGGTCAAAATCAAAAGGAACGAAATCATCAGTGGAAGTATACGAACTCTGTTCGTCCTCAAGAATCTCGCCCAGATCATTTTTTTCATCAAGAAGGCCTGAATCTCTCAAAATAATGGGCAGCATCATAACCGGCCTCAATCATCATTACTTTAGAGTGACCAGGAACGGACTTATAAGTGGAAGTAATCAAACCAGGTCCGTCTTGCTTAGTCTTGGTGTCTGCCCTCCGTTCAATGGGATCAATCATGTAAATACTTTGGATTTCATCAACACATCGCCACACACCAGAAGGAGGAACTGTGATGTTCTATGCTTTCCGATTTCCTCCCCTTTCGGGGGATCCGTCGGGTCTTATCAGCGGTCGCTAAGAAAACATCTCTAATAGCATCAGATCGGTCACAGGCCTCGGAGTCAGCTATAATCGGTGAAGATGCATCAGGTGCAGGTCTCTGGTCAGCCGTGGGTGTGGTGATCAACACTTCGCTCTCGTCAACGGGATGGAAGCAAATCTCTCCTGATCCGTAGTCAATAACGACCCTCGCAGAGGCAAGGAATGGTCATCCCAGGATGATTGAAGAGGGCTCTCCTGTGGAGGTCTCCATGGGCAACACGACAAAATCAACATAGTAGCTCGTGCCCTGAATCGAAATGACGGCGTTTTCAAGGATACCCTTCGGCCTCTTGATAGATCCATCAGCAAATTGAACTATCATCCTGGTCTTCTAAAGAGGCCCTAAGTGAAGAGACTGTACCAGCGAGAAGGGTAATATGCTAATGGATGTACCGTCGTCCAGGAGAGTGTGATCACATGTATGGTCAGAGATGGTGCAAGTGATAAAAGAGGTAGCTGTGTTCTTCTTTCTAGGAATGGGACGGTGTGTGATGGCGTGGGCAGTGGCCATGGTCAGAATGTGATGCTCAGATCTGCTCCTCCGCTTTCTCTTCTTGTGGAGAGGAGCAGACATATGGGTCATGGCCTGTTGAAGTGGGGCTTGGATGATTTCATGAATAGTGGCCACCACCTCGGGTTCAGTCAACATTTTTTTGAATTTTTGGACCTCATCCATACAAGGGAGGAAGTCGGAATCAGCATATACACAAGGCATGCCAAGAGCAGTCTGTACAGCGACATCCTCGGGGTCAAAGGTGGGACAGTGTGTGAAAGGTTGTGCGGTCAAAGGACCTGGTAGATGGACCCTCTCCTCACAGTGTGAATCAACCAAAGGTCTCCCGAACTCTTTTTGGGTTTTTAAATTTTTCTCATTTTTTTGTATTTTGGGCGATTGCAATCTCCCATGATTTTACAAGAAATTCCGTATCCACGACGAATGGAGCGTTAATCTGTTTTCTCCTCAAGATAGTCATATCATCATTCATCAAATCAAGATGCTCTATCATTCGGTTCAATATATCACTCATAGAGATCGAGGGAGGTGACTCCAACAGGTCAGACTCGGGTGGATGTGAAGGTGGAGGTGGAGGTGGGTAGAAATCCGAGGTCTGATACTGTGGCTGAGGCGGGTATGTACAAAAATCAGAAAAAGTAGGAGGAGGATCCTCCAGATAAAAGGGAGGTGGACCAAGTAGAGTGAACGAAGGATCCGCAAAGTCCGGATAAAATGCGCTCCAGGGGTCCATCTCGAAAACAAAAGGAAATTGATTCGGAAGAGCACGACGGTCAAGTCAAGAGAGTGAAGAAAAGGCACAAATGCTCATGGATGATCTAGTATACACACAAAACAATCACAAACAAAAATGAAAAGAATACAGACCCTCAATTCACCTACTCAACTTGGTAGAGACCGAAAAGTCGGTCGTTTTATCTTGTCTGTTTTAGAGTTATGTGAGAAGTCAAAGAACTATGCACACACTTAGGGGGCTGAGATGGGATTTGGGCACTAGTCCTTAGGGTGTGCGCGAGCAATGTAAAATGAAGACAATGAGGGGATTACTCACCCCAATATAAAATTTTTCTTTTTGATCTTTTTTAGGGTCGAGTGATGTTAACAGTCCCAATTTTATTGGTTGTCACTTTTTTTGTATTTTTGGATTTTTAATTGGAATGCACGATCCTAACGGGGATTCAATTCCTTTAAGCTCCTAGGTTGGCAAAATCAGAGGGAGAGTCGGAAAAGCAATGCAAGCGGCAAATCAATGATGAATGCTAAAGCGTAAATGCTCACCTTGCCTCCAGCACTCTACATGCAAGGATGCTCAGCAGAATCGAAACCTATCTATATGCAAATGCAATCCGATGAAATCGCCCTAAGTTGAGAAATTGCTATTAGCGTGAAGAACCACAAGTTGTTCACCGATCTTCAATCGAAGAGTCCAGTCTAGGCTAACCCCTCCTCCTCTCGACAAATCAAGTTAAGGAGAAGCGCTTGGCAGGGAGAGCTCGCGGCACGAAAGCTCGAAGATGGTGATCAACTATTTTATGATTTGACTAAGTCCAAACGATACTATAGGCACATGCAAAGATATTAGGTGTTTGGCCTTAATCTATCACAAGCAACTCCTAAAACTAGGGGCTCAATCACACAAAATAAAACAATACCAGGAAACAAATGAAAAAGAATGCGAAGAAAACACGAAAAAGCCGCGGTGAGCCCCCAAGTGAACAATCACTTGGAAATTAGGCTCAAAAGTCCAAAGTTCGGGGGTATCTGTATTATTACAACTATAGAGCCTCTCTCTCACTAAAAATTACACAAGTAAATAAATACAAGAAAATAAAAGGAGCTCGATCTTCAAAAACCCTCGGTGTCTCCTTCGGTGCTAGGCAAGCTAGAGTCGCAGCCAGCTTCACGTGGGTGCGTCGGCGCCTCGGATGAAGCGCCTCCCTCGGTCTGTGGTACCTCGCACAAAGTCAACAACAGAGGGGGTTAGATAGCTCAAAAATATATATCAAATAAAAATAAAAAATGAAAGCCGCAAAAGTAGACAAGCAATCACAAGCACGAAGCAAAAACCGAACTATGCGTTGTTGCTTCCCCGGCAACGAGGCCATTTGATTTACACAAGAAAGAGAGCGGTCGTATTGATTCACAAGGCGAATCAACAGTCGATGTCTTGACCTCTACAAAATCCCGTATTTAATCAACAATGAACCCACAATCAAATATCAAATACAAAATCCCGTATTTAATCAACAATGAACCCACAATCAAATATCAAATAATGACAAACAAATGTGGAGTCAAATTTATTTCTAACTCTACATAAAAGATGTATAGGTGCAAGTATGTAGAGAGTTCGAACATAGGGAGCAAGGCAGGATAGATCAACAATTGTGCAAAAAGTGATGTGATCAGTTGTCTACAAAATGAAATGCAAATGTTTTTGTGGGTTTTTAATTTTTAATTTTTTTAATTTTTAATTTTGTATTTTGTATTTTGATTTTAAATTTTCTGATTTTATATTTTCTTTTTATATTTTATAATTTTTTTTCAATATTGGAATATATAAACTATATAAGAAAAGAGAGGATATATAGCATTTATCAAAATAAGGAAAATGCTCAAAAATTAGGAAATAAAATGTTTTTGGTCTTTTTATATTTTTCTACTATTTTTGTGATTTTTGGGGATTTTTCAGAATATTTTTGGTATTTTAAAATGTCAAAATACTACAAAACAGTGAATAACAAGGCTGGCCGGAATTAAAATGGGAATGAAAAATGGCAAACATCAACAAAATTTTCCCAAATTAATTTTAAAATAAAGACAAAAAAATAGGGAACCTACAGGACCTGAGTTTATATTTTTTAGAGTTTTCTATGGTTTTTTAGATTTTTATAAAGATTTTTAGGTTTTTTCTAATTTTTAAGGTTTTGGTTTTGAAATTTTTAATTATTTTTGGACTGACGCTAGAAGACACTAAAATAGACCTTAGGTAATTTTTTCGGATTTTTTCAAGGTGTTTAATATTTTTTTAGTATTTTCTAATGCAAACAGTAGCTAAAATGCATGTTTTTGATTTTTAATAAATATGAAAATGCAATAAAAATAAAATGCAAAAATTGGCGTGAATGAGCAAGTTAACAGGAGCCTAGGGTAAATTTTTTGGAATTTTTCGAGTTCAAATGATGCACTAAATAAATAGGGAATGCATGCAAAAGTACAATGCCTAGCAGGGGTATAAGTGCAAATACACAAATATCCAGGGGCTAGATTGCAATTTTCACGCAAAACATATAACTGAATATTGCATTTAATGGATCAAATATAAAATACAAGACCCACAGGGGTACGCCTACAAATAACCCGCCAGGGCGCGTGACTAGCACGCGCCTGGGAAGGGTATGAACGTAATATCCAAAAATCTGGGGGTTTGAATGCAAATATCCCAAAAAGTTTTCACTTAATATCAAAGTTCTAGGACTAAAACAAAATTAGACAACCCTGAAGGGGTCCTGTGCAAAATGCCCTCACCTCACGTGTACTAGTCACGTGAGGTGACGTGGCCAGGACCTATTTGCAAATATTAGAAGTTTGGGGGTCTGGTTATAAATATTACAAAATATTTTAAACTACCACTGAAAGTTTCCAGACTAAATAAAAATTACAAAAAGGCACAGGGTAAAGATTGCAAAATACCCCTAAGCATGTGATCCAACGGCTGAAGGCGATTCACTTGACATGTGGCAGGCGATGGACGGTCGATGACGATTCGTCTGCAACGGCCAGGATTAGAAGATCGGGGCTTGATCGAACGGCCTGGGCTCGAGCAGATCCAACGGCGGTTGTGCGATCTAGGGCTCCGCCTCGATCCAACGACGCTGAAGACCTAAGCAAGAACCGCGAAGGAACGCCGGCGAGGCGAGTTTCTCCAAGGTCCAGCTCCTTCTCTGGCGGGATTCTGGGCTTCAAAATGAGGCTGGAGCCTCCTGATGGTCAGGGGTAGCTCCTGGGGGCTTCAAAAGACCTCGGTGGTGGCCGAGGCTCGCGGAGGAGGGCGAAGGAGTTGTGAAGCTCCGCGGAGCTCCGGCGAGTCGCAAAATTGCTCCCAGGCACGAGTCAAAGGGCGTTGACCTGCAAAAAGGTGTGAGAGGATCCAGAGCAAAGTGCCTGGGTCCCGCGGTGGAGAAATGGTGGCGCGAAGCGGCGGTTGGGAGCTCGGCCGGAGGAGCGCTCCGGTGAGGTGGATGGTTTGGATGATTCGATGGATGAAAATGAAAGATTTTTGAGGGCTTTTAAACCTACGAATATGGCAAGTAAAACACGAAGAAAAGAAAGGGAAAAGGTGGCAGCCTTGACGGTGTAGACCGGAGGGAAGTACCTCGACGCCGGCGGTGGTGGCGGAGGTGATTGGAGCCGCCTCAGGCGCTGCACGACCGGCCTGAAGAGCTCAAGAGGAAGCTGTCACCTTCCTCGAGCAGATGGGCACAAGCACGGTGGCTAACCTATGGAATGAGGGGTTCAAAAATTCAAAGGAAGGTCGGGCTCCATTTTTATGTGGTTTGACCCTGCGACTGGGATGCTTCAAAGATCGAGGAGCAATGCCTCGCACAGCGATCCAAAGCCCTAGGTTTCCTTTGGGCGTGAATCACTGGTAATCAAGGAGCAAAAATGCAGAAGGAATCGATGCGCAAGAGTGAAAGGTTTGACCTCGAAAAAATCGAGAAGAAGGGTCAAGAACGAGGTCTGACAAATGCACATGGGGGAGGACGACCAGTTGACCGGGGTCAACTGGGGTCGTCACCTGGTTGGTCTACCTGGACCAACCAGGAAAAATCCCTGAAAATGATTTATTAATTCATTTAAAAATAGAAAATAAACGAATTAAATTTTGATTATTAAATGAAAAATATTTATTATTTTATAAGGTATTTTATGGTGATTTTGAAGTATAAATTTACAAGTTTCCTTTTATGCCCTTTGTAGGCACCTTACCTATATATTTTATTATTTTATTTTTATTTTGTGATTTCAATTTATTTTTTTATTTATTATTTTATAAATTTACAAAATACTTTTATACACTTAAATATTTATTGTATTTTTCCGAGGTATTTTTTACACTTAATAAAATAGAAGTATGTATTATACAGGTATGTTTATAGGTATTTTACCTATGTATATGATATATATGAGTATTTTTATTTTGTATTTCTTTTGTATTTTTATTCTGATTTTATTATACAAATATATTATAAATAATATTTACAAAATTATAAAAATGTAAAATTATAAAAATAATGAATAATAAATAAATTGAATATTTTAATTTGTACTAGTATACAATGAGGGTCCAAAACTCAACTTTCAAACCGTAGCTCCGCCAAATGCGAAACCACCGCCATTAAATAGCTTATTTTAACCTATATACAATTAAAGGTGAGTTTGATGCATTTGGAGTTTTCATTTGTGAGATACGGGTCTGGGAAGTTGGGATTCTGGAATTTTATTTAGATGATAACTTTTTATCTGTACATTATTTCTGAGTGAAATCAATTTTGTATTTTTCTTTATTAAATTATCTACAACTTTCATGTACAAAGTTTCTTTATTTGATGTATAAAAAGTGGAACCAACAATAGGTCCCAAAATGAATAAAGAATGAATAGAATGAATAGATATTTGACTGTATTTTGACCCTTATCTCCCCCTACTTTATTCCTTGTCGACCTATTCATCAAGATGCCTAGGTCTCGGAGTTTGGGTCATAAAATATTTACAATATTTTATTCATTTTTTCTTTTATTTATTCTATAATTTTGGCTTTAATTACAGTATTTTATATACTATTTACATGCACATGCATGAATGCTAAGAAATGGAAATTAATGCTATTTACAAGATTTTACTAGGGTTTTTGAGGCTAAAATGATAGAATAAACATGATGAAATGTGGATTCATCACCACCTAACACCAGCTTATCCTCAAGGATGTCACGACAGTTTGTAGTATGTGGATTTTTGCCACCTAACACCAGCATATCCTCAAGGATGTCACGACAGATTGTAGTATGTGGGTTTTTGCCACCTAACACCAGCATATCCTCAAGGATGTCGCGACAGTTTGTAGTATGTGGGTTTTTGCCACCTAACACCAGCATATCCTCAAGGATGTCACGACAGTTTGTGGTATGTGGGTTGTTGCCACCTAACACCCTCAAGGATGTCACGACAGTTTGTAGTATGTGGGTTTTTTCCACCTAACACCAGCATATCCTCAAGGATGTCACGACAGTTTGTAGTATGTGGGTTTTTGCCACCTAACACCAGCATATCCTCAAGGATGTCACAACAGTTTGTAGTATGTGGGTTTTTGCCACCTACACCAGCATATCCTCAAGGATGTCAAAACAGTTTGTAGTATGTGGGTTTTTGCCACCTAACACCATCCATACAGATCTGCGGAGAGATATAAGTCCAAGCTTGTTGCCAAGGGTTGCACTCAAGTGTACAGGGTGGATCATTTGGAGACTTTCTCTTCGACGGTCCAGCTTTCAATGATGCACATTCTTATTTTTGTTGCAGTCCAATTACCATGGTTACTTTATCAACTTGATGTCAAAAATGCATTAATATATGGAGTGAGAACAAGGGGGAGTATCACAAGGTGTGTGGCCTTCACAAGACAATTTATGATCTCAAACAAAGTTCAAGAGCTTGTTTTAAATTTTGCACATTTTCCATTTCATATATGCATACACTATATATGAATATGAGGAGAAAATGGTGTTGCCCCAATAAATTATTTGAAGTTGTGTGGTATTTGCTCATTTTCTTTTTTAATTCATATCTTCTCTCTAGTTTCCAATTCCATATGATTAAAAAAGTAACAAAAGTTTTTGGGTCAACCCATTCTTCAGCGGTGCTATGGCTCCTCCTCCCACCTCCTCAATCATCTCCTACTAGGCTTCTTCTTTGTGCACAAGGAACACATCACTCCCAGCGGTCAACATGAATTTACAACAGTTCTGGCTCCTCTTATGTACACGAGCAGCATAAGCAACCATTTTCATCCCTTTCCACACACACCATGCTACGACTTGTCTTTTCCCATCTCCAAATATTATTACTAATGAGATTACTAATGAATTCAACTGATTTTTCCAATAAAGTTTACATGCAAGGAACATAAAATCAACCTACTATAAAAAAAGATTTATGAGCCAATTCAAAGCTTACCAAGTTCGAGTCAGGGAGTTCGAGTTCTAGTCAGCATTCCTTGCTCGAAGCTTACTGAGGAGCTCAAATATTAGTTTTGTTATCGAGTTTGAGTCCAGCTCGAGGTCGACACGAATAGTTCAACTCGATAGACACCTCTAGGCACACCAATGTAATATCGCTAGAAAAATTGTCATTACAAATGAAGACGATCTTGAAGCTTAAATATAGCGACCCCATTTCCAACTTATAGCACATGTTAAGCTATAAATAAGATAATATTTACAGGATGGCCCTGTATACTTATGAAATGGAGCATATACCTTTATATTCTTCTAAAATCACACATGTAAAGTTTCCCGGGAACAAAAGCTTATCTATAGATTAATATTACAAAATAGAGCTTAAGCTTGTACCAGTGTACTTTTTCATATGTCCTCACCTATTGGTATCTGGGTTGGGTTGGAGTAACCTCCTGTGAATAGTAGTTGATTAGATGGTTTACGAGGGTTGGAGAGGGTTGGTATGATAAATGTGATGTGATGTTACATTGATTATGTGTTATAGTAATTTTTTTAATGATTATAATATGTTTTTTATGTTAACTTTTTTATTTAAATGTGGTTAAAAAAATTATACCAAAAAATTTGTAAGATCCATACAAGTAATCCCAACCCAGGTATGCAAGAATGGAACTGGGGGTATGCCAGGATACCCTGAAGTACCCTGGCAACCAAACAGTCCTGCTGTAAGGTGTGAGAGTCCTTAACAATTCAAACCCTTCATCAAGAACTTCGACCTTAAAGTAACCATGATGACCTGCAAGTTGAGAATGCTGAATGCTTATGAGCCTATGTTTCCCAGAGGCTCCCACAGCCTATTGATCATCTATCAATTCAACCCAGTGGAGGAGAAGTCGACGATTGAAAGCAAACGGATACCATGCAAAGAATGAGAAGCGTAATAGTTTACCAGTCAACCTTAAATACAATGCTGAGAAGAACTCACTCGACCGTTGCTTAACATCTCTTCCCAGTTTTCGTGACAGTCAGCTGTTGAGAATCACACTAAACCCATATTCTTTTACAGGGCTTGGGAAAGTAGGAAAAGGCTGCAAACGCCCTCTCTCACTCAAACGAGTGCCACTTCTATGCAGCAACACCCTCAACCGTATACCGCCATATTCGTCGTATATACACCATTTCCTTATAAAGCAGCTCCTAATACAAAGATGCACATCTATTAAACATTTGTTAGCCAATAACATCAAAGGAGTTAAAACATATGGATTAAACTAAAAATAATAAAGATATGAACTTGTAATACTGCACTTCCTTTTTCCTCACCTCCACCTCCTTCACACGCACACATCGATCAATGCATCCACATGACACCATAACCTCAGGTACCGAGATCCAGCAAATTGTTTTTGACTTGCATCCTGCGACCAGTTCTCTAAGCATCAAATGCCTCGTGCAAGGCTTGTCCATGCGGATTGTGTATTTCTTCCCCCAGTTAGTTTAGTTACAGAAAATCCTGGACCATAAAAAGGAAGGAGACTGCTTTGCAAGCAGATACATAAACAGTTAAATCATTCATTAAATAGACTTCTGATGAACATGACATCCAAATATAATGCACACAAGTCTGGTTGTTCAATATTCTCACTAGCATCAAAATCTAGGGGAACAAGTAAAAACACATGTATATGACACACTTGTATATCAACAGAAACTATTTGTGGAACAACACAAAGGACAAAATAATTGGCCAGTAAATAGAACCTCAAAAGCTCTTGGCAAATTCCTCTCATGTTCTATATGCATGCATATGCTCCATTCCGAAAGCAGAAGCACGCCAAAATAAACAATGTCTCCTTGCGCATGTTAGTTCTTACCAAAAATATGCTACTACCAAGATCGACACATGTCAGGTCGGAACCGCTGCAGCAGAGTTCGAATCTTCAGATTTTACTTCTCTCTTGGACCCAGGCAGCTCTTTCTCCAGTTCCTCGGTTGAGAACACGTCGGAAAGTACGGTCGGCGCAATGTTGTTGACATGGAGCCATGTCAGTTCCCACAAGTTATCCCCTCCGATTGCGCTCCTTTTTACCAGAATCCCTTTTGCTTTCATCACAAGAAGCGTGTTCTTAAGAAGCTCGGGTATCAATTCCTGCAGCTTCTCACTCCTCTTACCTCTTATCTTGACCTTCATGTACTTCTCCATGCAACTGAGCTGACCTAACCACATCTTAAAGAAACCAGCCTGTTGGGAAAGATCTTGCAGCATTAGCAGGAACACCTTGGTAACAAACTTCATGGCAAGAACCAGTGTCACATCCATGTTCCTGAAATCCTTTGGGGATTGGCCCTGAGCAATATCCAACAAGTCATCCAGCAATGTAAATACGATGAGATCGAATGTTTGCAGCCATGACGAAGGTGAGAGACACAGACCCTGTGCCCCCACCATGCACCCCTGCAATAATGTCAATGCGTGATTTCTTACTTCCTCCCTTTGGTCTCCGCAGAGCTTTTTAAGCCCCTGAACTAGCCTCAGCCACATCTCTCTTATTCCTTCCGATATCTTCTCTGCCCCATCGTCAGCCTCCTTTGTCTCAATCGACCAACGAACAAGGCATGACATTGATTCCGCCATCAAATCCAATGCCTTCAATGACCTGTCGGAGAGCCCCACCCGAGACTCGGCGAATTGTCTCGCAGCCTCTACACATAGTATATAGTTAGCTGGAGAAATGTGAGCACCTTCCGTCATTATGAACACCAAAGCCTCGAAACCTACTTCGGAAGCCTCTGGATGACGAGAAGTTGTGGAAAGCAAAGTAACTATTGTCCGCCATCCGATCTGAGATTTTATGTGTGGGGCATTAGTTTTCACCAGGCTAGTTACTTCTTGAGTGATGTTCTCACAGTAAGCATCCGCCACGCGGGCATCAAGCTTTAAAACCAACTGTAGAGAACGCAACAGCTCATCCGCCAGATTTTCTTTATAGGGAAGCAATCTCTGACAGATTCGCAAAAGCCCAAAAACTGCTTTCTCAACTAAAGCGCACGGCATAACTGTAGACTGAACAATGCCGGCTATATGGTCATATACACTTTGCCAAAGAAGCATAATCCTATCTCTGTTGTTCAGTGTGATACCAATAAGCAACTCCAGGCAAAATACTGCAGTGTCTTCATCATCAGGTGAACTGTTGACTTTCTGAGGTCGTCCAGCAGCCCATATCAAAGCCCGTGCAAGCTGTGACAAAGAATCGGCCTGCAGAAATCTGCTCTCTGTAAATATGCTACTGATGCGACACTTTTGGATCGTCTGAAGCATTCTCTGGTGAGCTGCAAGCTGCTGGTCAGTAGGAGTGGACCTGGGTTCATTGGCATCCAAGGACAAAAACTGAGTAACTCTACCCATCAATCCAGAGGATCTGCGAGGAGTCCCAGCTACAGGAGTCTGAGATCCAGATTGGGAGCTCATGACTGTCTTCCTATGTAAGGAATCAGATGATGGATCGGTGTCATCCGCTGCATCACCATCATAAAAGATAGGAAGAAGTCCGAGTTTGTGCAACCTTAGAATGCACTCCAGTATGTTTCTCCATCCTGTACGGATGAAATCACCATATCGATTTGCCACACTGAATACAGTTTCAGTTGCATGTCTGGCTTTCATATCATCACCAAAGGCTGTGAGAGGTTCCTCAACTAAAGAAGCATTTAATAATGTTGTGAACCTACAGAGAGATACAACCAGATCATCTAATACATCCTCGAGATGGTGAAAAGCAGAAAGCTTTGCCACAGCCAAGAAGCCTTCCACACACAAACGAAACACTTCTTTCTGCTCTGCATAGTCGAATACTACAGATATAGCAGCGATTGACGAACCAGACATTATTGCAAACATGTCTCGGTCAAGGAAAGGACGAGAATCACAAATAATGTATGGTGACGTCTTTTTGGATTTCTGCATTAGGTCAATCCAACGGCTGGAAGTCATCTCTGGGGCAGAGACACCTTGATCAGGGATGGTCCTCAGCTCGTTTTTGCAGATTGAATGGTAAAGCTCTACAAGATATTCTCGGGGAAGGTCGCTCCCACCATTTATGTGGCGGTTGTTTCTGACGAAGTCGTCTTCAGTCATTTTCTTCTTCACCTGAACATTGTGTTGATCAGTGTTGAGCATTATAAGAGAGTATGCAAGAATAAAGGCAGCATCCTTGTTGGCAAAAATATGTGGTGTTTGCTCATAGTATCTCTCTGAAAAAGCCTCCAGGACTCTCTGTATCTTCTGTGACTCCCCAGGTAGCCAAAAAGTTTCTAAGAAAAGTCTGAGAGCAATATCAAGATTCATGTCCTGAAAATCAAACGTCCTGGCAAATTCATGAAGGACTTGCACGCAAAACTCATCATGATTCCCCAAGAAATCCCCAACAAGATTCTTATCTAAACCTGAAGTGTAACGAAAAAAACATGCTACACTTTGAGGATCAAGCTTATCAGGTAACAAATGGGTTCCTTGAAGGAACTCTAATCCTTTCTTAGGATCTCGGTTGAAATGATCTGCACCAATCATCAGCTTTCTCTTTATGTACTTCCTACGACGTACATATTTCACCCAATGTTCAGGTTCTGTATAGTTCTCACATTTCACTGTCCAAAATGGACTATATTCTGCAAACCCCAAAGGTTGATCAGAAATAGGAGAAGCATTGTTTATTCTATCAGCCATACCCAGGATAATAGCAATAAGACCGTCTAATGCAAGAATGTGCATTCCAGATAGAGGGCAGTTAACAGGGAAAGCACTCTTTGACAAAAGATTTGCAAGATCCTCAAAGACATTGCTGCAAGTAATGTCACAGTCAAAGTTAGCATACATTTCAGCCATGAAATCCTTTTGCCGACAAAAATCCACAAGAGCCTCCATGGCAACTTCCTGCTGCTGAGATGAAGCCCCATGTCTATTTTTGGCAAGCCTTAGAATCACACAAGAGAGAAAAGCCTCTAACTGCAATTTCAACTCTGAACGTAAGTGGTGATAAATATTCAACACAATGCTACAGACCATAGATACAATTAATGGGCTCATAGATAAACCAAACTGCATTAGATTGCGAAATAGCTCGTCCTGTACCAAGTCCAACAGCTTCGGATGTTTTTTTATATCAGGGCCTGCCAATTCTATGGCAGAATTGATTAATCCGAGTGCAAACAAAGGCACATCTTCGTCAAAAGCTATAGGATTTGACCTTGGACTCATTCCCATGTGCTCCACAATATTTAAAAGAGAACATAGAAAATGAAATATCTCTACCATACAAGGAACTCCATAAGGTCCTGTCAATAAATGAACACCATCAGATGCACTTTCGTCTACTGTGTTTGATAAAGAGCCAACTGATGCAGGCGGAACATAAACATAGCCTCCATTTCCATTGTCCTGTGTGGACCCAAAAGTAAGGCCATTTCGAAGCCCATCCACCTGCGTAACAGATTTCAGATAACTGATTTCAGGAATATCGAATAATTTGCAATAAAGGATTGTGTAAAGCTACCTCTGTTTTCAAGGAAGATGCACCTTCATTAGCCACAGTAGGTTCTACTACAGATGATAGGTGAGAAAATATACACCTAATCAGTTCATGCATAATGTGGCGAGAAATCCTCTGCAGCAGCTCTCCTTTTGTCCCAGCTTGATGCACAATCCAAAAGCACGTGTTTACAATTGTGCAAATATGTTGGTTACTCAACAGTGCAGATGCTGTGTTCTTCATACACGCCAGAAGCACCTGGAGTATTTTCATCAATACCACCTCTTCCGATGCAGGATCTGTCACTTCAAATCGACAGCTTGTCACAGCATCCACAATGAGATGCATAGCATTTGCAATGTTTACAGTGTTCAGATCAAATATTTCAAGGCTTAACAACTTGCCAATGGAAGACAATGCAACACCGGTAATTGGTGCACCAGTCTCATCAGATTGAATCACATCTAGGAAAGGTTGGAGATACAAAGCAGGATCAATATTATTCCACTGATGTTCCCATGAGAAAAGTTGCATGCGCAGAGCTTTTAAAGACTGAATGAGAGAATGCTCTAGGTAATCCTCAGCAGCCATATAACGACCTCCCCACCTTACATTTCTCCTCATTACTGCTAGAACAGTACTGACTTCAGCATTGACAATGCATGCAAGTGAAGTTCTATTAGGTGCATTTGCAGGAACATCTTCAAGCACCTCTTCTTTAATAGCCTTGATATCTGAATGGGGTTTTACACGTCCCATATTCTTAACTGCGATGAAATTTTTCAAGAACCAATTATATGAAATTGCACTGATAAGGCAACACATGGTCAGAACTGTTTGAGCAACGAGTGTTAAGCTCAATAATTAGAGTTAATATCACCGGAACTTTGTGAAACTAAGTGATTTAAAGAAAAACTAAAGTAGTTATTTGTACTAAGATACACAACAAACTTCAAGTACAGAGTAGAGATTCGTCCAAACCATCAACCCTCGCGACACAATCAGCAGATTAGTTGTCTATTTACAACTTTATGAACTGCGTTATTAGAAATGTCAGCCAACCAGAGTTTGTCAGAAGTACGCGGCATACTAAGAGATATGCAGGGAGTTCCAGGCCAAAAGAAGGCTTAGTGGATGAGTGAAGGGGTGTAAGAGAAGCTCAAAATTAAAAGAGCATGCTTTAAAGCTATGCTTAGAGCTAGAATAGAGGAAATTGTCACAAATTAGAAAATATTTAAGAAGGAAGCAAAGAATGCTGTAAGCGAAGTTAAGTCAAAAACTTATAAAGTTTTGTTCAAAAATATCAACTCGGAAGGACAAAAGGATAGATTTAGGTTGGTCAAGCAAGAGAAAGAAAAACCAAGGACCTTTCTCAAGTGAGATGCATTAAGGATGAAGAAGGACATGTGCTTGTTACTCAGAAGGATATAGAGACTAGATGGAAGCATTATTTCCATAAGCTTTTCATTGGGGAAGGAAATAGAGAGATCGCTTTAGGAGATCTAACTAGTAGTGAAGGTTATTTGAATCAAGCAAGCTATAGTCGAATACAATGGAAGGAAGGAGATGAGAGTTTGAAGGTTATGAAACTCAGAAAGGTATAAGATCTGATGACATTCCTATAGAAGTAAACAGAGTCTAGGAGAGCGTGGTTTGACTTGGCTTATAAATTTATTCAATGTTATTTGACAAAGTAAGAAAATGCATGAACATGGAGGAGAAGCATCGTGATGCCTCTTTATAAGAATAAATGAGACATTCAAAATTGTGTGAATTACAGATGTATCAAGCTGACGAGTCATACTGTGAAAATTTGGGAACATGTGATCGAAAGAAGGTTGAGGCAAGTTTCTAAAGTAAAAGAAAATCAATTCATCTTAATGACAGGCCGCTCATCTATTGAAGCCATCCATTTGCTGAGGAGAAAATGGAGATTTATAGAGCTAAAAGGAAGAACTTCCACATGATTTTTTATTGATTTGGAGAAGGCTTATAACTCTGTCCCACGAGAGATATTGCGGAGAGTTTTAGAGAAGAGATAAATATTTGACCTATACATTAACCTCATAAATGATATGTATAATAGAGCTTCATCTTGTGTAAGGGTCCAGTACAGAAAGACTGACTATTTTGATATCAACATTGATCAGCATCAAGGTACAGCTTTGAGTATATTCTTTTTTACTTTGGTAATGGACGAGTTGACTAGTCACGTTGAGGATAAGATACTCTGGTGTACATTATTCGCTAATGATATTGTGTTGATTGATGAAACTAGAGATGGAGTAATGGAGAAGCTTGAGGTCTGGAGACATGCATTAGAGACTAAAGGATTTCGTATAAGTAGGGCTAAGACCGAATATATGGAGGGCATTTTTGATGGAAGCAATGGAGAAGGAATAGATGTGAAGATTGGAGATGATGACATTCACAACAACAACAACAAAGCCTTTTCCCACAATTAAGTAGGGTCGGCTACATGGATTTTTCGCCTCCATTCAGATCTATCTTGGGTCAATCTCGGACTTATATCCAAAAAACTAAGATCCCTTCGTATAGTCTCTTTCCAACACTTCTTGGGCCGTCCTCGCCCTCTCTTAGCCGGCTCAACATCCCAACACTCGCATCTCCTAACCGGTGCATCAGTTGACCTTCTTTGCAAATGACCAAACCATCTTAAGCGGTTTTCTCGCATCTTATCCTCGATCGGAGCTACACCAACTTTCTTTCTGATTGCATCATTCCGAATCCGATCTTTACGTATATGTCCACACATCCATCTTAGCATTTTCATTTCTGCTACAGCCACTCTCTGCACATGTCTATGGTTCACAGGCCAACATTCAGAACCATAAAGCATAGCAGGTCTCACGGCTGCTTTGTAAAACTTTCCTTTAATTTTTAAAGGAATTTTCTTATCACAGAGAACAGCGGAGGCTCCTCTCCACTTTAGCCAGCCTGCATTTATTCTATTAGTAATATCTCCATCAATTTCCCCATCATGTTGCAAAATAGATCCCAGATATCTAAAAGAATCTCTCTTCTGAATGTTATCGTCACCAATCTTAACCTCGATTCCTTCACCGTTGCTTCCATCAAAGGTGCATTCCATATATTCCGTCTTAGCCCTACTTATACGAAAACCTTTAGTCTCTAATGCATGTCTCCAAACCTCAAGCTTCTCATTTACTCCATCTCTAGTCTCGTCAATAAGCACAATATCATCATCAAATAACATACACCAAGGTAACTCATCCTGAATGTGACTTGTCAACTCGTCCATAATCAAAGTAAAAAGAAATGGACTTAAAGCTGAACCTTGATGTAAACCAATGTTGATATCAAAATAGTCAGTCTTCCCCGTCGGGGTCCTTACACAAGATAAAGCCCTATCATACATATCCTTTATGAGATTAATGTATAGGACAGGTAATTGTCTCTTCTCCAAAACTCTCCACAGTATCTCTCGTGGGACGGAATCATAAGCCTTCTCCAAATCAATAAAGATCATATGAAGATTCTTCCTTTTAGCTCTATAAATCTCCATTATTCTCCTTAGCAAATGGATGGCTTCAATAGTTGAGCGACCTGGCATGAATCCGAATTGATTTTCTTTTACTTGGGAAACTTGCCTCAACCTTCTTTCGATCACACGTTCCCAAATTTTCATAGTGTGACTCATCAGCTTGATACCTCTGTAATTTGAACAATTTTGAATGTCTCCTTTGTTCTTATAAAGAGGCACCACGATACTCCTCCTCCAATCTTCAGGCATTTTCTTGCTTCGCCAAATAACATTGAATAGATTCGTAAGCCAAGTCAAACCACGCTCACCTAAAACTTTCCATACTTCTACAGGGATGTCATCCGGTCCAACACCTTTCCCAGGTCTCATAACCTTCAAAGCCTCCTCTACTTCTTTTCTTTTGTATTCGTCTATAGCATGCACGATTCAAGTAACTTTGACATTGAAAAGAATAAATTGGAGATGATGACATTCACAACAACAACAACAAAGCAGGTTATTCGTCTATAACACCTTTTCTTTTCTTTGTATTCGTCTATAACATTGGAGATGATGACATTGAAAAGAAAAAATCTTTTAGATATTTGGTATATGTTTTGCAACATGATGGACATTTTACTCAGAATAAATGCAGGTTGGCTAAAGTGGAAAGGAATCTCTACTATTCTATACAACAATAACAAAGCATTTTCCCACAATCTCTATTATTCTATGTGATAAGAAAATTCCTTTGAAAATCAAAGGGAAGTTTTACAAAGCAGATCGTTTATTTAATCGAGCCTAAACTAGCGTTCAAGTTTGATTCGTTTATTTCCAAACCGAATCTGAATCAAACTTTTAGCAAGCCAAACCAGAGCGAATATCGAACTTGAGAATTTTCTGACACCCCTATCGATAGACATGTGCAGAAAATGACAGTAGCAGAAATGAAAATGCTAAGGTGGATGTGTGGACATACACAGAATTCAGAATGATGCAATCGGAAGGAAATGTGGTGTAGCTTCGATTGAGGATAAGATGCAAGAAAAAGAAAAGTTGGTGTAGCTCTGATTGAGGATAAGATGCGAGAAAATTGCTTAAAGTGGTTTGACCATCTGCAAAAGAGGTCAGTCGATGCACCAGTTGGGAGATGCGGGTTTTGGAATGTTGAGTCGGCTAAGAGATGGGGAGGAAGGCCCAAGGAGTGTAAGGAATCTTAGTTTTCTGAATCTGAGCCCGATAAAGACCCAAGATAGTGAATGAAGGCAAAGAATCCATGTAGTCGACCCTACTTAATGTGAGAAAAGGCTTTGCTGTTGTTGATACTGAGAGATATGTATGCTGCTTGATGACCTATAATACATTGATCTCAATGAAACTTTAGCAGTAAGCCATCTAATTTTCATTTCTTTTGATTTCACGAGAAATCTCTTTGATTGTTATGTTTTGATGACTATTAGATTATAGATTTCAATGCTACTTGGATTTTAATTAGTTATAAACAGAAGTCCAGGAATACATCAACAATTTTGAATTCTTTGACGAGAACGACTACCAATATCGATAGCCACCAATTACTTTGATAATTAAAATCGTAACATGTTCTTGATTCAAAAAGCAAAGGTCGTGAACCCACTCTAAACCAACAACTCACAACTGGATATCTATACACCATACAAGAACAATGTTAAGGGCCCTGACGTGGAGTTGACATCTCTTGTGCTTCCCTTTTGTGATGACCAACCCAGGCATCTTGCCCTTGCAGTTGGTACCTTACCTTTCATGCGTCGAAGGCGATACTAATCTAAATATCAACATAAAGATCTATCTCTTATTCGGATTATTGACATGAACCAATCTCCACCTCAAGATATATTTTTTTAAAGAAGAAAAGGGCTTCAACCATATAGGTGTGTGCCCAAAACTTCACCATTAATTCACAACTTTCGTGATGCAAATAAAAAATCAACGGTGAAAAAAAAATAACTTTTGACGGTTGGAAAATATTTGGCGTAAGAATTTGGAGGGTGGGAGAAGAGAAAGCTCACCGGTCGCGAGGGAATTGGAGAAGAAGAACCACAGAGAAAACATGGAGGGAGAAGAGACATGGAGAAAGAGAAGAGATAGATCTCAATTTTCAATAAACTCTGAACTGAGCAATGGCAGGACAGAGGAAACAACCGTCTAGGGCAGATTTGGGTTAAAGATTAAATGTTAGATGATGCAGCATTAGATGAAAATATATGGCTGCATTTATTTAATTCTTTTTATCCGTTAATTTTATTTACATTTATTTGAATCGTCGTATTTTTAATTAAATAAAAGAGTTCGCCTGTGATCTCTAAAGTAGTTAATTTCAAATTAGTCGGTTAGTCGGTTAAAGTCAAATTAGGATAATTAGTTTGAATTTGAATTGAGTTTCTATTTTTGTAATCTCATCCCTCCTATATAAAGGAATGAGAGACTAGTTATGAAGAGGGTTCAGTTCAGTTGATAATTAAATTGAGATTTATTCTCTATCTCCCTCTCTCGTCTCTTTCTCCCTCGACGCGATCTTCGTGCTTCTTCTTCCTCAAATCTCGTGCAACCAGCACGCCTTCTCCCCTCCTCCCCTCCAATTTCTTCTCCACCCAAAATACCACAATCAAATTTTATTTTTTAATCATCGCAAATTTTTTATTTGCATCAATTGGTATCAGAGCATGGCCTACAGATCGTCCTCACGACTTGACGATCCGTCCAGACATTCGCGCCGACATGCGACGAAACACCATCATTTGTCGGAGCGTAAACGACGAGCCGAAGAAGCTTACAACAAGGAGATGATGGGCCTACTACTTGATTTCCAATCAAATTTTCGCGATTGGATGGCTGACTTCCAGACCCTATGCGCGGCCGCATCAAAATCTCCCACTACCGAAGCCGTTGTCCAGATTTTTGACGAAGAAGAACTCGTCGTCAATGACGATGTGCTCGCTGTGCAGGTTATTCCAGAAGGGAAATACGATGAAACGACCGTTGTCCAGCCCATTTCAGAGGAAAAAGATGCCGTCACCAAAGATTTGTTCGCTGTCCAGCCCATTTCAGAGGAAAAAGATGCCGTCGCCAAAGATTTGTTCGCTGTCCAGCCCGTTCTGGAAGAAAAAAGTCGATCCGACTGCTGTCCAGGTCATTTCAGACCTGCAATCAGAAGAAAAGAGGACTACAGCAGCCTCCGCAACCCTCCCAAGGGTTCCCGACATCACTCACATGCCTCCGACCTCTCCCGTCGCAACCCATGCGCCGCCATCGACTTTCCCTGCCCCACCACCACCGCCACCACCTCCCGGCTTCACCCCCGCGCCCTCCCCCACCGCCCGCACATCCCCAGCGACCCAGCCCCCGGCTCTCACTGTCCCCCGCACACCCTTAACAACCCCTCCCGCTGCCCCGGTGCGCCTAGAGGAACCCCTAACCTCACCACCTCCTCCAGTGCGAACCCCAGTACCACCACCAACGCCGCCAACACCCCCGCCTGCTCCATCGCCGACCCCCCTTCTGCCGCCACCCCTCCCTTCGACTATCCACCCCTTCGTGGATCGCCCAGGCCGCTTCCAGCACCGCAACCCGCGACTCGGAACCACCGCCGCCACCAACAGACGCCCACCCGACTCAGCTAAAGCCCCTCCACACCACCAGACGTGCCGCAACTTCCTCAAACGCGAGGCCCGCCTGCGCCATTGCGAGTAGTGCCGCCATTACCGAGCGTTCAAAGGAAAAGAACCCTAACAGGGGGCTCCGTATCCACGGGAGTCGAATCCCATGAAATGTGGGATTGGGAGTTAATTTGGGAAAATTGCAAGAAAGTTCCCCCATGCAAAAGTTTTTATTCAAAGGGGAAATTCAAGAACTCCTCTTACGAGATTTGTTTAATTGAAGGGGTACGAAAATTGCAACCCACCCCCCTGCTGCAGAAATATTTAAAGAGGAGTGCTGAAAGAAAGAAATTTGGGAGGCTTCCTTATCCTATTAGGATTAGGACCATGAGTTTAACCTATTTAAAGGCCCCATGGCTTAATTCACTGGACACCTCTCCTCCTCTACTCTCCTTGTGCTATTGCTTTGCTATGGACTCTCCAAAGGCCGAGTTGATCGTCATGAAGGTGCCCCATCAGTTCTTCGAGCCCCATGTCACAGGGATGAAGCCCGGATGGGCTCCGGCATGTGCGCCACACCTGCTCTTCCGCCACGAAGCCCACGTCGCCAACACCTGCGTCGCGCACGTATCGATCCCGCCATTTGCTCCACACCAATTCTTCCATGGGATGACGAAGAATGCGGATTCGAATTTATCAACCTCCAAGCCTGCAGATCCAGCAATTCGTCGGGAGACGAATTTTTCAAGCGGAGGAGAATTGATGCAGCGTGAAATGAAAAATATAGGGTTGCATTTATTTAATTCTTTTTATCTGTTAATTTTATTTACGTTTATTTCAGTCGTCGTACTTTTAATTAAATAAAAGAGATCGCATGTGATCTCTAAAGTAGTTGATTTCAAATTAGTCGGTTAGTTGGTTAGAGTCAAATTAGGATAATTAGTTTGAATTTGAATTGAATTTCTATTTTTGTAATCTCATCCCTCCTATATAAAGGGATGATAGACTAGTTATGAAGAGGGTTCAGTTTAGTTGATAATTAAATTGAGATTTATTCTCTATCTCCCTCTCTCGTCTCTTTCTCCCTCGACGCGATCTTCGCGCTTCTTCTTCCTTAAATCTCGCGCAACCGGCGCGCCTTCTCCCCTCCTCCCCTCCAATTTCTTCTCCACCCAAAATACCACAATCAAATTTTATTTTTTAATCGTCGCAAAATTTTTATTTGCATCATCTGACCTGGAAATGCATTTAACCAAGGTTGCAAAAGTCGGTAGTCGGTACTCGGTCGGTTGGGTCACTGACTAAGGATTAATCGACAGTCGGGCGACTAATCGGATTTAGTCGGACTTTAATCGTCTTTGAATTTTATGATTATATTAAATATATAACTCATTTTTATACATACATTTACATCGATTTTGTACATTTTTATACTACCATAATAAAATAAAAGAAGTAATTGAATTTAAATAAAACATTAAGCATATTATAATAAGTTTGCTTATAAAAAAAGCGAAACATTTAAAAAACAGGGTATCTCCAAGAAAATATTGGTTGATTAGCGTACCAAGTCGGAATTAGTCGCTACTCGGTCGGCCACCCCACTGACTAGACTAGTCGGACCTACTAGTCGAACAGTCGGGCGACTTTTACAATACTGCATTTAACAGCTCCAAACTTCAGCTGAATTGACAGGAAAAAATTGGACTTCACAAGACTTGCATTAGAACCAAAATACAAGAACGGTTGACGACAGAAAGAGTTCTGAATAATGGACTGGCAGAAATCTAAGTCAAGAGAGAAAAAAAGAGAACCGCAACATCCAACACAAATAGTCAAAACCACAAGTTAATAGAGAATAGAAAATTTACTCCAAAATGAGACAGGCAAGGGGAAATCGTTCTCCACCAAACCAAATGACGTATAACAGACCACAGTCAAATATAATAGGACAAAAATATAGTGAAATCAGCATGTGTTGCCACAACCAGCAGGATGGCAGTGCAGCTGCTTGGACCGAATCGGGTTTGCGTCAGAGATTGGGAGAGGTGTGTAAAGTTCAGTGTTATGCCTATGACCTTTGAATCTCTGGCATATTTGACATTTTAAACAAACCTTGAAACATCCTTCCGCAATTGTGGTCAATAAAACCACTCTTGGAGAAGGGCAGCGATCTTATCTCGTCCAAAGTGTTCAGTTAACCCGTCGTTGTGCAGTTTTGATATGAGGTTCTCACGGAGTGAAGTAGCAGGAATGCACAGTTGGTGTGCCTTGAACAAGAATCCCTCTAGAAGGACATAAGTTGTTGTCGAATCTTGTCTAGTGTCAACACACTAAGCATAAAGTAGAAGTCAATGTCAGTGGAATAAAGGTCTTTGAGAGCATAAAATCATGTTGTGCTTATTGTCATTGTTGCTAAGACATGTGAGCGTTTTCTTAATGCATATGTCACACGGTTCAAGGACCCCGTCTTGGGTTCTTTAAGGAAACTAACCCATTTTCCATGAAGCTTGTCAAGGGTCTCATGGGAGTTCAGATACCTCAAAGCCTCATGATCGAAATTAAGGACAAATTCACGCTGAATCAAATAATGCATCCAATGCTTGAGAGCTTGAACCAAGACATAGAATACGACATCATATGTGGAATATCATGACCGAGTCTCATTCAGCATTTCACTGAAAAATGCCACAGGGTGTCATTCCTAACTTAGAACGGCACTAATTCCGACATGTGAGGCATCACAGTCAACCACAAAAACCTTTGAGAAATAAGGAAGTGCCATGGGTATTGGTTAATTGATGTTTTAGCTTGTGAAAGCTTGCTTCTGCTTTGGGGCTCCAGGTGGATGCGCCTTTACGAGTGCAATCTATCAATGGAATAGCACAAGTGCTAAAATTCTGGATGAATCGTCGATAAAACGAAGCCAATCCCAAGAAGATGTGAATCTAGGTGAGGGTTCGTGGCACTGACAAGCTCTGAATGGCTTCAATCTTGAAAGGGTCAACTTTGAGTACAGGAGCAGAGGCAAGGTATCCTACAAAGAGAACCGAAGAACCGTGACAGACATGAATGAGCATATCTTGAGGCAAACAAACAATTATTGGGCTCTTAAAATTTCCAAGACTTACCGCAAGTGTGCTAAGTGGCCATCCTTAGCCTAGTTGTAGATCAAGATGTCATCAAAGCACGCAACCACAAATTTGCTGACAAAGGGTTGCAATACATGATTCATGGTACGCATGAAAGTGATTGGGGCATTAAACAAGTCGAAGGGCATGACTGTCCATTCATAAAGACCCTCCTTGATCTTGAAAGATGTCTTTCACTCATCTCCAAATTGGATGTGAATCTAAAGGTACCCGCTGCGAAGATCCATCTTGGAAAACAATTTGGCACCCGATAGCATGTCAAATATATCATCCAGGCTTGGAATCGGAGAGCGATACTTGACGGTTATCTTATTGATAGCACATTTATCCACGCACATCCTCTATGTCCCATCTTTTTTTGGAGTGAGTAAAGCAGGAACAACCACAAGACTCATGCTTCCACGAATATAATCACATCGCAGAAGAGCGGTGACTTGCTTGTTCATCTCTTCATGGTCACTCAGACTCATCTGATAATGTGGTAAATGTGGTAAACTCGCTCCAGGGACTAGATCGATGTAGTGTTGGATGTCATGCAATGGGGGGTAAGCCTTCAGGTGATTCTTCAAGCATGATGTCTGCAAACTCCTGAATGAGCAGATGTACCTCATGTGGAACTTCAATTAAGGTCACCTCTTGTTAGTCCACTTCATGTCCCACCAATGCGTAAATAGTGGAGCTATCCTGAACTTCCTGTTGTAACGTTTGAGCTTCCATTAACAATAAGGGAGCGGAGGTCGAAAGCTTTGACATCAAAATTTTAGCAGACTAAGTGGCTACAGATCGAAAAGCCACTTGTCGAGGACTAAGGACCTCGCAGTACGGCTAAAGGTCATACATGCATTGTTCACAAGAAATGTGTATGTGTTCAATTTTCTCTTCCGCTCAGTATCCCTATCAAATTGCCAGGGTCTACTTAGTTACACATGACAGGTATCCATAGGAGCCGCACGGCACCAGACCTCATCCTTATAAGATGGGCCAATCAAGAAGCTAACGATGCACTGACGATAGACAGGAAGTTAAGTGCCACCTCGGAACCATGCCAAGCTATAAGGTTTCTCGAGTGGTTGAGTTGGTCAGTCCAATTTATCAGCCATTTCTTGAGACATGAAGTTCTCTACGCTACCTATGTTAATAATCAACGAGCAACGACGTCCTCCAGAAGTGCATGCAATTCTGAATATGTTGTGTCACAGCCATCTGTCGGTGTTGTCGACTGCGGGGACAACTAAAATGCTCGTCATTGTACTGTTGGGAGCGATAAAGTTATCATGTTCAATCACTAGAAAAAGCTCAGAGAAAAGGCTCGGATACATCTCCATCAACTCCAAGAAGTTCGTACTCATCAGCTCTGAAAGTGACGGCAGCTAATGCGGCTTGATCCTCTTCAAACACTTCTTAATAATCTGAAGAAGGATCTTCAAGATCCTCAGTGGTGCATAGATGGATGGCAACCGCCCTAGGGTTTGGGCACTAGACTGCTCGATGTCAATTCTAATATCACCTGAAACAAGTATCATGTCCGACAACAGGTCGACTTCCCAAAATACCCGATCTAGGGTTTCCAGAAGATGGGTAAACGACGGCAACAATTGAGGGTTTCGTTTGGGATTTATCGGCAACAGTTGATGGGGAGTCGTCAGCTTTGAGGTCAACATAGGGATACTAGTCCGCGAGACCATGTTCAACGAGAAAGGCATCCTCTTTGTTTGTGCCTTGGCAAGATTGGCTTCGGCTCACGCAACTCGCTTATATGTCTCGTCGACTTTTTGGCAATTGTGAAGGTAGAGTTCGTCTTGGATAGCTTGACGAATTTCCTGCGTGTAGCGAGTGACTTCTTGAGCAGGAGTCTCCTGCAAGCGGTTGCGATGCATGAGAGACCGGAATCCTTCGGGGTACTCCTTCATGCACATGGCACCTTGTCTCCAAGATTGCAATCGTGCATACAGATCTTGCTTGTAATCTTTAGGCATGAACTTTGTTTTCAGTTTGGCTTTCATCTTTCTCCAATTGTGGATCTTACATTTTCCTTTCTGGTTGTGTTCTGATTGCAAACAATCCCACCACAGCAAAGCATGCTCCTTAAGTTTGATCGTGAGCATGGAAGGACATATCGATATCGACCGATATATCGCCGATATATCGCTATATCTAGGAATCTTTCTGAAGAAAATGCCTGAAATCTGATATATCGATATATCGATTTCGATATCGATATCGTGTCGATATCGATATATCGGCGATATATCGCCGATATATCGGGATACGGCCTTCCATGATCGTGAGGAATTGAACTTTTCGTTCGCTTAGCATATTCTTCCATATGAAAAAGTGTTCGACTTTTGGAGCCAATGTACAAAGACATCAGGGTCTCGTCCTCCATCAAACTCTGGAACATCAAGGCGGATGCCTCGATTCCATCAGTCATCTTGTCTAAAACTATGTCGGTGAGGGAGTTGACAGCCACTATGATATTGTGATGTATACCCTTAGGTGTGAGGTTCTTCATTCTTTGGAACGAAAGGATTCTCATCTCCCAACTCTTCTCCTTCTTCGATTTCCTATGAATGAGAGTCGCTAAGGTGTCCATCAGATGTAGAAGAACTAGAGTCTCGAGATGTATTGCTACATGAGAGTTGTCTCCGACTCTTAGGCCAAATCTTGGTCGTTGTTTCATCATTAAGATCTTTCTCAAACGTAAAACCATTCGATGTGGTCTAGTGAAATGATTAAACATTTGCTCCATTCAAGTGGACAAGGACTCTAATGTGAGTTGTTTTTGCATGGTATTGTCGGCCGTGAAGGCACTCGATTCTTCAGCCATGTTTACTCTATTTTTTTGTGTTTTGTTTTTTTTGGATTTTTTGGTGCTATGTAGGATAATGAAAGCGATGAGAATCGATGAGCTCCGATACCAAATTGATGCAATGACATGCACATGTGATGGGAAAATTGAATAGAAATAAATTTTAAAAAAAAAAAGGGCAATGGCAGGACAAAGGAAACAACTGTCTAGGGCTGATTTGAGTTAAAGATTAAATAAGTCCTCGGTATGGGAACTCATTTAAATGTTCCAAACATCAAATGAATTGACGGGAAAAAATGGATTTCACAGGACTTGCATTAGAACCAAACTACAAGAACGGATGACGACAGAAAGAGTTCTGGATAATGGACTGGTTAGAATCTAACAAGCCAGGAGAGAAAAAAAGACCATCGCAACATCCCCCACAAATAGTCAAAACCACAAGCTAATATAGAATAGAAACTTTATTCCAAAACGGAACAGGTAAGGGGAAATCGTTCACCACCAAACCAATTGACGTACAACAGACCACGGAAGAAAATATAGGGAAATCAGCACGTGTTACCGCAACCAGCGGGATGGCAGTGCAGCAACTTGGACCGAAACGGGGCTGCCTCAACAGCGAGCGGCGGCGGCAAGTTGCGACTTTGACAGTGCGTGGGTGTGTGAAGACGATGGCTGGAATCGTACGGAACAGCGGCAGGACAGTGAGTGGGGGGAAAGGTGGTGGTTGGAGAGGGTGGTGACTGCTGTGGGCGGCGGGTTATTGGCGGCGAAGGGGAGGGCAGGGGCGGCAGGCGGCGTCGGCGAAGAGAGGGAGAGGGGGTGACGGCGTCGACGAAGATGGGGAAGAATTAGGGTTAGGGCATTGGGGAGAGAAAAGAGGGGGGGAAGAGAGGACGAAAAAAAGGGAAAAGATCGGATTTTTTCGCTCAATTTGACCATCGATGGGGATGGAAAGATCTATATGCGGGGCAATCGCCTTTATAAATTCGTGGAATGCTGCAGAGATTGAAGTGACTTGAGAGGTTACCGAGAGTTGTTCTCTTGATGATGTCGATCTCCTCCTCCTCCTCGTCCTCCTCCTCCTCCTCCTCCTCCTCTTCCTCCTCCTCCTCTGCGCTCGCGCCTCGTGACGACCTCCGTTCTCCGCAGCAGGAGCGGGGGGAACAATACTGGCGAGCCTTTCACCCTGTGTCGAGAGATCTGTAGGAGGAAAGATGGGATCTTTGGAGGGAATTGACGGATCGCCGAGTGAGTTGGCGGGATCTTGACGAGAGGTCGTTGCTTTGGATCGACTGCTTTTTTTTTTTGGTAAAAAAAAAAAAAAAATAGATCGACTGCTTTGCAGATTGGTGGGAATGATGGAAGGGAGTTAGACTTCAGAGCAGACGTTTGATTAGATTGGGAATCTGCTCTCCAATATCAACTGGTTTTCTAATTTTTTTATAAAAAGAAAAAAAAGAAAGATCAGTCATTCATCCAAAAATAAAGAGTAGCTATGAAAGGGATCAGATACAGATACAAAATATATGTCTTGACGTAATATTCTTATTTAAAAAAAAAATAGAAAATACGGATACAAGAATGAATATCATGGAGATGTTGACTACTCAGAGACAAATATTTGACAAACGAGTATGGATTGATACACGAATATTTGGCATATCTTAATTGACTTATGTTATCTCTAATTACTAATCTGTTTTCGTTTCCTGGGTTCGGGGTCTACAATTTTATTCGCAACTTCCTTACTTGAAACTACAATATATGGATCGGTTTTTTTATCGAGAAATACGATTGAATGCATTCAATAAATGAATTTATTGTATAAAATAAATAAGATGACTTTCCATTATTAATATAGTCTACTTTTTTATATAGTTAGGTTATTTTACATATGCCAATCATATGTTACGTAGATTTACGATAAAGGAACTCACTTATACAATAATGTATTATATAAGATACAATAAATAATAGTATTGAAATAATATCTAAAGAATGATACTTATTTTGTTTATTATGAAGGTAACAGAAATGAGAATAAGTAATATTAATATAAAAAACATAATGAAAGTTAGTGTCGTTGCTATTAAAAACTTCATAAAGCTTAACAGTGATAGTCTAGTGGAACATGCATAAAAGAAAAAGATCGGTAATAATATGCATTGAGGTGAAAAGGAAATATGAAATATTTATAGATTATGACAGACATGCTAATGATCAACAAAAAGGTTAATGATTAGATAAATATATTGAAATAATAATAGATGATACTGTATATAATTTAGAGCATAGACAGTAGTACTCTTGATTTTCCTCTCATACTTATATGTGATATTTATTTAATCTTTAGAAAAATATATTTTTGGATTTGTAACATCTAAAAATTTTATATCAGCATCAATATTTGTTTTTGTCAAAATTTTAGATGTTATATTTGTAATTGTATTTGTCAGATGTTGAATTTCAATATTTGTATTTGCAGTCATATTTACTAGATAGAAAAATAGCATCTATATCCTCTATTACACGGAGGCATATATGAACGAATATATATATATATATATATGTGTGTGTGTGTGTGTGTGTGTGTGTGTGTGTGGGTAAAATGGGGTTGCCCCCTAGGGGGAGCTAACTTAGCTCCCATCGCTCTATTTTTTTATTTTTTTGAAAATTTTTCCGTGAATATTCATCACTATATCCCTATATTATGTCATAAAAAAATTCGTGTAAAACAGAGACTTCTACGGCCTCCATCTAGACAATCATTTTTAACGGTCCCAGGATTTTTTAAATCGACCATGTCTGGATGGAGATCGTAGGAGTCTCTGTTTCTCATGAAATTTGAATAACATAATATAGGGGTATAATAATAAATTTACATATTTTTATTTTCAAAAAAGTAAAAAAATATGCAAAAAATAGGACGGTGTAAAGAGGAAAGCAAAAGCTTATGTGAAATCATGTTTTATTCAACACAAATAAGATCGAATATATTTCAAAGTATCTTAAGTTGGCATGAAATCAAAGAAAGTTATTCAACTCTTTTAGTATTGTTGGTATTTGATAATTATGAACACCCATACGTCCTTTGCAACATTCTTTCCAAATAACCAACTATGTTGATGCAACTTTTGCTTTTAACTGTCAAAAACATCTATTTTGGTATCATCTTCCCCAATGAGAAAAAATATTTTATACGTGGAAGTTGTTATTAACAACATTACCTGTAAAAAAATTTACTGATGAATTTTCTACTTTTCCTTACAATTATAACACCTTTGCCAAACTATTCCCTCTTTTAACAACTGATTTTGCATTTCATATTTATTCTTAAGTAAAAACCATAGGAAAAAGAATAGTCTTTGATGAAGCATTTGTCCCAAAAGGACTTGTGAATACCTAATATCATACCACCATACTGAAATATAGTATAAATGCTTTTGTTAATATATGGTAATCTCACTCTCCCTTTTCTAGTAGAGAATTTAGTGATGGCTTCTCACTCCCTTAGAATAACCCCTTCTAGTTTATATTTCAATTGATCTACATGATGTCAAAATTTTAACTAAATACTTGTTTTCAAACTAAAAAGTTATTTATCTCTATGCTTACTAAGGGCATAATTCCATGTATTTTTTATTTTTAACAAAATGCCAGGGTCATGGGAATTCATCTTTTGAGCAGGGCATGGCATTTACACTATCCAGGCATAATAAAGAGCTTCCCATAGATAAAGTGTTTTATATAATACCTCTCTTATTTTCTTTGATCCCATCTTCATGGATTTTCACACGTATGAATCACCTCTGTTATATGATATTTGATAAATTCAGGGATATTAGTTTTCCCCTAAAGTAAGAAGCTTGAATCCTTCCTCTCAATAGTGTGATTCCCCAACCATGACTCTCCTTTGATTTGCAAATTTTTTTCCAAGACATCAAGCTCCTCTTTTTTGTGTCAATGATACCATTCCTTAAAAAATTGGAGCGAGAAGGAAACAAAGGTAATTTATTAAGAAATTTCTTAGTGGCCACCCAAGGCACAAAGCGACAATATGCTCTTCTAGTTGTGTGAGATTTATGCAATGTACAAAAGATTTCTCGTCGTTTACATAGAGACCCAATATGAGGGAGAAATCCTTCAAGGTCATGGCCAAGTTTTTGAGAGATTTCGTATTGAAACGAAAAAAAGATGAGGATGTATTTAACAATATGTACATTTGTGTTTTCTATATTTGTTCCTGGTATAGAAAGCCCACTAATGAGACCTTGATCTACATTTCTTTAAGCATCCCAACAAGGATATTTAAAGTGTTGATGAACAGTAACATGGATATTGGATCTCATTGACGCACCCCTCATTTTGGTTCAAAGAAATCAATAGAGCCCCCATTCAATTTCAAATACATCCTTGTGTTATTTAGGATTGTTGTTACCTAAGCTATAAACTTGTCGGGGCATTAAGACCACTGCAAAAGTATCGAAAGCTTTCCTAAAATCGATCTTGAGGATGACATCTTTCTTTTTTGTCTTTCTCATATCCTACGATTACAAGCCTCGTCGATTTTTTAGGAAAGTACATTGTGTAGAAGCAAATAGCTTCTATAGTTTCACTATACACCTATTGGTCAAGATATTTGATAAAATTCTCAATGGCTTGTTTATGAGGTTGAGTGATCTATAGTTCTCACTTTTCACCCCCATCCCATGTTTTATAAAATATATTGTTGATGGAAATGTTATTGTGTTCATGTTTCCATCTTGAAATCATTACTCAACATGTTTACCATAGCAATGAAATCAACCTAATCATCGATCAGAAGGTCTTGCAGAATTCCGTTACAAAACCATTCGGGATGAAAGCCATATGTGATATAATTTGTTGATAACCCCCTCTACTTTGATTAATGTGAAAGTTACAATTAAATTACATGATCTCCTATTTGACAAACCTAGTGATCTCTTATGTTGTACCACAAGGGATCTCCTCTACTTTGTTCTGTGAAGAGAGCTTGTTAAAAATGTATCGCAATCCTCGCAACTTCTCTTAGGTCTGAATAAGATGCCATATTGTCATTTTTAAAAAAAACTAGTATGACATTTTTATTTCTATAGATTTGAGATGATATATGAAACAGTGTGATGTTTTCGTCCACCACCCCACCCTAACCATATAAAGGACACCTCCATGATTGGAATTTATAAAGTTCCTCAGTCTCAATCCATTTGTTAAAAGTCAACATAATGCATGTTTAGCAGGACTTCCAAAATGTAGTCTGATCTTTTCTTAATCATGTTAAAGTCCCGTGTAAGAACGGAGGGGCTTGAATGTGGTGAATCATTTTTCTCTATGATAGAACATTTTGTAGGTCATTTAATTTTGTAATTTATTATAATATTTCTATGGTATTGTATTATTCCATAAAAATTCATTCATTTTCAAAATACTCCTGATTGACCATGTAAGTGTCCCCTAGGTCAAACATAGAGAGGAAAAATGCTCGATTTATAATTATTTAATTCGGTCTCAAAAGTCTACTAAGAGTGTCTTCGTGTTTTTAGTTGATTTTGTATTGTTAGGGTTTTAATTTTAATTGAGTTTGGGCATTTTATCTTATATTTATATTAGTGAAATAATATAAATAAAATATTTTTCTATCATTATATTTCTCATTTCTAATTGAATTTTAATTTTGTGAATTTTAATGTTCAGAATTTATATAATTGACAACAAAAAATCAAAAAAGACGAGAATGATAATATATATTAATAAATATATGTGTAGAAAAGAAAGGGAAAAGGAGTTTTACAATAAAATGCAAGGGTGTAGATATGACAAAAATAAAAAATAAAAAAATATTTGAGATTTTTATGCTTTTATATTTTTTGGGGTATTTTTTTATAATAGGAAACATATGAAAAAGAAGACAAAATGGAAGTTTTAAAAAGAAAGATAAGGGGAGATGAGATGGATTTCTAAACAGAATATCTTTGTCAAAATGGTCCCTAAAATTTGTATAAATATTTTCCATGAATAGTACTAAGTACAAGGGATCCAAAACACTATCTTTTTCATTGTTAGGAATTATGTAAATTTCTAGTGATTTTTGGTAGTTTTGAGAGTTTTTTATATTTTTAAGGTATGTGTGCAATAAAAATGGAAAGTAAAAATATGATAGGTTTGTTTATGCATAAATGGTCTATGCTATTTTTTCTAGATTTTTTCAAGATAAGAAGAATAGTTTGAGTATCATGCAAGCGTAATAAACAATTTGGAGTTTCCAATTTGTCTATGCATAAAGGGTTTATACTCGAAAACAACAACATGTCCTCACCTTTATGGAGGTTGATGAAGCTTCAGAAGCTTTCACAACATCGGAGAGGCTCGATTATGGTGGTGTCATGCCACCACATTGCGCCTAGATGGGGTCCCTCTCATTGTCATTTGGCGTCGGAGTCCACATGGCACGCCCATGCTTCGCCTGGAGTTGGAGATGAAAGATGCCAAAATGAAGAATGATATTTGACTAAGGGCTTGAAGAGAATGTATATAGTAATGGGTTTCAAATTTGGGTTGCTTAGTTGTAGTTCTTGCATGAGATAAGGAGATGGGGTTGTGCAGTAGATAAGATACCGGTTGGATCCAATCTTAGGGGATAAGGTACATATGGGATTGTTGGTTTGGCATTCTCGTAGAGGATGTTGCAAGACATGGGTTTGAAGGCATGGGAAGGTTATGAAGGGATATGGATCGGGGATCATGGGTTGTGTAGGGTGTTGGACATGCGAGCCCACGGCGAGCCATTATGCAATAAATGTTATTGCGAATATCATTCCCTGATCTGAAATGAAGAATAGATAATTTACATAATAGGTCCCTTAGTACAATTAGGGTTATGTACCATGACCATCTTAATAATCATACAGTTGTTGATTCAATAATTGAATCATAGAGGCTGGTGCTTGGATGAATATCTAAAGGGTTAGATTGAGGACTCATCAAGCACCATCAAGTGATTGTTAAGATGTGACCTCCAGCCTGAGTAGGAGATGGCAATCCTTTCTCACATAGGCTGATATCTGACCGACCTCTTGATGCAGGTCCTCTGCATAGGAATAGAGATTCGGAGGTGTTGGATTAGTTAGGTCAAAGAGTTGACTTAACGAGATCGAAATAAGCAAAGTCCTATATCATATGATGCCATGATATAGGCACACATCTTCTGACCGGAGACAGATGTGTTACTATATGTCTGAGTATGTACATTTGACAGACCAATAGGTTGATGACCTAACCAAGTCTATACACCGGCGCACTGGTGTGCATATAAGGGCATATGAGCAATACGATCTCTCAAAGGGATCATACAGGTTCACTACTGAACCGGATGACATGAGCTCACTCATGAGATATTGGGAAGAATCAAATTCCATGCACGGTCGTCTCGCTTTGGAAGCTTGACTGAATTTGTAGGTTTGATATAAACTTTTGGAAAGTATATGATCAAGACCTAGGTATGATATATACTTTTGGAAAGTATATGATCAATACCAACTCCCAATGATCAAATAAGAAACTTACTGATAAAACCCTGAAGTAGACAGTATAAAGTTGATCTAATACTTTGGGTTTGTTCTGAGTCTTCCAGTATGCAGGATGTACAGGTGTTGGGAATACCTGAGGGTGATGTGATCATAAACGATTGTATAACCATGACGCTTCCATTCCTAGGGAGTGATGAAACAGGTCTGGATTTTAGTGACTCCTCTCAGTAGAGAAGCACTATGATTTTGGTCCAAATGTTGGACATTGATCTGAATGAGATTCAGATGCAATGAAAATATTAGATTTACAGACTTGATTTAATCAAGCATCTATGGGAGGCCCGAGATCTGGATTTGAGATATGATCTCAATATCCAAGTCGCTATACGTGGAACAATACAATCACCATGTCCTTATCTCCAAGTATCTGCGGAGAAAGCGCATTATCCTTTAAAGAGTTCATGGATAATTTCATTATTGATATATGTATCCGAGCATCGAGAAAATTGATAATTGAATGTGATTTAATTATCATGGATAATATGAATTTGATTCATATTATAAGGAGAGTTATGTGAGATAATTAAATGTGATTTAATTATCAAAGTTGTGAATAATGTGAATGTGATTCATGTTATTTGGGTACATGAGAACAGAGATCCAAGATGATAAAATGTGATTTAATTATCATGGATAAGTATAATGCGGATAGCACAATCCGTATTAATCATATATATTATAAATGTGATTTATAATAAATTAAACAGAGCATACTGTGATTTATATTTATTGATTAATTGTTAATGTGAATTTTATTCATATTGAATGATTAATTGAAAATATAATTATATTTAGTTTTGGGTTATGAATAAGATTCACATAATTTCAATGACATGGTTGATATTTTCCATAAGATAATTTGGAATTATTTTTTTTGAAAATTTTTTCAAAAAGAGATGATGATATATATCATGAGATAATGAGGTCTCATGATAATTTGAAGAGATAGACCAAGTCCACCAAAGAGGAGTGGACGGCTACAACTCTCCACAAGGAGAAGAGTAGCCGTCCCCTCTTATGAGGAGATTGGTTTATTCTCTTCATTATCTCTTCTCTTATCAAAGATGATTTAATTTGAAATTAATTTTGTTGATTTATCAATGAAAATTAATTAAATTAAATCATTAGTTGTTGTGTTTTTATAGCAACATCTTAGCCATTGAAAGAAACACAAATCAATCTCAACCATTGTTCATGGATTGGGATCCATGGACTCCCAAAACCCTATATAAGAAGAGGCACCCCTTGCTCTTCATGACACATCAATGAATGCTCTCTCTCTCTCTTTTCTCTCTACACGTCCACTCTCTCTATCTCTCATGTGGTCGTCCACCATGGATGCCCTAGAGAGATCCTCCATCGTCGCAGCGTCGTCGTTATGATGCTCGATCGTTTGCTCGCGGATTTCTGTCTACTTCGGCGTGCCTTGCTCGTGAAGAAGACGTTGTATCTTGTTTGTCGAGATCAGGAGATCCGTAGCTTGGATCATCAACATGGATTGTGAGAAGGACGTGTCTCATCCACGCGCTCGCAAGCGTCTCCTCCGTCGAGTCGATCTTGAGACAGGAGGTCTCTTTGTTTAAAGACTCGATCGCAACCACGCTCCAAGAGGTAATCCTATTACTTGTTTGTGGTTTAAATGAAATGATCCGAGAAGTGTTCTTGGATCATGTGGTTTCGTCACATAGAAAATTTTAATTTCTGTTGCATCGAGCAACTAGTGCGACTAGTCACTCCCGATCGCATACAATGCGATCCTCATGCTTCCGTGATGCGCTTGAGGATTTTTCCCATACCCTTCAAGTGGTATCAGAGTTAGTTTTACGGAGGTTTTGGATATGATCCATGAATCTACGAAAATTTGGGCTCGTTTGGGATCGTGAAGATTTTAGCATTTCAGTTTTCGCAACCCTGTCTTGTGATAATTTTTCGGCGCTGTTTAAAATGTTTAAACATGAGTTTATCACTTAGATAATATTTCCCATTAAATAAGGAAAATGTGGAATTTGAATTTGCGTAATTTGGATTCTGTTTGCTCAAGATATGATCGTTTTATTGATCGTATGTCCACTATTTCGAATGGCGATTAAAGACGTAATTAAGATGTTAATCACGGTTTTAAAACGCATGGAAATGTATATTTATCACATGGTTTTATTTTTAAATCAAGTTATCAATCTCTGTAAATTGATTTTGCTTAATTTAGATTTAAAATGAATGAGATATGCTATTTTTAGTTAGTGAGGGTCACTGCTGGAAATTGCATGTTTTTCTAGAAACCGCGTGATTGTCGTTTAAGAAATTTATGAAATTAATAGTTAATTTCCTGGAATAATTGTGGATAATATTTGGGAAATATTAAAATAATAATTATTTCCTTAAATGACATTGAATCAACCAATGAATGATTAGACTAGATCTAGATCACCAATTGGTTGCTTGATACACTTTCAACAAACTTGTTACTTGAATAGGCTTTGGAAATTTGTCTAGCAAATTTCCTTATAATCAAAATGATTTTGATTATTACTATATGGTATAATTTCGGTTGAAAGATCGATGATCATCTCAAGTACAAAGTTATTGACTCGACATTGTTTTTTCTCGAGGCGAATATGGTGTCTACTCGGGGAGTGTTGGAGTAGCGAGTCGCACTGGTTGCGATCTGTCCCACTCCCGTCGGTACTGGCCATGACAACGGGTAGGGAACGAATGATGCCTGAGAGATCATGATGTATTTTCCTAATTATTAAAATTCGAATTAATACGTACTTTAAGATAATACCATATATTCAAGTACAATCAAGTTTGTTGATTGAATTGGATTGATAATTGATTTAATGAGATTAGATTAATTACATCCAATTAAAAGTACTCTATCATAAATAAATGTGTTATTTTCCTTGGAAGAATCGATCATAATGAATGTGATTCATGATGATTAATAGAATTTGAATATGATGTGGAGGACCACATAAGTGACATCCATGGTCTCCCGTCAAGGCGAAGGGTTCCGTCGCCAGATATGTACGTAGGAGATGCCTGTCCGAAGTGACATCTCCTGCATACAATCCATTTAGATCAGGCCCTTCGCTTCTCGAAAGAGTAAGGCCGTATATGTAGTGACCCCAATATCGAGTCCTCATATTATTGGGACGATATTGGATTACGTATAGCGAGTATTAAGCCTATTGATGGTTGATTCAATTAATGACGGGTCAACATCACTTTAGGGGTGGTGGGTCCGGGTGTTAAAGACTGAATTGGGAGATGCAAGTTGAACTTGCAAGGTGGAATGTGTTCCCGCTTCTTTTTATCGGAGTCACAAGTTCTCATATTATTGGGATGTGACAAAGATAAGGAAGGAGATCCCAGATCTTACTTGAGATATAATGGTAACTATATCTCTTACATTGAAAGTGATTAAGGGAATGAACTTTCAGTGTTGACATGGCAAGACAACTTTGATATAAAAACTCCTAAATCAAAGTAAAATATGTATATATATACACACTTATGCAAATTTCTTATTTCAGATAATCCTTCATTAAATCGACTCAATGTTATACTCAATAATAACCAGTAAAATATCATGGATTGGACTCATGATCCAGATATTGTACTTGTAGTTGAATACATACTGTATGTGGATGCAATGTGCAAGTTTCCTCATAATAATGAGGAATGACAATTAAATAGACAATAGATCTACAACCTTAGGGTTTGTATGTCCCTGCAGTCTTGATCTCATCGAATGTACTTTGGAAGTGACATGTTGATGATGATCGCAATTGTCATATTAATCCTTATAAAACCCTAAGAAGATATTTTAGCATACATATGTGCTCTAGACATTTAATCATGAATGACATGGTTCACTGCATCATGCAGAATGGTAGTTCTATAAGAGATGATGTATTCAAAATGTCTGAATACCTACCTGAACCAATGTTTTGAGAGTCTAGATTGATGTAGACATGATGAGTGTCATCATTCTATTGTCTATACTCTAGTCATTCATGAAACTTCATAATATTCATATTGTATGAATTTAATGAAGCATGTATAAATGTTGAAATGCTCTTACATTAAATTCTTTTGAATTTAACATAAGAGGTCCTTAGTCTTAGCAATGTTTTTTTATAGATAAAGGAAGCGCAGTGGAAGCATGGGTTAGACCCAAGATGAGAAGGTTTGTCAAAGAATTGACCGTACTTCTATGACTTCCATATGACATCCAAAGAGTTGGATGAATGCTAATACTGCAATAAGTTGATGTGATGATAGTATGACTATCGAGTCTGTCTAAAATCCTTAGTGAAGGACTCAGATAGAGCATCAGAATTATCTACATATAATCATTGACTTTGACTTACATATTTCATAAGATAAAGTCTTATAATTGTATCTCAATCTTCTAACAACACTTGCATAGGTTGCATATGTTTTAGAAGACTAGAGAATTTGATCTCCAGGTTTAATAGTCATCTACATGGATTTTGATGCAATTGTTGCAACAATCTCTATTGGATAGATGGACTTCATATTCTCAGTGGGAGAGCCCTTAGTCTTAGAGAATGTCTCTATGACCTAGATATTAGAATACACTCATTGTTTGTTTCTAAGTGTTGGAAATAAACATGAATTTTGGAATAAACCTATCATAAAGAGTTATGATGGATATATTTCAGATAGTAATCTGGCATCTAGTGGACTCTACTAAATTAGAAAATTAATGAATGGTTCATTAAGATTTCTAAAACTGAAAATTAGACCTTTAAAATATCAATAGGAGGATGAAGATCATTTGACAATGATCTGGCATCAAGTTTTGGACATATGTCAGTTGATGAGATCAATGGAGTAGTAAGATATGAAACTTTAGAATGTCCAAAATTTCAAAACTTACATACTTATGAATATTGTATTCAAAGTAAAATGTCCAATACACCCTTCTTTGGGAAAGGTATAAGATGTCGAGGTATTCAAGATCTAATACATATTGATGTATGTGGATCATCTATATCAAAATAAACATTATGGATATGTGATATCTATTAATGATTATTTGTGATATAAGTTTTCTTTCCTTCACTATTACAAACCTTTGAAATGTTCAAAGATTTCACAATTTTGATTTAGAACTAAAGTTTGAAGAAAGATGAAATGAATTTGATCTAACTTAGGTAGCTTGTACATGTTAGATAAATTCAAAGAATGCCTTATGGAGATATGAATATCATTTCTATCTCAATCCTCTTAACACACCTAAAACTCAATAGAGTTGTAGAGAGATACAATTGGATCATGTGTGACATGATTTGATCAATGATGAATTTTAGCATAATTTCCTCTTAGTTTCCTGATATATATATATATATGTAGTAGAGACTACATTATATATCCTTAATTAGATTCCATGCATGTAAGCTGGAATCGAGCATTAGAGAGACTACTTCATTAGGATAATAAAGGATGGTATTGGATACCTATTTTATGAACTTGAGATTCTTAAAAGATCTCATCTCTGAGAATGTGATTCTTAGAGGATTGAGACTATTGAGAATCAAGATGAAAATGAAGTATAGGAACTCAGAGAAGATAACGAGGCTCCTGAAATCGGAAACTAAAAGGATAATTAAAGATGAAGCACTAATACTTCTTCAAATAAGTTTGAGGATGTATTCCATGTGTCAGTTAAGTCTGGCAATGATCGGACTTCATGTGATGAAGCTCCTGAGGATCATGACATGGAAAGATGGATGTTAGCAATAAAAGTCTAAGGTAGACTTCATATACAAGTGTTGTATATTGACCCTCGATGATCCACCTATATGGGTAAGACCCATTAATGTAAATGGATCTTCAAGAGAAAGAGGGAACCTGATGAGAAGGTAGAGACCTTCAAAGCTCGGTTCATAGCCATGAGCTACACACCGGAAGAGAAGACATTGCTTGCGATGAGACTTGCTCTTCAGTAACCATGCTTAAACCCATCGGATTATTTCTAACTGTAGCTACACAACTTGGCTTTGACATCTTCGAGATGAAAGTCAAGATTGCATTCCTCTATGAATGCCTCTCTGAGGATATTCACATGAAGTAGCCCCAGGGCTTCATGAATGGGGAAAGCAAGATGTGCAAGCTAAAGAAATCCATCTATGGACTCAAATAAGTTTCTTGTAGTTGGAACATAAGATTTGATGAAATTATAAATGTTATGATTTCGGATAGAATCTTGATGAACCATGTGAAGCTTAGTGGGAGTGCCATTGTGTTCATAATGCTAAATGTAGATAATATCCTAATCATTTAGAATGATATAAGGATGATAATAAGTGTTTTATATACTGGCTATTCCATATCTTGAAATATGATTTCAAGGATATCTCTTAGATCTTAGTTCTAAAGTTGTTCAAAAGTAAAGAGAAGAGGATATTGGGACTGTCACATTTGTAGTACACCTTGGACATGTTCCGTTTTTGGAAAACCCCAAGGAAGGGTTCCTTTCCTTAAGATATGGTACTGACCTATCTGAAGGGATAACACCTCAAAGAGTTGAGGAAGTGAATGCTAGAACTGCTTGTACTTGTGCATCAGTTACGAGAAGCTAAGTGTATGCTAGATGTGTACAGAAGCCAGATATCTGTCATGCAGTGGGAGTAGTAAAGTGTTGCTAATCCTACTATGAAGAGAAAACACTTGATTGCAGTAGTAACAAAATCTTCATAGATGACAAGATTTTTTGAGATAGTGATCTCAAAGTCTTATCTTCAAAAACTTAAGACTTTATTGATAGAGATCTAAAAGATCTTAACTGCGGATATCTTAAGAGATAGTGATCTCCAGGAATAAGGGTATTCTGATAAGGATTATGGAAATAGTGGTTATGATAATTATTAAGTTGTAGTGTCAAGGACACTATAACTAACAAGATTGAGTATTGGTTACATAAGATGCAACATTCGCATTAGATGCGAGCACTGTTACTCGGGATATGCAAGTGCCGTAAAAGAACTTGGCGTAGTCTCGTGGGAACAGAGTGACTGATCAGCTTACCTAGCTGTTTTCTAAATAGCTTATGATTGTCGCATGAGTGTGGGTTTAAATGATTAGCCCATTAATGGCTCTTTGGGCTAGTGGGAGATTGTTGGACATGCGAGCCCACGACGAGCCATTATGCAATAAATGTTATTGCGAATTTCATTCCCTGATTTGAAATGAAGAATAAATAATTTGCATAATAGGTCCCTTAGTACAATTAGGGTTATGTACCATGGCCATCTTAATAATCATATAGCTGTTGATTCAATAATTAAATGATAGAGGCTGGTGCTTGGATGAATATCGAAAGGGTTAGATTGAGGACTCATCATGCACCTTCAAATGACTGTTAAGATGTGATCTCCAGCCTGAGTAGGAGATGGCAATCCTTTCTCACATAGGCTGATATCTGACCGACCTCTTGATGTAGGTCCTCTGCATAGGAATAGAGATTCGGAGGTGTTGGATTAGTTAGGTCAAAGAGTTGACATAACGAGATCGAGATAACCGAAGTCCTATATCATATGCTGTCATGATATAGGCATACATCCTCTGATCGGAGACAGATGTGTTACTATATGTCTGAGTATGTACATTTGGCAGGCCAATAGGTTGATGACCTAACCAAGGTCTATATACCAGCGTGCTGGTGTGCATATAAGGGCATATGAGTAATACGATCTCTCAAAGGGATCATACAGGTTCACTACTGACCGAAAGACATGAGCTCACTCATGAGATATTGGGAAGAATCAAATTTCGTGTACGGTCGTCTCGCTTTGGAAGCTTGACTGAATTTGTAGGTTTGATATATACTTTTGGAAAGTATATGATCAAGACCTAGGTATGATATATGCTTTTGGAAAGTATATGATCGATACCAACTTCCAATGATTAAATGAGAAACTTACTGATAAAACCCTGAAGTAGATAGTATAAAGTTGATCTAATACTTTGGGTTTGTTCTAAGTCTTCCAGTATGCATAATGTACAGGTGTTGGGAATACCTGAGGGTGATGTGATCATAAACGATTGTATAACCATGACGCTTCCATTCTTAGGGAGTGATGAAACGGGTCTGGATTTTGGTGACTCCTCTCAGTAGAGAAGTAATCTGATCTTGTTCCAAATGTTGGACATTGATCTGAATGAGATTCAGATGTAATGAGAATATTAGATTTGCGGTCTTGATTTAATCAAGCATCTATGGGAGGCCCGAGATCTGGATTTGAGATGTGATCTCAATATCCAAGTCACTATACGTGGAACAACACAATCGCCATGTCCTTATCTCCAAGTATCTGCGGAGAAAGCGCATTATCCTTGAAAAAGTTCATGGATAATTTCATTGTTGATATATGTATCCGAGCATCGAGAAAATTGATAATTAAATGTGATTTAATTATCATGGATAATATGAATTTGATTCATATTATAAGGAGAGTTATCTGAGATAATTAAATGTGATTTAATTATCAAAGATGTGAATAATGTGAATGTGATTCATGTTATTTGGGCACATGAGAACAGATATCCAAGATGATTAAATGTGATTTAATTATCATGGATATGAATAATGTGGATAGCACTATCCATATTAATCATATATATTATAAATGTGATTTATAATATATCAAAGAGAGCATATTGTGATTTCTATTTGTTGATTAATTGTTAATGTGAATTTTATTCACATTGAATGATTAATTGAAAATATAATTATATCTAGTTTTGTGTTGTGAATAAGATTCACATAATTTCAATGGCATGGTTGATATTTTCCATAAGATAATTTGGAATTATTTTTTGTGAAAATATTATCAACAAGAGATGATGATATATATCATGAGATAATGAGATCTCATGATAATTTGAAGAGATAGACCAAGTCCACCAAAGAGGGGTGGACGGCTACAACTCTCCATGAGGAGAAGAGTAGCCGCCCCCTCTTTATGAGGAGATTGGTTTATTCTCTTCATTATCTCTTCTCTTATCAAAGATGATTTAATTTGAAATTAATTTTGTTGATTTATCAATGAAAATTAATTTAAATTAAATCATTAGTTGTTGTATTTTTACAACAACATCTTAGCCAATGAAAGAAACACAAATCAATCTCAACCATTGATTGTGTGTTGTCCATGGATTGGGATCTATAGACTCCCAAAACCTTATATAAGAAGAGGCATCCCTTGCTCTTCATGACACATCAATGAATGCTCTCTCTCTATCTCTATTTTCTCTCTATACGCATACTCTCTCTATCTCTCATGTGACCGTCCACCATGGATGCCCTCGAGAGATCCTCCATCGTCGCAGCGTCGTCGTTATGTTGCCCGATCGTTTGCTCGTGGATCTCTGTCTACTTCGACGTGCCTTGCTCGTGAAGAAGACGTTGTATTTTGTTTGTCGAGATCAGGAGATACGTGGCTTGGATCATCAACATGGATTGTGAGAAGCACATGTCTCATCCACGCACTCGCAAGCATCTCCTCTGTCGGATCGGACTTGAGACAGGAGGTCTCTTTGTTTAGAGACTCAATTGCAATCACGCTTCAAGAGGTAATCCTATTACTTGTTTGTGGTTTAGACGAAACGATCCGAGAAGTGTTCTTGGATCATGTGGTTTCGTCACATAGAAAATTTTAATTTCCACTACATCGAGCAACTAGTGCGACTAGTCGCTCCCGATCGCATATGATGTGATCCTCACGCTTCCGTGATACGCTTGAGGATTTTCCCCATATCCTTCATAGGGAAGGCTGGAAAAGCAAGTTGACTTGATGCCAACGGGCTAAGGAATATGCTTGAGTGGTTTCAACGATATTTGAAACTTAAAAATCAACGTAAAATAAAAATAAAATCCTAAATGACCTTGGAATGAAAGTGCCAATAATAAAAGTTTTCTCAAAATCGATTATTTGAACATATTTATTTTTTGGGTAGGTAATCCATGGATAAATTACTTATACATTTGATTTTATATTTTGTGTTTTCTTAATAAAGTATGTATATATTATAGCATAATATATTAATATACTACTTTATATTTATCTACCTATTTTTGGATTTTTAGTTAACAGTCAAATTAGATAAAATATATAGACATATATTCATGTATGTGTAAGTCATGAATTCAATTTTAACCATTTTGTTCCAGTTTTTGATATTTTTTAGATTTTATTTCTTTTGTAGAAAAAATCTTTAAGTTAAATTTATTTATTTTGGTACATAAAATATAACAATTTTAATTGGATACCTTGTTGAGATAGTTACTATTTTTAGTATTACTATTTTTAGTATTACTATGTTTAGTATTATCTTTTGTAATTTTCTATTTTCTTTTTCTTCTTTCTGCAATTTACCCAATGGGTTCTTCTCCTATATAAGGGAACCCTTGGGCTTCTCATAATGCAACTCAGTGTGTTCCCTTAACATGGTATCGGAGCGACGGTCCTAGACCGGAGTTACCGTATCCATTCCTATCCCTAACACTACACCTACTCCTCCTCTTCCACCACCTCCACCACCTCCTCCACCACCTTTGTTGGTTCAGTTCTTACCTCGTGTTGTTCCTTGCAGATCTCGCTTTGTTCGCCATGCTCACAAGCCTTGCCCATCATCCAGCACGCCTCAGGTATGTAATGAGCACAGTATTTCTACTGATGACACTACTGAATTAACTGTACAATAGAAGGAGCAGGTGCCCTCTCAAGAGGGAAATGTCCCCAGGACTTGGTAGATGATCTTGACGTACTGATTGCTCTGCGAAAGCAGAAACTGGCGTGTGCTACTTACCTTCTTGCAGCCCAGATTTCTTTGAGTAGCTTGTTAGAGGATTTCAGGAGATTTACGTTAGCACTGTCAACCATGCGGATACCACAGACGTATCAGGAGTCTCTCAAAGATAGTCAGTGGAGGTTAGCCATAGAGGAGGAGATGGATGCGCTACAGTCATGTGGTACATGGAGTCCTGTTTCTGCTCCCGTTGATACATCAGTCGTGGGATGCAAATGGGTGTTCACTATGAAACATCGTGTGGATGGCAGTGTGGATCGCTATAAGGCGAGACTTGTGGCACGAGGGTTTATCCAGACATATGGGGTGGACTATCATGACACTTTCTCCCCAATTGCCAGACATTCTACTATATGTATTCTCCTTGTTGTTGCTGTGACACGAGATTGGCCTCTTTATCAGCTTGATGTGAAGAATGCATTTCTCTATGGTGACCTACAAGAGAAGGTCTACATGCAGCAACCACCTGGGTTTGCTGCTGAGGGGGAGTGTCAGAAGGTTTGCAGATTACACAAAGCTATCTATGGCCTCAAGCAGAGTCGGAGAATGGTTCCAAAAGCTCTCGGACTTAATAGAGCAGCAAGGGTTTGTGAGATCAACGGCTGATCACTCCTTGTTTATACAGAAGACCTAGAGAGGTAGCACAATTATTCTTGCTTATGTTGATGACATTATTATTACAGGGGATGACGAGCAGGGTATTCAGGGTGTCAAGGACTTCCTAGGTCGGTAGTTTGTGATCAAGGACCTTGGACATTTACGTTATTTCCTTGGAATAGAGTTTGCCAGGAATCAACGGGGTCTTGTAATGACCCAAAGAAAGTATGTTATAGATCTTATTTCAGAGACAGGCATAGCCGATTGCGGACCTGCCACTATTCCGCTTGACCCAAGCATGAAGTTCTATGATGAAGATACTGAGGAGGTCGACAAGAGAAGATATAGAGAGCTTGTTGGCAAGCTACTATATGTAACTATTACCAGGCCCGACATAGCATTTGTTGTGAGCAAAGTGAGTCAGTTTATGGAGCAGCCAGACATGCACATATGGATGTAGTCCATATGATTCTGAGATACTTGAAGACTTCACCCGGTACTAGACTTCTTTTCAGCAGAGGCACATCTTTCTCAATGATAGCATACGCAGTTGCAGATTATGATGGGTGGCCAAAGGATAGAAAGTCTATGTCTAGATTTGTTGTGTTCATAGGGAATTCTCTTGTTTCATGGAAAAGTAAGAAGCAGAATGTGGTTGCTAGATTAAGTGCTAAATCGGAATACAGGGCCATGGCACATGCTAGTACAGAAATGATGTGGGTCAGATCCATTCTTACTAACCTGACTATAGAAGTGCCTCTTCCCATGCACCTCCAATGTGATAATCAAGCCGCTCTCTTCATTGCAAATAACCTAGCCTTTCATGAGAGGACGAAGCGCATAAGGGTGGATTGTCACTACACTCATGACATGATACAGAAGGGTATTATCACTACTACGCATGTCAGCTCTGGAGACCAGACAACAGATATACTTACAAAGGCTCTAGCGAGAGGACCTTATCAGAGATGTTGTTCCAAGCTGAGTCTTATCGATATCTACGCTCCAGCTTGAGGGGGAGTGTTGAGATAGTTACTATTTTTAGTATTACTATTTTTAGTATTACTATGTTTAGTATTATCTTTTGTAATTTTCTATTTTCTTTTTCTCCTTTCTGTAATTTACCCAATGGGTTCTTCTCCTATATAAGGGAACCCTTGGGCTTCTCATAATGCATCTCAGTGTGTTCCCTTAACATACCTTCTATTCAAATGTACTCGCTTTCTCTATTTTCTTTACTTTTGTTTTTTATATGTTCATAATTTTGAGATTTTTAGTGATTCTTAGATAATAAAATATAACTCCTAAATTTAGATGCATGAATGATAACATTTCTAATCAAATGTGAAAACGCATGTGTTTTCAATATGTTTTAGCTCAAATTTCAGATCTTAGGTGTACAAAAGGTGGTTTTACCAGTCTCCTAGAAATCATATATGTCGACCTGAGGGTCCTACATGTGTATTAATCTAAAGGAGACCCTTCTCTTTCCATATAAGAGTGACAAAAGTGCCAGAATCAAGATAAAAAAATATTTATGTAGTCAAAGTCATTATTAGTTCCATCTCGTTAAAATCCCCTAGGACTTGCAAGTATGATTTGTGTCCTTAATCAAGTGGTCAAACCCCTCTAAGATACAACCAGTTGCAGCTACCTCTACCCCCATAGGAATGGACTTTGTGTCAGGAATGTCAGATTATCAACCAAGAGATTCACTACAGCTTCCTCCTTGTCAGCAAAAGGAACCTCAAAGTCAAATACTTTCCAAAAGTTCTAGTAAGGTTATTAAGATCTAGTGATACCTATAATGTAGAGGGAGTACTGGTTAACTTCACCTTTTTAGCTCTGAAAGAGGGGGATCATTTGCAGAGCCAAATGGTTGATTCATTTATAACCTTCAAAGAGGTGTGCACCATAACTTTATACCATTTTCTCGATGAAACTTGTGCAATTATTTGATATTCATATTTTCCAACAGCAATCAAAGGTGTCCTCTGTGATTTCTAGACTTAATATACCTTTGCGCACTTTATAAATAGAATGTCCTTAGAGAACCCAATGATAAGACATCGATCAGGATGGTTCTCTGTCTCAAGAGTCTCTGCATAGATGTCATCCTTCTAGTTTGGATAGATAAGCTTTTCACCTGTTGACAAGGTAGGGTGAGCTTGGCAGTCAAAAGGTGCAACCCATTTTTTTGGCGGAGGTGAATCGGGGGAGTGATCCTCTGCAGTAATGCAAAGGTCTATTGTATAACCACGACCCACATCAGCCGCTCGATCTTGATCGAGCAGTTCGCATGAAATCCCACCTTTTGTGGGCCCATACCGTGGGATTTCGTGCGAACCGCTCGATCAAGATCGAGCGGCTAACGCGGGCCATGGTTATACAATAGACCTCTGCATTACTTCAGAGGATCCGCGTCTGATGAATTGGTGGGGGCTATATTCCCGTTTAGTAGACCACAAATGAATGCATTGTATGGTATGTTTTTGAGTTTCACATGTATATGCAATTTCTGAGAGAATATCCTTTGAGCCTCTATCATATATTTGATGACATGATGTATGTTGCATACAATACAATGGCTTAAAAGGATATTTGGCTATATTGGTGCCTTTTTTTTTGTTAGTAATTTACTATTGTTGGATAACTTGTATCATTGTTTAGGGAAATGACATGTGGGATTTTAAGGTTGGATCAGAACGTGTAGGATTATAGCAAAATAAAAGCACCATGCAACATTGTTCAATCACAAAGAAAATAATGCACTCACAAAGACATCGAGATTTAATATGGAAACCCTCAATAAAATCATGATTTGAGTCATCATAACCAAGCTTTGAGCATAACCAAATCGATTGGTCCTTTCACTAACTAGATTGCTTACGTGGGCCTTTCAAGTTTATTATAATGAATTGTTTATACACAAACAACTCGAACAATTATAATTAGTTGTTTATGCTAAATCACTAGAAATTGTTTAGGTGGACAACACTAACTTTAAGTACAAAATTACAATTGTAACACCTATAACCCTAAACATAGTCCCGCGTCTAAAACTCACAAAGTGTGAGAGTAGTTATAAGTGACGGGAATTACTATTTGAAAACTTAGACTTAAGCATTTTGGATGGTTGTCGACGGGTCCATTTGGGCTCGAACCCAACAAGTTGTCAGGACCAGTTTTCCTCGTAACAGACGGAGGACCTAAGCCCGGGATGTTACAAATGATATCAGAGCCAATTTTCCTCTGATAGTGGAAAAGGGCTACCCGAGAGGTGGAGCTAACCCTTTAAAGAGATAGGAGGAAATGGCTACCCGAAGTGTGCAACCGCCACTGTCACTAGGAATAAGTGATGGGCCATGTCGCAACGAGGATGTTGCGAATATAAGTGGAGGAAGTTGTAACACTCATACCCCCAAACATAGTCCCGCATCTAAAACTCACAAAGTGTGAGAGCGTGTTATAAGTGATGGGGATTACTGCTTGAAAACTTAGGCTTAAGCATTTTGGGTGGTTGTCAACGGGTCCATTTGGACTCGAACCCAACAAGTTGTCAAGGTCAGTTTTCCTCGATAACGGATCAGTGACCTAAGTTCGGGACGTTACAACAATACTCGTAAAAACACCAATAATTTATAGGTATGCATTAGAATGCGAGGTAACTAAAGATTGATTTTACAAAGGTAGGAGTACATATTTAAGTAAATTAGTGGATCTTTAGAAGGCTTCTATTTGCACAATAGGATGGCTCGAGAACACTCTCACAAAGAATTGAGTTGTACATGATGTGAAAGTCTCTTCTTTTGGCACAAGAAGAATGAGAGTAAATGAATGAGTGACGTTTGAAAAGAGATTAGAGTATATGAAACCTTTTATTAACTATTAAAATAGTCTTTTTAGGGAGTTAGTGAATGTTAATGATGTAATGGTTAATCAAAGTACGCGTTGACATTTAAAACAATTATATAAGCCAAAAAGTAGTCAATTGAAAACTAAATTAGCAACCGAAAAATAAAACATACCTTTAAAAATATTTGTCAAGAATGATATTTTAAATTAGCTATTCGAATACCACTAATGGACTAGAACATAAATTAGTTGACTAAAAGGTTAATTAGTCCATTGAATTTGAGGTTAGTCGATTAAATTGGTTAGTTAATAGACGGTTAAGGCAGTCAACAGAAAATTATTTATATATAAAGATGCTCGATTTAAAGTATTAAGTATTCATCAGTTGACATTTTTTAAGATATATATATAGGGTAAAATGGGGCTGCTCTCATGGGAAGCTAACTTGGCACCCCTCGCGTCATTCCGTCTGCTTTTTTTTTTGAAAATTTCTTCTGTGGATATTCATCAATATACACCTATATTATGTCATTCAAATTTCACGCGAAACAGAGACTTTTACGACCTCCATCCGGAAGGGTCGTTTTTAGCAATTCTGTTACCGTTAAAAAATGCATGTCTGGATGGAGGCCGTAGGAGTCTCTGTTTCGCATGAAATTTGAATGACATAATATAGGGATATAGTGATGAATATTCACGGATAAAATTTTCAAAAAAAAATAAAAAAAGCGGGCGAAATGCCACGGGAGGAGCCAAGTTAGCTCCCCCTAGGAGGCAGCCCCCTTTAACCCATATATATATATATATATATGGGTTAAATGGGGTTGTCCCCTTGGGGGAGCTAACTTGGTCCCCCATCCTCATTTTTTATTTTTTTTGAAAATTGCTTCCGTGGATCTTCATCAGTATATACCTATATTATGTCATTCAAATTTCATGCGAAACAGAGATTCCTACGGCCTCCATCCAGATGGAGTCGATTTTAACACTTCTGTTACCGTTAAAAAATGACTGTCTGGATGGAGGTCTGCTGAGCCGCCCGATAGACTAAGGTAAAGTATATCACTAAGGTCGTTGCGACCTCAGTCATTCGGGACTCAGAGCTCAATCAAGAAACAAAATCAGACCACCAATCAGAGATAAAGATCAATAAAAGCAAAAATAGCGGTCTCGCTATGTGATTAACCTGGTATAGCTCCCAGGGTCGATCTCGAGGAGCACGAGTTGGCCTTGCGGCCTACGAAGTAGTCGAAAAAGAAAAGAAAATAAAACAAATATTTTTTGGTGGTTTTTAATATTTTTATATTTTTTTGGATTTTTAATAATGGAGAAAAAGAATAAAAAGGCAAAAACAATCAACTTCAACCAATTGTTTAAATACTCAAAAATGGTCCAAAAATTCAAACAAAAATATTTTTATGTTTAATATAGTTTTACTGTTTTGGGTGAATTTTTGAGAATTTTATAATTTTTATGGAATTTTCTAAAAATAAAAGGAGGCAGAAACAAAAGAAAACTGTCCAGTCAGGCTTGGAGGACAAATTAAAATATAAAATGGTCTTGAAAGAGCCTGGAGGTATTTTTTATGAAAAATAGAAACAATGAAGAAAATTCAGGAAAAGAAATTGTGAATTTTTTAGTTTTCTATGATTTTTTTAGAATTTTTATGAGTTTTTGAAGGTTTTTTAATTTTTAAGCTTTTTATAAATCCAAAAATAGCCAAATTCACATAGAAAATCAAACAAGTAAAATCAAGAAAAACTTAATTTTTTTAGAATTTTTAAAAGGGTTTTAATATTTTTTAGGATTTTTAATCTGGATAGAGGCAAAAACAAAGGTTTTTGAATTTTTAAAAATACTAAAAAGCCACAAAAATGTACCCAAAATTAGTGAAAATTTTACATAGTGGCAGGAGCCATGTATCTATTTTTCACACGATTTGGGTTAATTTTGATATTTTATTAAAATCCAAAACAAGCACACAGTGTATAGGGACCTTAATGTAATAAAAATAAAGTCCTGTGGCCAAGCATTAACACGCACAGAAAGATCAGGGCCAAAAACGCAAAAAGCCCAGGCAATCACGTGCAAGGCACGTGGTCCAGGTGCGGAAGGACTAATATGCAATTCCTATTTTAAAACATGTAAACAAGAACACACAAGAACTGCAGGACATATATTGCAATTTCACCAAGTCCTCACGTGTCGAAGCACGTGGTCCACACTCACAGGAACTAATACGCAAATAAAATAAACACCCAGGACCTAAGTGCAATTATCCAAAAATAAAAATAACTATCTTCTATATTCACAAGACTAAATAATAAAAACAGAAACGAAAAGGGCCTAAGGGTATATTACCCCTTATTATCCGAGGCCTGGAGGCGTGCTACATGTGAGATCTGACGGTTGAGGTGCGCTGCGCCTCTACGAAGAGCTGCTGGCTCGGATCTGATGGCTGAGGGGTTGCCACGTGTGAGATCTGACGGTGGCGAATCAAGGGCACCCCTTCGTTGGCTCGGACGGTCCTGATCGGGCCTCTGATGGATCTAACGGTGGCTGGCTCCTCGCACGTGGACGCTCCAGATCAAAACTGGGCGAGGGGACTCGATCAGACGGTGACGGAGGATGCTACAAGAACAGGTCGCCGGCGAAGTTCACCGGCTCGATACTCGCGCTGGGGTCCTCCTCTGCTGCTGCTAATGGGCGGAATAGATCCACCAAGACGTCCCGCAGCTACTGAGCTCCTCCGATGATGCCGAGAGGCTCCGAGGAACTCCGGCGATGAAGGCGGAGCTGGGCTCCTGTGACTGGATGCGTCGACCCTCAGACGGGTCTTCTTCGACCTGAAAAACAACGCAGGAAGCTTGCTGGGTCGAGGGTAAAGTGCCTCAACCCAGTTAGGAGTGGAGTGGTGGTCTGGCGCGGCGAGGCGGATGATCTCCGACGAGGTGACGACGGTGGAGATCGATTCTTGGCTCCAGGGCGAGCCAAGTTGAGCGGATGGGCGGAGAATGTGGAGAGGGGTCTCGCGGAGGTGACGGGATGAACCGAATGATGGAATGGACGGACGGAGTGGCCGGAATCGACGAAATGGATGATCGGAGCGATTTGGGGGAAAACGGAAATTAAGGGAAACCAGAAGGAATCGGGTCTACCTGGTGGAGGATATCGACTGGGGATGAGCTCGCGGAGCTCTGGTCGTCACCTCGAGGGTCGTCGGAGGCTCGAGGCTTGAGCGCTGCTCTGTGCAGCGCACGGCGGCGAGATGTCGCCGGATCAGTGACGGGAAGCTCCTCCACCTCTCTGCAACACACGCACCGCTAGCTGTCACTCTAGAGGATCGGGTGGAGGTCCTGGGTGGAAGAAGCAACGCCAAGGATGGCGTGAATTGCGGCTGGAGCTTCAGCTATATAGTGCGAGGGGTCTGACAAGATGGGATTCGGTCACACACATCGATGCACAAACCCCTAAAATCCACCCCGGGCGAAGGTCTCGGATCTACAGGGAAGGATTAGGACCCGGGGTTTAAGGATTTGGTGGTCGGATCAAGGCGCTATTATTTGGAGAAATCAGATCAGGCGCCCAGATCCGCGAGAAGAGGGTCCGCGGGGGAGAGTTGACCGGGGGTCAACATCCCCCGTGGACCAATGGGAGCGCGCCATTTATTAATTATTTGAAAATTAAATAAAAAATAGTAAATGGCCGAATTTCGAAAAAGTTAAAACATGAAAAATGTTTCTTTATTTTTAAACTATTTTCTAATGATTTTTATTTATTTTTTTGAAATAAAAATAACGTATGTACAATATAGTATTATTATATATAGGTATATACACTATGTATTTTTTATTTTTGATTTTTAATTATTTATTTTTATACAATTTATTCCAATTTTATATTTTATTTATTTATAGAATAAAATTTGGAATAATATAGTATTTTTATTTTATTTTTATTAATTATTTACAAGGGTGAAATAAATACTTTTATTTATATACATACATGGTATATGTACAATGTTGATTTTGATTTTGATTTTTATTTCTTTTATTTTGTTTTTATTTTTATGGTTTTTATTTTGTTTATTTACATCATGCAATGTGGAATGTAAATATATTTTTATTGAGTTTTAATTATTTATTTATAAGGAGAAATAAATATATGAGTGGTTTTATGTACATGGCATAGATACAAGGATGAAGGGCATTTTTATTTATTTTTATTTTTGTTTTGTTTTTCCCAATTTTATTTTAATTTAGTATCTACAAATATATACATATTCACAAAAATGTATTTTTGTTTGATTTAGAGGAAAATATTTTTTATTTATATATAGGTATATACACACACATGAGCTTCCCTATCTCTCTCTACTTGGGTTCTTTTTGCGGTCAGGCCCATGCTGAGCCCTCCCTTGGGATTAGGTCGCTCCATATTTATTCTAAATATCTCCCTCTTTTTCTTTTATTTATTTATTCTTTTATTTATGCACAAAAACATGCTAATAATACATATTTACACAATGCATGCTGAATGATAATTATTATTTACAGATATCTACATGTGTTTTGCATAAGTTTTTTAGCTAAAATAAAAGAATAAAGAGTGATGAATGGGTATTCATCAAGGTCGTACGAGTTTCTGTTTCGCACGAAATTTGAATGACATATTATAGAGATATAGTGATGAAATTTCACGGAAGAAATTTTCAAAAAAAAAAATAAAAAATGAGAAAAATGAGGCGAGAGAGCCAAGTTAACTCCCTGTAGGGGACAACCCCATTTAACCCTATATATCTGTGCGTGTATGTGTGTGTGCATGCGTGTGTGTGTGTTTGTGTGTGTGTGTGTGTGGAGGTGTGATCCTATGAGAAGCAAAACTTGTGAGAGCATGCATTCTGGATCATTAGATTAAACCAGGAGAGATAAAACAGAATCTAGTGGTCCAGAATGCATGCTCTCATAGTTTTTTGCTCTCATAGGATCACTCCTCTATATGTATATATGTGTATGTGTGTGTAATAGAGGAGTGATCATGTAAGAGTAAAAAATGTGAGAGCATGAAAGAATGCATTCTGGACCACTAGATTCTATCTTCTCTCTCATGATCTTCTCTCTCCTAGTTGAATCATGTGGTCCAGAATGCATGCTCTCATTCTCTCACATGTTTTGGCTCTTATAAGATCACTCCTCATATATATATATATATATATATATATATATATATGAGGAAAAGGAAGTTGTATTGAATAACAGCCAACTTGGTTGTTACACAAGGCAGTCCCCCTTATTTTTTTTCAAAAATAAAAATATGTATATTCATCTATATATCCCTCTACATGTCATTCGAATTTTGTGAGAAACGGAGACTCCTATGCCTTCCATCTAGAACATGTAATTTTTAACGGTCTGAAATTTGTTGTAATTGATCTGTTCTAGATGAAGGGCTTAGGAGTCTCTGTTTCTGACGAAATTTGAATGACATATTGGAGGGACATATATATATATGAATATACATAATTTTATTTTCGAAAAAAATAAAAGGGGGGGAGAGACTGCCTTGTGTAACAGCTAACTTGGCTAATAGCCTCCCTCCCCTATATATATAGGGCTTATCCAGAGAGCCCTGTGCCCATTTGGATTGTGGTGAGCATGAAATGTGGGCTCGCCACGTGTATGTGTTGGTTCTATTTGGAAGGGGACGGTTTTGGTAATAACAATGTGATTTGCATTATTAACATAATAAGAATTCGAGTTAAATCATTTCCTTAAAAATAAGTGGTCGGTTTTGGAAGGATATTAATACGTTTGAGCCTCTTATATTTCCAATTATATCGAGTCCTTAAAAAAGGAAGGCGATTTCGGAAAGATACATTTAAATCATTAATTTCGTACAGAAGAAATAGTCATTGTACATTTGATCAGTAATGTAAATAATGTACTTAAGTAATTATGTGTTGCGAGATTAGTAATACTGAAACAATTGTCAGTATTTACATCTGTAATATTACATTGTACATAGATCAGTAATTCATTCATTTTACTCAAGTAATACATATTCAGTTCTCAAGTAACTATTGTTGTGAGATCAGTAATTAAGTATGTGAATTACTAATGTTCATACAATAAGTACTGATTACAAATGTCCATTTTACTGAAGTCATTTTGATTGTTACTATTGTTATAGTTACTTACTACTTTGAGTCTTACTGAAGCACCTCTTATTTACTTATATAACATTTTTAATTACTTATAATGTATCGAGTGTTACTAATAGCATTACATAAGTAACTGGTCACGTGATTTTTTATACTTATTCCAACTTACTTATTCCATTACCTTCTTTTACCTACAATTTATTACATGTTACTGATGCTTCTATATATCTTACTTATTTTATTCTTTGTTTTGAATTACTATCGAATCACACCTTCTTTACTTATGTAGCCTATTTAATTACTTGTAATACGTCAAGTGTTACTGAAAGTCACACATAAATTACTTAATTATAGTTATATGGTGAACATCCAAATTTTAACTGTCTTCTAGTCCATTTAGATGATGTTGTTTTGCTCTTGCTCCTCGGCATAACAACAGCTTCTTCAAGACACCAAATTGTTGCATTGTTCTGCAAGAAACAATAAGTTAATTTGTATCCGTGAATAGTAATATTGTATAAAGAAAAGCAACTTAAGAATATACTCATTTCAGTAAGAATCATTCAATGACAAGTAACATGTAATAAATTGTTAGTAACGTTTATTATATGAAAAGTAACTTGTAATGAATTGCTAGTAACTCAGCAATATACTCGCTTCAGTAAGAATCATTCAATGACAAGTAACTTGTAATGAATTGTTAGTAACGTTTGTTACATGACAAGTAACTTGTAATGAATTGATAGTAACTCAGCAATATACTCGCTTCAGTAAGAATCATTCAATGACAAGTAACTTGTAATGAATTGTTAGTAATGTTTGTTATATGACAAGTAACGTGTAATGGATTGATAGTAACTCAGCAATATACTCGCTTCAGTAAGAATCATTCAATGACAAGTAACTTGTAATGAATTGTTAGTAACGTTTGTTATATGACAAGTAACAATTGTGTTAGCATTAGTAACATAAAATATCTCATAAGTAAATTACTTAAATACACCAGTAACCCAATATATTTTCAAAGTAACACATGAAAAATAACAATTGTATTTACGGTAACATTTTATTATATGAAATCAAAATACCTTCGATACAAAGGACTACAAATCGTGTATCAAAATGAATAAAAACGATATTATGAATATCATTTCTCATATTTCAATAATACTTCTCGAATAAATATTGCTTACGATAAAAAATATTCAGTATTCGTAAATGCTTCTGAAATATGCCGATCACAATCCATTCGCGAATTAACCATGAATGAAACCTAAGAAAAAAATATTATCAAAGAAAAAACAACAATTAAAACGTAGGATCAATAAAAATATAAAATCAACAATTGAAATACAATACCTTTGGCGAGCGAAAATTGTCTGCAATCAATAAAAAATACAATAATTCCGTGAGAACGATCGCTCGATCCCCTCTCGTAATGTGACAAAATAGGTTTTTTCTCAATACAATATCAGACGATACCAAAAAAGTCTATTGCTATTTAGGAAAATTCATTAATATTCAAAATTAAAAGCATTGTCGTTACCATTGTCGTTGCTAAAATCATGGGATTGAGAGATTTGATCTAACCGTGGATAAGATGGGCTCAATTTAACACAAATGGGCACAGTACTCTATGGATAAAAATCCTATATATATATATATATATATATATAGAGAGAGAGAGAGAGAGAGAGAGAGAGGTAAATGGGGTGCTCCCTGGGAGAAGCCAATGGGTTGCTCCCACCCCTATTTTCTACCAATTTTTTTATTTTTTTGAAAAATAAAAATTCGTATATTTATCACTATATCTCTCTAACATTCTATTAAAATTTCGTCAGAAACAGAGACTCCTACGGCCTACATCCAAACATAGTCGATTTAATCTTACGACCGTTAAAAAATGACGCTTGGATGGAGGGCTTAGGAGTCTTTGTTTCTGACGAAATTTTAATAGAATGTTAGAGGGATATAGTGATGAATATACAAATTTTTATTTCCCAAAAAAAATAAAAATAGGGGAAATATAGGGGTGGGAGCAGCCCCGTTGGCTACTCCCAAGGAGCATACTCCTTTTTCCCTTATATATACATGGGGTAATGGGGCTGCCCCTTGGCTACCCCCATGCTATTTCGACCATTTTTTTTATTTTTTTTGAAAATTTCTTCCGTGAATATTCATCATATATCCCTATATTATGCTATTAAAATTTCGTGCGAAACAGAAATTCCTACGGCCTCCATCTAGACAATCATTTTTTAACGGTAACAAAATTGCTAAAAACGACCCTTCTTGATGGAGGTCGTAGAAGTCTCTATTTCGTGTGAAATTTGAATGGCATATAGGGATATATTGATGAAAATTCACAGAAGAAAATTCAAAAAAAATATAAAAAAAGGAGGCGAAATGACGTAGGGGGAGCCAAGTTAGCCTCCCCCCAAGGGGGCAGCCCAATTTTACCCTATATATATATAAGGGTTGATGGGGTTGCCCCCTAGGGGCAGCCAACATGTCTGCCCCACCCTATTTTTTTGGCAAATTTTTTTATTTTTTTGAAAAATATCATCATTATATTCATCCATATATCCCTTATATATGCCATTCGAATTTCGTCAGAAAAAGAAACTTCTAGGATATCCATCCAGACAAGGTCGAATTAAAAAATCCTGCGACCGTTAAAAAAATGACGTCTGGATGGAGGCCGTAGGGGTCTCTGTTTCTGACGAAATTCGAATGGCATATAGGAGGGATATAGGGATGAATATATATGGTGATATTTATCTAAAAAATAAAAAATTGCAAAAAATGGGGTGGGGGAGCCATGTTGGCTGCCCCATTTTTCCCGCGTGTGCGTGTGCGTGTACGTGTGTGTGGGCGCGTGCGCGTGCACGTGTGTGTGCGTGTGTGGGGGGGTGCTCCCTGGGAGTAACCAACGGGCTGCTCCTACCCCTATTTTCCCCCAAACTTCTTTATTTTTTTTGGAAAATAAAAATGTGTATATTGATCACTATATCCATCTAACATTCTATTAAAATTTCGTCGGAAACAGAGACTCCTACGGCCTCCATCCAAACATGGTCGATTTAAAAAATCCTACGAACGTTAAGAAAATGACGTCTGGATGGAGGGCTTAGGGGTCTCTTTTTCTGACGAAATTTTAATAGAATTTTAAAGGGATATAGTGATGAATATATAAATTTTTATTTTCCAAAAAAATAAAAATGGGGGAAATATAGGGTTGGGAGCAGCCCTGTTGACTACTCTCAGGGAGCATACTCCTTTTTCCCACATATATATATGGGGTAAATGGGGCTGCCCCTTGGCTAACCCCTGCGCTATTTCGACCGATTTTTTTATTTTTTTTTGAAAATTTTATCCGTGAATATTCATCACTATATCCCTATATTATGCTATTAAAATTTTGTACGAAACAGAGATTCCTACGGCCTCCATCCAGACAGTCATTTTTTAACGGTAACAAAATTGCTAAAAACGTCCCTTCTGGATGGAGGCCGCAGGAGTCTCTGTTTCGTATAAAATTTAAATGGCATAATATAGGGATATATTGCTGAAAATTAACAGAAGAGAATTCGAAAAAAAATAAAAAAGGAGGCGAAATGACGCAGGGGGGGTCAAGTTAGCCCTCCTAAGGGGGCAACCCCATTTTACCCTATATATAAGGGTTGATGGGGCTGTCCCTAGGGGCAACCAACATGTCTGCCCCGCCCTATTTTTTTGGTAAATTTTTTTATTTTTTTTGAAAATATCATCATGTATATTCATCCATATATTCCCCACATATGCCATTCGAATTTCATCAGAAAAAGAGATTCCTACGGCATCCATCTAGACAGGGTCGAATTAAAAAATTCTGCGATCGTTAAAAAAATAACGTCTGGATGGAGGCTGTAGGGGTCTCTATTTCTGACGAAATTCGAATGGCATATAGGGGAGATATAGGGATGGATATATATGGTGATATTTGTCTAAAAAAATAAAAAAAATTGTGAAAAATGGGGTGGGGGAGCCATGTTGGCTGCCCCTAGGGGGCAACCCCATTTTTCCCGCACGTGCGTGCGTGTGTGTGTGCGCGTGTGTGTGGGCGCGTGCGTGCGCGTGTGCGCGTGCACGTGCACGTGCTTGTGCATATGTGGGGGGTGCTCCCTGGGAGTAGCCAATGGGCTGCTCCTACCCCCATTTCCCCCCAAATTTCTTTGTTTTTTTGGAAAATAAATATGTGTATATTCATCACTATATCCCTCTAATATTCTATTAAAATTTCGTCGGAAACGGAGACTCCTACGGCCTCCATCCAGACATGGTCGATTTAAAAAATCTGCGACCGTTAAAAAAATGACGTCTAGATGGAGGGCTTAGGGGTCTCTGTTTCTGACGAAATTTTAATAGAATGTTAGAGGGATATAGTGATGATTATTCAAATTTTTATTTTTCAAAAAAATAAAAAATGGGGGAAAACTAGGGGTGGGAGCAGCCCTGTTGGCTCCTCCCAGGGAGTATACCCCCTTTTTCCTATATATATATATATATATATATATAGGGAATTTATCCAGAGGGCACTGTGCCGATTTGGGTCGTGGTGAACCTCTAATTCCAACCGTCAGATTTGTATCTCTCAATCCCTTAAAAATAGGAACCATAACCAAAATGGAAAGAGAAGCTAATTGGAAATATTAAGCAATTCTTAAATTAGTATACGTTTATGGAAACGTGTGTTGATAGATCAACGAGAGGCGGTTGATCTCGCATTTTTCGATCTAGCGATTTGCAAAGTGAGGCGATGAATCATGTAAAGAAGGCGATCATTTTTTTATCTAATGCAAGGTATTGTATTTCGATTAGATTTTTATTTTTCGCATTTGGATTTGAATCTTATATTATGTAGAAAGAATTTTTTTTGGACATTTTGATTTGAATCTGACTGATTATAGACCAGATTTTGATTTTTTTATGTTTCTGGATCATGAGTTGATACACGATTTGTAGTCCATTGAATCTGATTTGAATCTGATTTGAATCTGATTGAATTTGATACACGATTTGTAGTCCATTGAATCTGATTTGAATTTGATACACGATTGAATCACATTTTTATGACTGATTTGAATTTGATTGAATTTGATACACGATTTGTAGTCCATTGAATCTTTTCGAAGGTATTTTGATTTCATACAATAAAAAGTTACTGATGTATTTAAGTAATTTACTTGCAAGATATATTTATGTTACTAATGCTAACACACTTATTACTTTTAATGTGTTACTTTGAAAATATACCGAGTTACTGATGTATTTAAGTAATTTACTTATAAGATATTTTATGTTACTAATGATAATACAATTGTTACTTTTAATGTTTTACTTTGAATATATACTGAGTTACTGATATATCTACTTATTTTACTTATAAGATATTTTATGTTACTACTACTATCAAAATTGTTACTTTTAATATGTTACTTTGAAGATATACTGACTATAATGCTGAGTTACTAACAATTCATTACAAGTTACTTGTCAATAATCAAACGTTACTAAGATTTCATTACAAGTTACTTGTCATTGAATGATTCTTACTGAAGCGAGTATATTACTGAGTTACTAACAATCATTACAAGTTACTTGTCATATAATAAATGTTACTAACAATTCATTACAAGTTACTTGTCATTCAATGATTCTTACTGAAGTGAGTATATTGCTGAATTACTTTTCTTTATACAATTCTTACTATTCACGGATATAAATTAACTTATTGTTTCTTGCAGAACAATGCACAATTTGGTGTCTTGAAGAAGCTGTTGTTATGCCGAGGAGCGAGAGCAAAACAACATCATCTAAATGAACTAAAAGACAGTTGACATTTGGATGTTCACCATATAACTATAATTAAGTAATTTATGTGTGACTTTCGGTAACACTTGACGTATTACAAGTAATTAAATAGGCTACATAAGTAAAGAAGGTGTGATTCGATAGTAATTCAAAACAAAGAATAAAACAAGTAAGATACATAGAAGCGTCAGTAACATATAATAAATTGTAGGTGAAAGAAGGTAATGGAATAAGTAAGTTGGAATAAGTATATAAAATCACGTAACCAGTAACTTATGTATTGCTATCAGTAACAGTCGATACATTATAAGTAATTAAAAATGTTATATAAGTAAATAAGAGGTGCTTCAGTAAGACTCAAAGTATTAAGTAACTATAACATTAGTAACAATCAAAATGACTTCAGTAAAATGTACATTTTAATCAGTACTTATTGTATGGACATTAGTAATTCACATACTTAATTACTGATCCCACAACAATAGTTACTTGAGAACTGAATATGTATTACTTGAGTAACATGAATGAATTACTGATCTTTGTACAATGTAATAAGAGGTGCTTCAGTAAGACTCAAAGTATTAAGTAACTATAACATTAGTAACAATCAAAATGACTTCAGTAAAATGGATATTTGTAATCAGTACTTATTGTATGGACATTAGTAATTCACATACTTAATTACTGATCCCACAACAATAGTTACTTGAGAACTGAATATGTATTACTTGAGTAACATGAATGAATTACTGATCTCTGTACAATGTAATATTACAGATGTAAAATAACTATAAATTCAGTAACAATCATAATGCGTTCAGTAATATGTATATTTGTAATAGGTAATTATTGTATGGACATTAGTAATTGACGTAATCAATAATTATAATCAGTAATTTATCTTTCTTAATCCAAACGTGGAATGATCATTCCATAAATAGAATATATGCTGACAATAATTTAAATGCGTATTTTTTATCTTACTAAAACCGACCACCTATTTTTAAGGAAATGATTTAATTCGAATTCTTATTATGTTAATAATGCATGCACATTGTTATTGCCAAAACCGTCCCCTTCCAAATAAAACCGACACATACACGTGGCGAGCCCACGTTTGGTGCTCACCACGACCCAAATCGGCACAGTGCCCTCTGGATATGCCCTATATATATATCGGTTAAATGGGGTTGTCCCCTGGGGGGAGCTAACTTGGCTCCCCCGTGCTATTTCGTCCGTTTTTTATTATTTTTTTTAAATTTCTTCTATGAATATTCATCACTATATCCTTATATTATGCTATTAAAATTTCGTACGAAATAGAGACTTGTACGGCCTCCATCCAGACAGTCATTTTTTAACGGTAACAGAATTGCTAAAAACGACCGTTCTGGATGGAGGCCGTAGGAGTCTCTGTTTCACGTGAAATTTGAATGACATAATATAGGGATATATTGATGAAAATCCACAGAAGAAATTTCGGAAAAAAAATAAAAAATGAGGCGAAATGGCGTGGGGGGAGCTAAGTTAGCTCCCCCATGGGGGCAGCCCCATTTTACCCTATATATATAGGAAAAAGGGAGTATGCTCCCTGGTTGTAGCCAACTTACATGCTCACACCCATTTTCTCCTATTTTTTATTTTTCTGAAATGAAATCTATTGGAATTTAGATCACAATATGTCACTATGATGTCATTTAAAATTCAACTTAATTCGAGACTTCTATTCCCTCCATCAAGACTGCCAAATTTAACGGTCTCAGAATTGCTGAAATTGACCCATTCAGATGGATATATATATAGGATATCTTTCAAATGAGACATGGTCCTTCCATCCTTAAGGAAGGCCAACGATCCCATGCATCCATATTCAATCCGTCAGTTGTTATTAAATGCATATTATAATTATAATTTAATTAACCAGAAACCCATTTTGGTCATTGTTCATTATCTAAATATAACAACTCAATTAATCTCCTCGTTAATTTCTCTCCCAATCTTTCCATTTATTTCATAATCTCGCATGCAAAGAAAACGGGAAAAGGAGGAGGACGTCGACCTCGGGAAGAAGAGGAGGATGTCGACCGCTGCTCGTCTCCATCTCCATCTCCACCGTCGTTCGTCGCTCGTCTCCGTCGTCGCTTGTCTCCATCGTACGCACATCACATGTCTCATCTCCATCGTCTTCACAGACCTTGTCATCCTCTTCGTCATCCATCTTCACTGTCAACATGGCCGGCGGGTGGTTCTTCGCACCCTTCATCGACGTCTTCAACGTCAGCATGGAGCTCGGTGTTATCTCCGTCCTCATGTGGACAACTACGCGTGGTCGACATGTACTTCTTCGTCCCTTCATCTCCGTCTTCAACATCAACATGGAGCAGTTCACGATGTCATTCGCATCGTCATCGATAAGGCGGAAGTATGCGACACAGAATTGTTACGTAGAAATACATTTTCACTTTATATTATACAATATTGATGTCTATTATACAAATTTGATGTGTATTGTACATATCTAATATGTATTTTACATAACAATTTCGTGCGAATGAAAATTGTAATTTCTTTATATATCTTGTATATTTGATGTGCATTACACATTTTGAATGTGCATTATACATTGTGGATGAGTATTGTACATATATGGTTGTATTTTACTTATGGATTTAGCGTGAATGTCTACTGCATTTTTACAAAGAACAATATAAAATTTATTATACAAAAAATCATATAATCGTTACAAAGAAGCATTCATTAATTGCTAATATGAATTGTATTCTACAAAAAAACCATACCAAATTTATAAATAGCTGATTAATTTTGAAGGAACCACAATAAATACAAAAAACATACAATCGTTACAAAAGGAACCGCAGATTCTACAAAAAAATACATTAGGATACAAACATTGTCCCACGTAACGTCGCCCAGTACAAAACAAGACATTTTCTAATTATGATATTGCGAAAAATACAAAAAATAAAAATAGTTAAATTTAATATTTTGGAATATTAATTGGTGTGCATAATTAATGCAAAAGTTGATGACCAAAATACCCTTTTGAGCAAATAAATTGATGATGCCGTTAGATTTGAATCTAACGGTTAGGATCGTTGGCCTTCCATAAGGATGGAAGGACCAAGTCCTATTTGAAAGGCCCCCTATATATATATATATATATATATATATATATATATGGGTTATATGTGGTTGCCCCCTTGGGGCAGCCGACATGACTGCCCCCACCTTATTTTCGTAATTTTTTTATTTTTTTGAAAAATAACACCATGTATATTCATCCTATATCCCTCCTATACGCCATTCGAATTTCGTCAGAAACAGAGACTCCTACGGCCTCCATCCACACAGTCATTTTCTAACGGTAACAAGATTTTTTAAATCGACACCATCTCGATGGAGGCCGTACGAGTCTCTGTTTCTGACGAAATTCGAATGGCATATAGGAGTGATATAGGGATGATTATGCGTGGTGATATTTCAAAAATAAAATAAAAATATTTGACGAAAAATAGGGCAGGGGCAGCCCCATTTTTTCCATATAGGGTCATATGTGGTTGCTCCCTAGGGGCAGCCAACATGGTTGCCCCCACCTTAATTTGACATTTTTTAATTTTTTTGAAAAATATCATCATGTTTATTCATCCCTATATCCCTCCTATATACCATTCGAATTAGTCAGAAACAGAAACTCCTACGGCATCCATCCAGACAGTCATTTTTTAACGGTAACAGAATTTTTTAAATCGACACCATCTCGATGGAGGCCGTAGGAGTCTCTGTTTCTGACGAAATTCGAATGGCATATAGGAGGGATATAGAGATGAATATACATGGTGATATTTTTCAAAAAAATAAAAAATTTGACGAAAAATGTGACGGGGGCAGCCAACAGGCAGCCCCATCTTTTCCATATATATATATATATATATATATATATATATATATATATATATATAACGTTCTCAGACTGACAAATTTTGCTCCATCCAAACAGCGTCGATTTAAAAAATCCTGGGACCGTTAAAAAATGGCTGTCTGGATGAAGGTCTTTCACACGAAATTTTTATGACATAATATAGAGATATAGTGATGAATATTCACGGAAAAAAATTCAAAAAAATAAATAAATAAATAATATGGAACGGGGGAGCTAAGTTAGCTCCCTCTAGAGGGCAGCCCCATTTTACCCATATATAAATATTCTCTTTGTGTCTCCCCCTTAAGATATGAGTTGATGGCTTATAGCCAAATGCATGATCAAAGTAAAGAGAAATGTTAAGAAGTCGCATATTTTCTTATGATGTGGACTTCTCTGGTTATGATACCTTTTTCAAGGTGCACATTCTTGCATTGGGTAAGTGCTTCTTCGTTATTCTTTGTACATACATGTTTATTTTTACCTTGGATCTATCTCGGATGATAATACAACTCTTCTATGTATTGTTTCTTCTTCGTTATTCTTTTGCACATACATGTTTATTTTTAGATAGCCTTCCTTTTCTGGGTCCTTCATGGTTAGGCTTTTATTGTTCATTTTGAAATTCAAATCCATATACTTTTTTATTTACTACTACCGTTAGAACTAGAGGCAAAGTTCTTTCCTTTTCATTATTAAGCAAAAAGGTAAACTTTCTTTCGTTGATTTGTTTTTACATACAAGTAATTTTATTCTTAAAGTTACATAAATTATTGTTAAACAATTTGTTTTTGGGATTTTTACCCGACAGGCCCTATAAACTTTTTAAATTACCTCTACGACCTTTTGCACAACGTAATTACCCCATCGACCCTGTAAATTACTCCAAGAACCTCCACGGGCTTGAAACATGTTACCCGGAGGATTCATGAGGTAAGAATTGGCAAGTTCACGAGGTCGAGGGGGAATTAGGTTGTTTCAAATGTCGTAGAGGTAATTGGCAAAGTTTATAAGGTCTGCCGGGTAAAAATCCCTTTGTTTTCCCTTCTTCACAATTTCTAAGCCAGTCAATAAATTCATATTCATGTATTCTCCATCTCCGCGACTCTCAAGCATGTTTGTTTCTCTCTTTTTTCATCACTATTGCTTGAGCCATCCCGACATACTTGTATAGCTTTCTTTTTAGTATTTCCTTTGGAATATATATTTCATCTATAATATATAGTAGACCTTCTTTAGATGCTAGGTCTAGATGTAGGGAAAGTATCTTGTTCTCTATTTGTCTTAATTTTTTTCTTGAGAAATATCTTGAACTTTTGTGTGATGAGGACTATGTTCTTATAGCTATCTAGATTAGATCTTCTCTAATACCATTACTAGTTGTGAAGGTTAGACTCTTTGATCTTCTTTAAAATGTCTAGCTTGGTTCATAAGCTATAAGGTTTCCTATGAGATTCTCCATTGATGTCAATCCAAAGTTGGTTAACTCCTGCATAATAGCCATTGTATGTTCCTACGCTAGCGAGAGTGAGGTAATAATCTTTCTTCCATGTTCTCTATAGAGGAACCATCTTCCTATGTTCCTTAGTAAATTCATAGTCGAAGTGCACCACATGTTCATGTCCTTTATACTTTCCTCTTTCTACTTCTTGAACATCTCATAATCATAAGTTAACAGTAGTCTGGAGTGGGTGAGATTATTTAGATTTTAACATAACTTCATGAGTGATTTCTAAATAATTTCATATTTTCACGCAATCTTAAGATGGAAAACTTAAATTATTATTCTAAAAGAGCTCTACATAAAGTATTCGTTGCCTTCGAGTTGAAAATCATCTTACATACCTTACTTTGCCATATCCACTTTCCTTTTTTTATATATGTAAGCAAACTTTTTGCGAACTACATACATATTGCAAATCTATCGACTAAAGGAAGAAAACCATCTTAATTATTCAACTTGCATAGTTCATAACGTTGAAATATACGAGAGGAGTCACCAAATTTCCTTAGGTGCAAAGATTCTCTGACTTTGGCCACATGCGAACAATTATGTTTTTACAGGAACCATGCTCTAATACCAAATAGGGAAAGATCAGAATGCTTAGTATCATTGCAGTCACGATTTCTCAAACAAACAAAAATGTTATGCAAAACTATTCAACTATTCAACCACAAAAAGATCGAGAAAATAAAGTGTTATGCAACACAATTCAGCACAAAGAGATTGAGAAAATAATACAATCATAAAAACACGTATATTTAAAATGGAAACCTTCCCAAGTAGAAACCATAAGAAGAATCTTCTCGACTCGAGCTTTCAACCTGATCAAATCACTAGGTAATTTAACTAAAGAGAGTACTTAAACATGTGATCCACTCATATCACAACAAGTTGTTTAAGGACGACAACTCTATTCATTACAAGTTGTTCATAAGCACAACTCTAACTGTAATGAGTTGTTTATGTGGACAACTCTAACCATAAGTAGAGTTCCATTCCAAACCTCAATAGTAGATATGTATGCATTGTATTACGATGTAACAAAATATAGGACAACTACAACCATAAGAAAAGTTAACGTTGATAGCAGGGATTTAAATCTTTTTTCAAATTTACAATGACATCCTTTTATCTATAGTATAACCATTTTCTACTTTTATGCTTAGATACAGAAATATCAAATTTATACAATACTAACTATTTTGAGAGCTCTTCTACTAGACAAAAACACCATAATTGTTAATAAAGTTGTTTCTTTTTTTATTTCTTTATTATTTCTCTTAATTTACTAATTATTTTATTCAAATCCAAATATTCTTATTTTTTAAGTTGTCGGTACAAAATTGTAAAAAAAGCAAAGTGTATTTTTTTGGAAATGGTTCGACCGATTTTATTTTGTAGCAACTGAAATTTAATTCCATAAAAAATAGGATTATGATAAATCCAATTAAATAAAATATTATGAAAAAAGGGATGTGGGTAAATGGAAAGATGATAAAGGGAGAAGAAAAACAACAATGATATTATTATATGAATCCAATAGGCATGTTTCCGTGAATAATCGTGAGAAAGTAATGTGATAAAGCATGAATGTTGATTAAATTGATGATAAAATAGAATCCTTAGTCGCAGATTGTGACTTGATTATGATGAAGGAAGAGAATTCTTAATTCATTTCTCCAACCTCGCGATAGAGAAAAGAATGGATCAAATTCTTTTGAGTGTAACTCATAGTGATCATTTATCAAAGAATGAATCTGGTTGTGAAATAATTTAACCACCAAGATTAATTTACTTATGATACGTAGTTGACATTCATAAAAAGTATCTAATGAATTAGCAGAAAGATAGATATTTCTTGTTCATTATAGATAATTTCTTATTCACAAACCTTGTGCGAATTGGTGACCATTTAGCTACAACCCATTGCCCAAGGTTACCCTCGAGCCTTAGCATCACCTCGTCCTCTTGCCTCGAATACCACCTCTCGCGAGAACCATATCTTCCCTCATTTTGAATATATCCACTAACGTTTAGGTTCTCCTCCAGCTTCAAGCTACTGTGACAAAGTTGTCTCTGTCAAGCCACATTGACAACCATCAACGGAGGGTGTGACCACTTAGAGCTTGTTTCGTTACAAGGATGGGATGGGTTAGGGTATCGTCTTGTGAATAGTACCTGTTTGGAAGGTTACGAAGGTTGGGATGTGATGTCACATTGATTGGGGATGGAATTCCAACCCAGGAACGCATGATGGTACACTGGATTACCCCGAGGTAACCCGGTAACCAAACGGACCCTTAGTCGCAGTATCGTTCATTGTAGCAGCATCCCTCGCTACATAGCTTCATCTTAAGGCATCCAGGAGATTTGACTAGGGATGCAAATGGATGGATAAGGATACATATATAGATGTTACCCTATCCTTATATGTTTTATAATACGAATATGGATACATATATAGATATTGACACATATGAAAACTACACTATCATATCCTTAAAAACGGATAAGGATGTAAAACAGATACTGATCACATGCAAATGATATTAGAAATACTTCATAGATAAGCTTAAATTTACATGCATTAAATGGAATACACATGATATAAATTCACTAATGTGTTGATATCGCAATAACTATATCTAACATGGTGAAAGAATGTATAAAATTATGTTATATATGGTTAAAAATAAATATACACCAATATTTACATATGAAAACGGATATATAGATACAGATGAAGATGATTGCGGATATCAAAGTGATATTCATACATGTTCTAATTTAAAACGGATAGGGATGTCAAAATCTCAACAAAAAGGATACGATAACGGATTGGATACTGATAGTGTGAACTCTAGTTCATCAGGTGCAATGTCTAGCCATGGCCTCCTCATCAGCCACTGCCTCCTTGGGTAAACCCTCACTCAGCTCCTTCTTCCTCTTCTTTGGTCCCAACATCCTATATTCATCCCTACCGCCTTTTGTTCCTCTGATGGCACCACTTAATAATGACCATATTTGCCCCCAAATCAAGCCCATCCTCATCTCCTCATCTCTCTCTGATTATATGTCTCTCGGTCGTAATCAGTTCATCTCTAACCATAGCCGGTGGTAGGAGCAAAGCAAAGCTCCTCCCCTACGGCACAGGCGGCAAGAACCCCATCAATTTCTCCATTACTACTATTAATATAATACCCTTCCAAGTCTCCACAGAACTCGAGAGTGCCTTGCCTCTTCCTTGTGGTTATGCCCTCGGAAGGCCGGAGGCTTTGATCATCACCGAAGTTCGCAACCACGAGCAGCACCTCGAAGATGAAGAAGGGCTCCCGCGAGCCCTCTCGACAAAACAATTAGTTTGACCCTTCTCGGTGAAGCTCAACCGTCGATCATAGGCCACCTCCTCATCTGAATCACCACGAGGCATTGTCTACGCCCATCATTCGATTTTCCATCAACGCTCCAGAGTTGTCCATGTGGTCGAGCCTCGGTCACTTGATCAAGTACCACCAGATGCCATCCTGGCCGCAGGACACATCTAGAGTCAACTTCCTTGGTTAAAAACGAGTTAATCTAACTAATCCACGATCGGACGGCTAGAATTAACCAAGAGAAGTCCTCCCTCCTCTAACAGCTTCCCCTCCCACTGCACCATCCCTTCCATCTCTCCTCCCTCACGAGGGCACTGGCCTGGGCTGGAGGAGGTGAGCGCGAGCGATCAAGCTTCCACAGGCAGAGGGGAGGAGATTGGCGATGGGCGGGGTCGGGGTCTGGGTCGGGATCCACCGGGAGTTGGAGGTGAGGAGGTTGGCGGGGGTCGAGGGGAGGCGGCCTACGCTGGAGAAGGGGTAGGGGATTCGGGCTTCGGGCGGCAACGGGGGGGGAGCACGGTCGGGGGAGAGGGGGGGCTTCGAGCAGGGGGAGGCGTTGGCCAGGGGTGCTTCGAGCAAGGGAGGAGGCGAGCCGAGGGCAAGGGGCTTCAAGCAAGGAGGCGGCGGGCCGGGGGAGTGTATTCGAGCTGGGGGAGGCGGTGGGCGGGGTAGGTGGAGGAGGCTTGACCTGGGTGGGGCTGATGTGGGTGAGGGAGTGGCACTTATAGTAAATTTGATAAATAAAATGGGTATAATGTAAAGGAAGATAACATAGTCTGGTTAGTTTTAACGGTCAAATGGATGGGGGTTAACCGCATGGTCTGTAGGATAAAGGTTGACAAGTTTACGAGGGTGAGGAAGGAATTAGGTTGTTTCAAAAGTCGTGGAAGTAATTGACAAAGATTATAGAGTCTACCTGGTAAAAATCCCTTATTATAATGGAGATTTTCGTGGATAATTGCAAAGCCTCCCTCCCCCGTGCTTGCTAGCTTATAAATTGTATTAGAGTTTCATATGTATTATTGATATGCCATGGATTAATTGTGAATTTTTGATATGCCATGGTAATAAACATTATATTGTGGGTATGATACTTTTGAGTCATTTTGGGATATGTTGTTGCTAATAATAAGCCTAAACGAATAACAAGTTTTATTGAAAAATATCAGCATTCGTAGCCTGTTGAATTTCTGGAAGATGTTGCTTCATTGATTTGTTTTGAGTAGCCAATATCTGTAGTTTCTTTGCTAAAAATTTATATATGGTTAACGCATTCTATAAGGCATCCTTGGGATTTTACTTAAATTTCTATTGCGAGTATTTGATATTTCTATAATTAATTCAAGTGAAATTAGGTCTATCTGTATTACCTTTTATAATAGTGACAAAATGTCATAAAAATATAATAAATAGTTACTGTTGCATCTTTTGAGGATAATTAAATTGCTGAATTTAGACGAGATCTTGTTAGCCGTTAGGGCCCGTTCGGTAGGAGAATAAGCAGGAATAAGGATGGGGAATAAGGGGAATAAGGGTCTACTCTCCGTTCGGTAGGAGAATAAGAATAAGGAGAATAAGGTGGAATAAGGGTTAGTCTCTGTTCGGCTGGGTTTTAGGGGATAAGGAATAAGGTTTGAAAGTTAGGTAAAGTTGTTGGTTGTTATTTGAAGTGGTGTAATATAATATGTCATTATATCTGGAATATACTTGTCAATAACCGCGCGACGATATGGAAGTATAGCAGATCGGATGCTGAATAAAGGGAAAGCGAAATGGAGCTGCAATAATGAAAACTACCAATGCAGAAAATAGTAAAGACATTATATAGATTTCCCTCAGATTTGAATTTCCACATCGACAAAAACGATGACAGTGACGTCGGTTAAGCCACGCCACTACTGTGGCTGCTCAGCCAAGATCGACACCGCATCATTAAATATAATTCATAACGGTGGAATCATCATAGGGATGTTGCAGAAAGTTTAAGATGTACTATAGTAAGAAATCATGATAATAATCCATGGAAGGCGTTTGTTGTACAGTAATGCACGATGCATCGTAGAGAATAGAAGAACGTAGTAGGAAATAGTCGGTGGAGGCGGCACAATGATAACAAAAGCTACACGTAATAACATAAAATCAACGCTGCGCATTCTCCCACATGACCGTTACCAAAGAATCACGTAACAACTCTCCGGCTCGGATCTCCTGTTCGGAAACCCTGACGTCGCTACTTGCAGCAGTGTTGTCAAATTCCTCGTCATTGGGACTGGGTCTACATACGACCCTGTCTGAGCTGATTCAAGGGTGAATGCACTTGATATCTGGTCCTCGCCCTGGACTTCACGGATGAAGTTGTTGATGATGCAACATGCCATGACAACGAAAACTTGCTTCTCAAAACTGTAAAACGGTCGCTCAGTTATGGCCTTGAAGCGGGCCTTCATGATGCCAAAAGTTCGTTCGACGTAAGACCTGAGCTGTGAATGCCTGTGATTGTACAACTCCTTAGGCCGGCGATATGTGTGTCTCCTTGGAGCCCTGAACTGGGGTAGGTGTGCAATAACGCCTCGATATGGGGTGAGGAAGCTCTCTGTGTTTGCATATCCACAGTCGAGCAGGAACTTCCTTCCCGAAGGTACATGAAAGCCTCCCTCGTCTAAAGCCCACCTTAGCACCTTCATATCAGCGGCTGAACCCTCCCATCCGGTGGCGACGTATATAAATCTATAACTGAAGTCCACACACGCCATGACATTCTGTGCTATGGTTTGGTGCCTGCTCCGAAACTTCGGAGCGACATTTGCGGGGACATTTGCGGGGATAAGCGTGCCATCGATTGCGTCGATGACATCCTGCAAAATGGTTCAATTAAATAGACATTCTTATGTAAAAAAGTTGAATTGTAAATCCATCATGCAGGAGTACCTTGAAGTAAGGATAAAAGTTCCTATTATTCAAAATAACATCTAGCACCGGACAGTCGACGGCTGGGAATCGGATGAACCTCTGAGGGAGACGATGCGAATGAGAATGTCGTTGAGGTGGTTCGAAATTGTATCACCAGAGTGTTGAAAATGTTCAGAAAGCACATGATTCTTCGCATTGTGGCCGAGATAATACAAGAAAATACAGAGGGATTCCTCTGCCTTGAGGTGCCTTGAATCCTTTAGGCCAGCTCGATCCTTTAATAGGTTGCATAAACGTAGAATTGTGTCGGGGTACATTCGGAAAATATTATATGATCGGGCAACGTGTCCATTTAGCATCTCCCGAATCCATACATGTCCTGTACGCACCGACGTATGCTGTGGCTGTCTCGGGATGTAACCGGCTCCATCGATCATGCTCTCCTCGTCATCCTCTAGCACTGCACGCAGGTAGGTCATATTCAACATGACTAAATTATATCTCATTGCGGTGATTGTCGCCATTCCCTCCATGGGACCTGTAAAAAACATACATTTCCATATTAATTGTCATTCATTGAACACCACCACGAATGACAACAGGCAATTGTTGTAGATCACATGTACGGAGGCTATCAACTTATCCTTTTTCATGCGAGAAAAGTCCGTCAAGAAAGTTACTTATTACATGACATCTAAAGTTAAACCATGATATATTGTTCAACATGCCAAGAAGACAACCTAAGAAATAAAAAGGTGCTAACAAAACAAAAGAAAAGCAGCAAACATCTAAAAGCTAGACCATCAGAGACTCAGACAGAGGAGGTGTTGAGCACCTAATCCTTGCCCAACTGGATGCTTACCCACGCAGCCAACTTCGCAGGCACAGACTTGGCCCGGTTGAATATGATTCGTTCGTATGGGTCACGAAGGCACGAATCAGACAGCATCACAGAGCAGCAGTGCGGTAAATAATTAGAGCACAGAGCAGTACAGGTAGCTGCCAGGTAATTCCCAATGTATCATTTACATAATTCAGACAGCAGGTAAAGCACACAGCAGCAGTGAACATCAGTGAGGTAAAGCACACAAGTAAACATCCTTGAGGTAAACATCAATCCCAGCATCATAGAGGGTGCTCTCAACCAATACAATGATAGCATGAAAGAGCCACAGTAAACATCGTTGAGGTAAAGCACGGAGGTAAAGTCATCATAGAGGACCAACTAGGGTGCTCTCCACCAATGAAATAACATCATCGAGAAACAAATAGGTTAACATCATCGAGCTGCAACTACTTAGCTCTCAGTCAAGAATTGGAGTCGAGAATCAGTAATAAACATCACCCAAGACTCCAATGCAATGCAGGCACTATCAGCGCGGCCTCAAAGCGCAGCAATGAACATCACTGAGGCAAAGCACAAATTTAATCACACCAAAGAGCTTCATTGAGGTTTTCTCAACGAAAATTATGACATCATCGAGCAGCAAACACCTTGCTCTCAGCCTAATTGAAAAATTTAGCGTCATTTAACTACTGGAATCGATATTCATTAGTAACCATCACCCAACAGTCCAATGCAACTAAAGAGGTGTTCAAGAAAGTGTAACATCATCGAGCTGCAACTACGTAGCTCTCAGTCAGGTATTGGCATTGACAATCAGTAGTAATCAACACCCAAGTCCCCAATGCAATGCAGCCACTATCAGCGAGGCCTCAAAGCGCAGCCATCAACATCAGTGACGTAAAGCACACATGTAATCACCATTGAGGTGTTCAAAAAAATGTTACAGCATCGAGCTGCAAAGACTTTAGCTCTCAGTCAAATATTGGAATCGAGAAACAGTTATGCCAGCGCAACAATCTGCATTTCTGAGGTAAAGCACACATTTAGCTCTCAGTCAAGTATTGCAATCTAGAATCAATTGAGGTGTTAAAAAAATGTTACATCATCGAGCTGCAAAGACTTTAGCTCTCAGTCAAGTATTGCACACGTTTAATCACACAGAATAGCACAGTTGAGGTGTACAAATAAACGTAACTTCATCGAGCTGCACCTACTTAGCTCTCAGTCAAGTATTGCAATCTAGAATCAGTAATAAACATCACTCAAAGCCCAGCAATCAACATCAGTGAGGAGAAACACACATTTAATCCCACACAAGATCATCTTTGAGGGTTTCGCAACGAAATTTTAAACATCATCGAGCACCCAATACATTGCTCTCAGCCCACTAAAAAAATTTGGCCTCATTAAACTACTTGAATCGATATTCATTACTAACCATCACCCAACAGTCCTATGCAATGCATCCAGCAGCCGCCCGGCCTCAAAGTCCATAAAACATCATACATTAGATTAAGCACACAAGTAATCACATCGTAGAACACCATGAAGGAGTTCAAAAATAGAATTTAACTTCATCGAGCATCTACTGTTTAGCTCTCAGTCACGTATTGAAATCGAGAATCAGTAATAAACATCGTCCAAGACTCCATGCAATGCAGCTAGTGCCAGCCCAGCCTCAAAGCCCACCAACCATCACCCATGAGATGAACCCCACAAGTAATGACCATGTAGAGCACCCTTGAGGTGTTCTCAAGCCAACAATAACAGCATTGAAAAGAATATATGTTGTTGTTACCCACAAAAAATTTTTGTTGTTGGTTAAGTTTTGGAATCGAGAATCAATAGTAAACATCACCCAAGACTCAAATGCAATGCAGCCACTTTAACCCCAGCCTCAAACCGCATCAAGCAACAGCCATGGGCTAAAGCACACAGCTAATCACATTATTGAACACCGGTGTGATGTTCTCAACAAAAAACAAAGAACATCATCGAGCTGCAGATACGTTGCTCTCAGCCAACTAGTAGGTCCTCTCAACTAGTAGGTGCTCTCTCCCAAATTAATGCTCCCAACTAGTAGGTGATGTCAACCAACAGCCAATTGACCAATAAAAATAGCCTAATCAAAGGAGTCGACAATCATTAGCAACCATCAACCCCTCATCGAAAAGGAATACACATCAGCCATGAGATAAACCACACAGGATAGGATACCATCGCTCACCAACCAAGGTGCCCTTCACCATCAAAATAACATCGTAGAGCACCAAATAGGTCGTTAGAGATAAATTAGCCTCAATGAGGAACTGGACTCACTAATCAATAGGAACCATCGGCCATCAGATTAGTGAAAAAAATTCAGCCCCCATCATTAAGCAACATCCAGCAGCCTTCTGGTGAGGAGGACAATGTACGACTCCACCCAACACCATCGAAGGTGCTCTATAGCATCATAATAACATCATCGAGCACCAAATAGGTTGCTCCCATCACTTGATCGGAAACATTATGTCAACTATGTTAAACCAACACCCACAACCCTGACTTAAAGAAAAGAAGGTTGGAAACCATCGAGCACCATGTAAGAGCTCTCAAACAACATATTAACATCCTCGACCACCAAATCCAGCCATGGATATTCCAAACCCCTCCTGTGAACAGCCAAGCATAACAGACCATCATTCAGCACAAGTGAGGCGACCAACCCCTCACGACTGAAAAATTGGTTGTGATGCCAACAAGTTCAGATCCAAGAGCACCTCATAGGTTGCTCTCGGACCCAAATCAAAAAAAAATCACAGCAACAAATTTGGAGAGACAGTCAACAATCACAAGTAGCAAGCATATAAGACATCATAAAACATCGGCAAATCTTGAACCCCAGACCGAAATGAAGCATCGATCAGCAAGGCAAGGCGATAGTTAACAGGTCATGAACATCATAGCACAAAAAAGGCGAGGGAGGGCCATCGAATGTACCTGGTGAGCCACCAAATGCTAGATGATATGTGAAAACACAATCCCAGTGCAAATTGCACTCCAATAGCGGCAGATAAGCCACTCGATTTCCTCCTCCGACCCAATTTATAGCCGTTGAAAACCCTAGACTCCATCGACTCCATGGCCACGACAGAGGGATCAAGGCCACAGTGGCCGATATAATGGTTAAAACAAGCAGCGGGATAACCCATTACACCGCACAAACAGTGAAAGGCATACCTCGAGTGAAGAACACGGAGGAGGTTCCCACAGGGCCCGACCAAAAGGAGGCCTACCATCGGCAGGTCAGAGGAGGGCGGGTCCCAGAGGACCCGAGGCAACAAGCGTCGACGATGAAGCACACGGGAGGGTCGCGGGATGCCCGGGCGGGGGAGGGGCGTGGGATGGGCGGCCAAGGGAGGAGCGCGGGGAGGAAGGGGAATAAGGTTGCGGCCGAAGAGCGATCGGGGGCGAAATTTGGTGGAATTGTCGTACACCGCGCGAAGCCCTTTTCCCCTTATTCTCCCTTATTCCCGTGGCCCTATTCCCCTACCGAACAGGCCCTTAGAGTTTTTCTATTTTTTCTATTTTGTTAATCATTTTGAATATATCTGAAATTTTAAAAATATAAAGTTCACTTTATAATACTCTGAAGATCTTTATCTGTCCTATTTTGAATACTGCTTGATTTTTCTTTATTTTATAAAAAACAAAATGAATAATTTTGAATTTGAAAAAAAATAAACAGATTGGGTCAGCCAGATTATACCATTGTTTTCCCTGCGATTGGATCTATATTTTCCATTACACTTCCTTTTAAATATTAGAATTGATTGTTGAATAAGGTTACATAACACTTAAGTACATTCATTTACGAAAAGACTTTAACGGAGTTATCCTCGTGGAGGAGCCAACTTGATTACCTCACCTTTATTTTTTTTATTTTTAAATGTATTTTATGAAAACAACTGAGGGATCTACATCACTATATGACATCATGTTATCATTCAATTTTCAACTCAATTCAAGACTCGTTTCCCATCCATCAAGCCTGTCGAATTTTAACGGTCGCTA